>CM046045.1:56392574-56395074 GCA_025215565.1 Flaveria ramosissima
AGGAGTAGGAGGAGGAGGAGGAGGAGGAGGAGGAGGAGGAGGAGGAGGAGGAGGAGGAGGAGGAGGAGGAGGGGGAGGATGGGGAGGAGGGGGAGGAGGGGGAGGAGGAGGATGAGAGGAGGAGGAGTAGGAGATGAGGATGGAGGATGAGGAGGATGAGGAGGAGGAGGAGAGGAGGAGTAGGAGGAGGAGGAGGAGAGGAGGATTAGGAGGAGGAGGAGGATGAGTAGGAGGATTATTATTATATTTTATTATTATTATTATTATATTATTATTATTATTATTATATTATTGTTATATTATTGTTATATTATTGTTATTATTATTGTTGTTATTATTATATTATTTTATATTATTATTATTATATTATTATTATTATTATTATTATTATTATTATTATTATTATTATTATTATTGTTTATTATTGTTATTATGTTATTATTATGATATTATTGTTATTATTATTATTATTATTGTTATTATTGTTATTATTGTTTATATTATTATTATTATTATTATTATTATTATTATTATTATTATTATTATTATTATTATTATTATTATTATTATTATTATTATTATTATTATTATTATTATTTTATTAATATTTTAGTGAGCTGCCAAACTTTGGATATAGATTTAGGATACAAAACTAATAATGGGATCAGGCTCATGTAAGTTTGTTGGGCTTTTATTGACAAAACAGTTGACCCATGCTTTCAAATCCCTGGGAGATTCTCGATCAACACAACAATGAAAATAAAATTTTTTGGCCTGTGTTTTTTTTCTTTTTATCGAGAAAAGAGAACCACAAAAACGGTTACAATTTCCACTGAGGAAAATCTTCACAAATTGAAGAATAGATCCTACTCCATCTACAAGTCTTTGTCTAATTCAATTAATAATTCGTGTTTTACCCGCGAAAAGATTTATTTGATAATGATTCATGATTCAAAGGCAAATCCAGGTGGTTTGAGTATTTGAAGATTGAACCCGAATCTGGTGTGATTTGTTTCTTTTATGTTTAATTTATTTTTCGAGACCCACAGATTCTACAATAATAAACCTATATACTTTTCTAAATTATGTGACTTGGATTTTGTTTATGGGTTACGTCAACTGGAAATTTTGGCTTTGAATTGGTGGGTTTCTTTTCTAATATTAATAACATAATTTAAAAGGTTGATTGACTTTGATTTATTGAAGAAATCATAATGTTTTGTGAGGGTATCTATAATCATGAGAACCATTTCTTGTGTTTTCTGTTTATTTGAGTGAGAAAAAGAAAAGAGAATATGCAAATCCCTCGGCTGCCCTCTTGTTCCTTTTGATGTTTAATGTCCCAACACCAACATGAAAACTTGGGCTTGTCAATAATATATTTGGGCTTGTCATTCATCAAAACATTATTAAAAGCCACATAATTATTTACTTAACTTGAGTTTTATTGCAAAATCAAATAACATTCAAAATAAATATTATGAAGATTGAATCCGACTCAATGGAGTATCTGTTCATAAAATGTCGAGTAAGTTTGTCAAGTTAGTTGGATTAAAAGAATTTGTTGTACGCTGTTATTTGATGGGGTTCTATAAGATATGCTACTATCGTATAAAAAGAGTTGATGTTGTACGTATGTATGTATGTATGTATGCATGTATGCGTGTATGCATGCATGTGTGTATGCATGCATGCGTGTATGCATGCATGCGTGTGTGCATGCATGCATGCATGCGTGTATGCATGCATGCGTGTATGCATGCATGCGTGTATGCATGCATGCATGGAAGCATGCATGTATGTATGTATGTATGTATGTATGTATGTATGTATGTATGTATGGATGTATGGATGGATGTATGTATGGATGCATGTATGTATGGATGGATGTATCTATGGATGCATGTATGTATGTATGAATGTATGTATGTATGCATGTATGTATGTATGCATGCATGCATGCATGTATGCATGCATGCATGTATGCATGCATGTATGCATGCATGCATGCATGTATGTATGTATGCATGCATGTATGTATGTATGCATGCATGTATGTATGTATGCATGCATGTATGTATGTATGTATGTATGTATGTATGTATGTATGTATGTGTGTATGTATGTATGTATGTGTGTATGTATGTATGTATGTGTGTATGTATGTGTGTATGTATGTGTGTATGTATGTGTGTATGTATGTGTGTATGTGTGTATGTGTGTATGTGTGTATGTGTGTATGTGTGTATGTGTGTATGTGTATATGTATGTGTGTGTTCCTGATTTGAACATGAACATGAGCTTGGATCTTAGGATTCATGTTGATGATAACAAGAATTCAATGATTAGTTGCTAAAATATAATAAATGATGAACATGATGAAGAATATGATAATGATGAACACGACGAAGAACACCAACGTGTTTAATGTTTGATGTTTATTGATCTATTGTTGAAATCATCATCCTTGAGGGATGATGATATATTGTTGTTGATGATG
>CM046045.1:56400074-56645992 GCA_025215565.1 Flaveria ramosissima
GTCTATATTTTATCTAGATTTTCTAGGAGTTAGAAGATTTCGTATGATATTATTTAGATTTTACCTAGATTTTTAAGAAAGATATCCTTTCTTAGTATTTGAAAGATTTTGAAAGATTTGGCTAAATTTTTGCATGCATGTATATATATTCTTACATCATACGATATATATGTGTATATGAATGGACGTGGGTGTGTGATGGTATCTTATTTATTATATTATATGATAATGGTGTGTTTATTTATATAGTTTATGAATTTTACAAACTAATTATTTTAGTTCATATGCATGCGCACACACACATATATACACATTATTTTATATTTAGGATGTATATGTGTCATACTCATAGGGAGCACCGATGCTTTTTGTCAAGAAAAATGCGTATCCTTCCGGATGCACATATATTACCGGGAATTGAACAAGTTAACAGTGAAGAATCGTCACCCCTTGCCAAGAATAGATGATTAATTCGATCAACTTTAAGATACCACCAGCTTAGGGTACATGAGGATGATATACTGAAGACGGCTTTTAGAACACGCTATGGGTGTAGTTATGCCTTTTAAACTAATGAATGCGCCCACGCTATTCATAGATATGATGAAACACGTGTGCAAGCCGTATCTCGATAAATTTTTTCATAGTGTTCATTCATGATATTTTAATCTACTCAAAGATGAAGAAGGATCACAAAAGACAATTAAGTGCCATCCTGGAATTTCTAAGAAGGGGGAAGCTTTATGCCAAGTTCTCCAAGTGCGAGTTTTGGCTATAAGAAGTGAAGTTCCTTGGACATGTGGTAAATGAGAGGAAAATTCATGTGGACATTGGGAATGAAAGCAGTCAAAAACTAGTAGGTAGCCAAAATACCTTTTGAGATTAGACGGTTCCTTGGACTAGTAGTCGATTATCAAAGATTTATCGCAAAACTTTCTAAGATTGCATAATCACTTACACAATTGATATCGAAGGGTGAAATGTTCAATTGGGGTACTAAGCAAGAGGACGCCTTAACGGACCTTGAAAGCAAGAGGACGCCTTTTTTTACCTTAAAGGATAAGTTGTGTAATTCACCACTATTGGCACTTCCCAAG
Organism: Flaveria ramosissima; assembly: GCA_025215565.1. Classification (NCBI taxonomy): domain Eukaryota; kingdom Viridiplantae; phylum Streptophyta; class Magnoliopsida; order Asterales; family Asteraceae; genus Flaveria; species Flaveria ramosissima. Next base: position 56,401,172 of record CM046045.1, read on the forward strand.
GGGTCAAAGGATTTGTTATGTGTAGTAATACGTCGCACCAAGGATTATGTTGTGTGCTCATGAAAAAGGTTGAAGTGATCGCATACGTATTGCGGCAACTTAAGAACAACAATACGAACTACACTACCCATTACCTGGAGTTAGGTGCGGTGGTCTTCACTCTAAAGATCTGGAGATACTACCTATATGGCTCAAAGTGTGTCGTTTCAACTAAACATAAAAGTATTGATCATATTTTGACCAATAGGAATTGATCATTAAAAAGAGATGTCGGATTGGTTTCTTAGCGATTACAATTGCGAAATCCAGTATCACCCGAGAAAAGCAAATGTGGTTACTGAAGCGTTGAATCGAAAGGAAATATAAAACTCATGCGCATCCGGGCATTATGACTGGCGGTTCATTAGAGTAGTAATACCTATATCATTTCTACTCAAGTTGATATAATAAAGGAAACAAACGTACAGGGAGAGGCATTGAGAGGTCTGGACAAACAGTTTGTACAAAAATATGACGAAGGATTGTATTTCGTTGAACGGATTTGGGTTCCTTTTGTAGGAAATATGCATGAAATGGTATAGGCCGAGGCAGATAATTCGAAGTATTCGCTACACCTAAGTGTGGGATAAAATGTGCCACGACTTAGGTATTTATATTGGTTGTCTGAAATAAAAAGGGATTTATTGGTCTACGTGAGTACGTGTTTGACTAGTTTGAAGGTTGAAGTAGAGCATTAGAGGCCATCTGGCTTGTTATAATAGCCTGAGATCCTAGAATGAAGGTGTGAAAACATTACCAAATACTTCTTCACAAAGCTACCAAGAACTTGTGGGCACAACTTAATTTGGGTCATTGTGGAAAAGCTAGCAATGATTTATATTAGCAAGATTGTGGCTAGACACGGAGTACCAGTGTCAATCATCTCAGATCGTAACGCTCGTTTGATATCACGATTTTGGCATGGCTTATAGAAGTCATTGGGGAGGCACCTTGACATGAGTACGACTTTTCACCCTCAGACTAATGGTAACTAGAATACTCACCTTCCCTTGGTGGAGTTCTCTTATAATAATAGTGACTATACAAGTATTGGATGTGCACCATTCGAGACATTATATAGGCATAAGTGTAGGTCACTAGTGTGTTGGGCAAAAGTCGGGGAAAGTTAAATGACTAGACCCGAGATTATAGAGCAAACCATCGACAAGGTATTCTAGATTAAGGACCAATTGAAGGGAGATCAAGATCTTAAGAAGAGTTATGCTGACAATCGAAGGAAGCCGCTAGAGTTCAACGTTGGGGATAATGTTCTATTGAAGGTGTCGCCTTGGAAAGGCATTGTTCACTTTAAAAAAAAAAGAAAACTCGCACCTTGGTATGTTAGACCATTCACGATTACCAAATGGATTGGTCATGTAGCATATCAGCTGGATTTGCCACAAGAACTAAATGGAGTACATGACACATTCCATGTGTCAAACCTTAAGAAGTGCCTTGCCGATGAGACATTGCATGTGCCACTCAAAGAAATTTAGGTGGATGCCAAACTTCAATTCGTCGAGGAACTGGTGGAAATTATGGACACGGAAATAAATACGTTAAATCATAGTAGGATCCCAATTACAAAGGTAAGATGGAACTCCAGGCAAAGTTTTGAGTTTACCAGGGAGTGAGAAAACAGAATAAGGACTAAGTACCCTTACCTATTCGTGGATGTCATTGTAGTTGATAACTTGGCTGAATTTCGGGACAAAATTCCATGAACAGAGGGGTATCGTAACATCCGTCATCAGAACAGGTTTGTTGACAACTGGCTTTAACTTTTTGACGTTGATTTTTTACTAACATGGCTTGGCCTTGAACGATTGCCATATTAGTGATTTGATTTAATTATGTGCATTAGACGTGTGTTGTTTATCTTTCAGCAATTGCAAGTGGTTTAGGAAAGGATGTTAGAATCGTTAATGGGCATATGGTTGTTTTCAGTGGGATGATTACCAGACTTCTCATAGTACAATGATTTCGTGCATTGGACCTAATCAAGGATTTTCAAAATGTTAAACATTAAAATTTATGTAAAAACACAACAAGAATTGGACACCTGTGGACTTTTCCTAAATCCCACTAAATAAACCTACATTTATTCAAAAAATATAAAGTAAGTAATTTATATGGCTTATAATAGTTCATTGGAATCGTATTAGCGTGCAGAATTTAAAAATGTAAAAATTAAACGACAAGAGCATCAAAACAAGGCTGAATTGGACGAAACGGGCCAAGGGACCGGGGGCCCTTGCCCCTCCACTTTTGTGGCTGAAAATCCAAGATAAGGGGGTTTCCCCCTTGTTTCCTTTCAATTGTGAAACTTAATTCCTAAGTTTTCTCTCTAGTTGTATACTGTAGCCGCCATTCCCCAATTTCTTCTTGTTCTACTCCTTCACCATCAAAAATCATCATCTTCAACACCATTCCATTCATTTTTGATTTATTAATGTCATTCAAGATTGGATCTTAATCAAAGCGTGTTCATCTATTCATCTTCGGAAATAGAAAATCGTTTGTTTGATGATCTATTCTTTGTTAAATCTTATTAATGATGATATTCATCATCTAACCACCAAACCCTCATATAGTATTCTTGTTTTCCTTGTGGGGTATTGGATTGTGAAGATCAAGGTGTTTCGGGTGTTAGATCTTCAAAAATAGTAAAACCCTAATTCTCAATCTTTCTATATTCTTTGGATCTATTGAAATTGGGTGGTAAACTTGTGTGACCTGAGGCATCTTGAATTTATAAACACTTATTGAAAACATAATTATTTTCTTCTTGAATCAATACATGGGTTTGGGAATTAATTAAATCTATGTACCAATTAACTAATAACGTGAACCGGAAGATTGAAACATAAACAAACTATTTTAGGACTTAAAATTTGAGATGATCTAAGTGTCTAATTAAATGTATTTTTAATTAGTTTATGTATTAAATGTTTTTTTAATTCTCTGGTCAATAATGACCAAACTTGAGGCTTTGGGATATAAAAGGGTAATGTTAGGAATTTAGACAACTTGTTGTTAGAAAAATGAAATGTTTTGTATAACTTGTGCAGGACCGTTTAAGGGCTTGAACAAATTACAACACAACAACACAATAAGGAGAACAACTAAACTTTATCAAACAGTGAACTGGATTAACCAAGGTGATACAAAGAACACAAGTAAAGTAAAGAGACAGAACAAGAGAGTTGGGTTTCAAGGAGGCAGTATATTGCTTTCTCAAGTTCTTTTACAAGTGTTACAAAGCATAAAGAAAGATACAAGAACTTGGAATACTTATACTACAACCTACATCCGGCTATACTTTGAAAGCCAGCTGGATACAATTGACTAGACACTAACAAAATCAATTGTAGGATCAAAAGGCATATCTGCCTTTTGACCTTGTGACTATGAATTGTCATAGTTCACATCCTTATCTATTACAAAAAGGATAAAGTACATAAATTCACAAAGTTACAGACTCAAGACCTCAATGTACAGTTACCAAAAGCATGGACCTTTTCACCAACTCATGTAAGTTGGTGACTTTACAGAGATGCAGCGGAAAAGGTGCTTTATGGAACAGTACATCAGATAAAGCATGTATACTAAAAGTCTTCGGAAGAAATCTGTTTGGAAGACTTCATGTTTGGCTTCGGAAGATATTGGTCTTGGCTTCGGAATATTTTACACTTAGAGTATTTTCTAGTGTATTGTGTAAAACTTCCGAAGCATTCTTTACTTCAGTACTTAGTGCATGTTGCAGAGACACATTGGATGTTTTGGGTTGCATCAGACTTAAGGAATCCTTACAAACCCCCCAAGGCTGATGCTACCAAAAAATTAGAAGATCTTCAGATGTTGGTGGTCTTCAGTGCAATCATGACCATTCCTTTCTTCATTAGATGGTCAGGATCATCAAGACCTTCATAGTATCTTCTCATCTCAAAGAGATCATGCAGAGGTAAGTTGATTATGTCTTGCCAAGAGTAGACATTCTCAACACCTTGATCTCTGATTACATGCCATCTTTCTGGATTGGTAGAGTAAGTCCAGGACAAGATGGGTGTCTCAGTTGTTAGAGGAGCCACTTGCATAGGAGTTGATTGGGCTGCCTCATCATGCACTTCCTCAGGTTGATCTGACTTAGCCTGAGGGTAGAGGTAGATGACTTAGGCTTCTTCTTCTTTGTCTTTGGTTTAGAAGCCATTCTCTTCTTCCTCTTAGATGACTTTAACTGAGAAGACTGGTCCGCAGCACCTTGTTGATCATCATTGTCTTTCTCAGTTGGGTGTTCCTCCCTCACAGGTTCAGAAGGAGAGGGAGTTTGACCCTGCCTTGGATCAGAAGATGAAGCTTGCTGAGGCTCAGCTGGAGGTCCTGGTTGAGGTGTCTCAGGTTGTTCAAACTTAACCTCCACTTCAGGTGGGACTTGACTTGGAAGAGAGTGCAAGTCAATCAGTTCACCATTCTTAATCTTCTGCTTGATCACCCTTATATGCTCATCCATTGTGGATAGAGACATAGGGCCAAGTCTCCTTCCGGAGAATCCATATAGCTTCAAGAAGCTCATCATCCTTTGTCTATCAGCAGACTTCTTCACACTCTTTTGGATGATGGCTCTTGACTTTGCAGCTTCTTCCCTTAGCTTCCTTTTGGTTGTCTTTCTTTCTTTGACTAGCTCAAGTTCAAGTTGCTTTAGGTACTCAAACTCAATGAAGTCATAGGACAAGGGAAGAAGTGCATCTGCCTGATAGAAGCCTGTGGCACTCAGGTAGTTGATCATCTTGATCCTATCTTCTTCTTTGTCTACCTGAGGTTCTTGTGGAGCCACATCTTCCTGTGCAGGACTTTCTTGAACTAGAGAGAGAGTGGGAGCATGCTTGTAGAGTCTTTTCTGTCTCCTCTCCTCTTTGAATTGGAGAAGTAGCCTTGCATCCTCTTTTTCTTTCATCTCTCTTGACACTTCCATGTCAGCCAGTTCATTTAGTTCTTCTAAGGGGAGGGAGATGATTTCATCAATATCATAGTTCCTGGTCTGTAAATAAGTAATCCTGACTGCCCTCAACTCATCATCTTGAGTATTTGGTCTGGGAGCAGCCCTGATTGCAGCTTGCATAAAGCTAGATGACCCAGAGGAACTTTCTCCCCTTAGCTTCCTTTTCCTCTCTCTCTCTTCCTCCTCAATTTCCTCAGGAGTCATTATCCTTTTTCCTTTGTCACCAACAGACCTTTGTGACTCAGGGTGGATAGAGGCTTGGCCTTCATTGCTTGGTGTAGCTTCCATGCTCTGGCCAGAGAGAGGCTGAGAAACACCTTCACCAGCAGGTGTCTCAGAAGGAGTTTGAACCTCTGCAGCAGTTGTTGATGATGAGACAGGGGTCTCAGGTTCTGCCACTGGGCCTTCAGTCAAGGTTTCCCCTATGAAACTAATCTTAGGGTCCACCTCAACATCCAGTTGACCGATGACATTGCCTGATTGCCTAAGTCTCCTTCTTAGAGTGAACTCTGCAAGGATCCTATCTTGGATTCTTTGAGCCAATCTGTCAGCTTGTCTTGAATTGCTTGGATTGACAAGTGGCATGTTGACTAGATCCAATCTTTCATAGAAGTTCAGGCTTTGAAAATCAAAAACTTCTTGTTGCCCTTGAACTCTGTGAAGGATAAGGGCTCTTCTGTCAGCATCATACCTCCACCTTATGATGTAGTTTGAAGTTCCTTGTGGTGGAGATGAGACAACCCTTGGTATACCTTCCTCAAAGAGACTCCTGATGATAGAGTCTATAGAGTCCACATTAATGTGAACTTGAGGAAGTTGCTGAGAATGCACAACAGCAAGTGAGGATGGTGAGTCCTCTATGTCCATTCTCTGTGAAGAACCCCAGGTTCTGTGGCTGCAATAACTTTCTCCCCCTTTTTGGTAGCATCACCCACTTGCATAGGTGAGCTGGAGGATAAGTCAATCACTTCCACAGGTTCTTGTGTTCCTGGTTGAGCTCTCCTTAAAGGTCTCCCAGCTAGTTTTTCCTTTAGATATGAAATCTGAAGTTGCTGATCATTGACCCTGTTTTGTAAGGTAGTCACCTGAGATTCCAGGTGACTAACCTTAGAGACTAAATAGGAGCATGTTTTTGACAATTTCTGCACCTTTAGTCTCAAATTCCCCTCTTCTTCATCAGAAGAATCATTGGGGGATGAGATGATTGGACCAAAGTCCTCTCTCTCACCACCAGCTTGAGGTTCTTGGCTGCTGGTTTTCCTCTGCTCACTAGCAATCTCAGTTGAGATGCCAGTGGGCTGAGTTGCCATGGTTGAGGTCTTAATGATGTAATCACTTTCAAAAGTGAGAGCCTCTTCCATATGGACATCCTGAACATGTTCAGAAGTGTCCACCTCAGTAACAGGTGACTGATGTGGGATAGACTGAGGAGAGTCAGAGGTACTCATCTCTCTTTGAGTAGGGGAGGAGAAGAGAGACTCATGGTACTCACTGAATCCTAAGTCTTCATCAGTATAGAAGGATAGGTTGGGAATTGGTTGGTTTAGATCTAAAGGCTGGGGATGGTAACTGTCCCCTGAAGGTTGTTCACTTGAGTGTTGAGACTCAGAGTGAAGGCTTAAGGCTGTTGGGCTTGTGAGCTCATCAGGGTGAGCATGAGGAACCTCAGCCCTGATAGGTGAAGAAATGGGAGTGTTTGCTCCTCAGGGGAAGTGGGAGCTCTAGTGTCCACTTCCTCCTGTAAGGTTGAGTATATGGGGACCTGCACAGACTCAATAGCCTGAGCAGGGGTTCGTTTGGATTTTCTTTGGTAGGTGAGGGTGATTTGTGGTCTTTTTAGAGGTAAGGATAAAAGAGGTGTGGGTTCAACACTAGCTTGTGTTGCTAGGTTGTCACCTTGAGCAATGAGCTCTAACATTTTGGGGACTAGGGCTGTTTCTACCCCTGAGAAGCCTACAGTTGGCTTCTTCATTATTTTAAAGATGTCGGGCTTCATCTGTCCCAATTTAAGAATATTACTTGTTTCCCTCAACTGTGAGCCCAGTTCACAGTTGAGAATGTGTTGAACATATCTAGGAAACATGTAATACTCTAAGGAGTCCAAGTTTGCAAGTAAATTAGTATAAACAAATTGAGAGTACCTGAACTTGACCCCCTGAACCATTCCATGAACTATAAAGGAGAGATCCTCAGGAATCTGGTCCCACCCACCATGCTTGTTTGATAAGCTGTGGATAACCACATGGAGCAGGTATTTCCACTGGGATGAGACCTTCCTTTCTGAAGGTCTTTACAGAGAAATCTCCCTCATAGCCCATCTGCTCAAAGGAATGATTAACAGCTTCCTTTGGGAAGGACAACTCACCTTCTTCATCATCCAGCTGCAAATGATGGTTGATGATGGCCGGAGTGATGAAGATTGTCCTCCCTTGCACTGTGGCAGACAGTGCCTTCTCCCCATCCATAATGACCTCTTGGCAGGTCTTCCAGAATTCAAGCAAATGATCCTCATACAGAGTAGGATCAATGGTCAGGGAGGTGAAATAGTTGGATAGAGTTAAGAATTGGCAAATCTCTGAGAAACTTGCATCTTTCTCAGAGCTTAACAGAGCAACTTGATTATGTTGCCTGTGAAGTTGCATGGAGAAATCTGGGTTGTTTCTGCGGTTAAGGTTGGCCATTTCAGAAGCTTAAGGGTGAAGAAAGGTAGAAAGCAAAGGCGGTTTAGAGAATTAGGTTTGAGGAATAGTGGAATTGAGGAAGATAGTGAGAAAGAGGGGGAACCGTTGGGTATTTATGTGAAAAGGGATTTGAACCAAAGTTAATGAAAGAGGATAAACTTTGAAATCCGAAAGTCGGTCCCACCTCTGAAAAGGTAGTTTACTTTTGCTCAAAAAGTAGTTTTCTTGGAATTCGAAAAGCTTCCGAAGGTAAATTGTCTTCGGAAGTTTTAATGAAAAAGCTTCCGAAGCTAAAATGGCTTCGGAAGATTTTCCTGAGAGTCTTGAAAATTTTGCTTCGGAAGAGAAATAAACACTTGGATGCTTTGTATAAGAATCAACAAAGCTTCCGAGAGTTAATTTTGCTTCGGAAGGAAAAAGTCCTTAAAAACAAATAAGTGTCTGAGATAAGAATTTAAGCTTCGGAAGATAGATTTAGACTTCTTCCGAAGGTAAAATTTCTTAGACAGTTATTTATTTTGAAGACATGATTTTCTTCCGAAGATAAAATTTTATCTTCCGAAGTATCAGAAAATTTTCAAGAATCTAAGGAAAGTCTTCAAAAAGAATTTTACATCCAAAGAAAACATGAGCTTATGAAAGTGATGAACTAGACAACTTAGGACACACATATTTTAAGAAGAAATAATTAGAATTAGTTTTAAGAAAAAGTCTACTCAAAGTTAATCATCCCAATAGCTGATATCAGATATTTAAATCTCTGTTCATCAAAAGCTTTTGTAAACAGATCAGCATATTGTTCATCTGTATGAACTTTGACTAGTTTAATTAATCCCTTTTCATAGTTATCTCTTATTAAATGATACCTGATGTTGATGTGTTTGGTCCTTGAGTGCTGCACAGGGTTCTCAGTGATAGAGATAGCACTATTGTTGTCTATGTGGATAGGAGTCTCCTTGAAGTTAAATCCATAGTCCAGCATCTGATTTTGAATCCAAAGCACTTGAGCACAGCAGCTTGCAGCAGCAATGTATTCAGCCTCAGCAGTTGATGCAGACACACAGGATTGTTTCTTGCATTGCCATGAGACAACCCTTCCACCAAGGAATTGACATCCCCCAGATGTAGACTTTGCAGTCATGTTGCAACCACCATAATCACTATCTGTATAAGCATACAGATTGAAGTTAGGATTCTTTGGATACCATAGACCAAGTGTTGAAGCACCTTTGAGGTATCTTAAAATCCTTTTGACAGTGATTAAGTGAGACATCTTAGGGTTGGCTTGATATCTTGCACAAATACATGTAGCAAACATGATATCAGGCCTGCTAGCTGTAAGATACATAAGAGACCCAATCATAGCCCTGTATAAATGTTCATCTACACACTCCCCCTCAAGATCAGGTCCAAGGGAGTGGTTTCTGGCTATGGGTGTCTTAGCAATCTTACAATCAGTCATGTTGAACCTCTTGAGTATGTCCTGAACATACTTTGACTGACTTATGAAGATGCCATCTTCAACTTGCTTCACTTGAATTCCCAGAAAGAAATTGAGTTCTCCCATTGAACTCATTTCAAATCTGTCTTTCATCAGCTTCTCAAAGTCTTTGCAGAGCTTTGGATTAGTTGAACCAAAGATGATGTCATCTACATATACTTGAACTAGCAATAAGTCATTTCCCTGTCCTTTGATGAAGAGAGTTCCATCTATAGTACCTCTCCTGTATCCATGTTTACAAAGATACTCAGACAGTGTCTCATACCACTTCCTGGGTGCCTGATGCAGCCCATAAAGAGCTTTGTCAAGCTTGCAGACATAATCAGGATGATCAGGGTCTACAAAACCAGGTGGCTGTTTGACATAAACCTCTTCATCAATCACTCCATATAAGAAAGCACACTTTACATCAAGTTGAAAGACCTTGAAGTTCTTGGATGCAGCAAATGCCAGGAATATCCTAACAGCTTCTAATCTTGCTACAGGAGCAAAGACATCAGTGTAGTCAATCCCTTCTTCTTGTGTGTATCCTTGAACAACTAGTCTTGCCTTGTTCTTGATGATGATTCCTCTATCATCCTTCTTATTCCTAAAAACCCATTTGGTTCCAATGGTAGTCTTCCCATGAGGAAGAGGACAAAGGTTCCAAACTTTCTGCCTTTTGAATTGAAGCAGCTCTTGTTGCATAGCTTCAACCCAACTTCCATCCTTTAGAGCTTCATCAACTTTCTTTGGCTCTATCTGAGATAAGAAACAAGAGTGAAGACAAACATTTGCTTCATGGGTTTGTCCTCTTGTTCTTACCCCTGTGACAACATCTCCAATGATGTTTGTGGTGGGGTGAGACTTGTGGATCCTTAGCTGAGGGATCACAGCAAGTTGCTGAGAAAGATCCAAATTTGAGAAATTTAGATCTGGCATAGATGATTCACCCTCCACATTATCACACTTATCAAGATTAACTTGATCCAATGAGTGTGTGACATCATTGATGTTGTCATCTATGGTGTGGTTATTAGCATCAAGGAATTCCTGATCACTATCACCATCACCATTGTTGTCTTCTACAATTGAGGTATCTTTATCTGGTTGAGGAGCCTCTGAGCTGGAATTTGAAGGCATACCAGATGTATCAGCTGAATTTGTCATTGTAGTGCTGATAGAAACCTCATTTGCTGAAGTAGTTCCAACTGGAGCTGAAGATGTATGAGTTGAGGGTCTTCCTAGCTCAAATCTTGGATCAGGATCACCTGTATTTAGATTTTCTGCAGATCCTGAAACATTCTCACAAGATTTGTTAAAACAGTTGGTAACTAAATCAAGATCAAATAGCCAATCAGGACCAGAACCAGCCACACAGGGTGTGTGTTCATTGAAAGTCACATTGGCTGACTCCTCAACAATTCTAGTTCTGAGATTGTATACTCTATAAGCCTTAGCTTGAGAAGAGTATCCAATGAAGTGTCCATCATCTGATTTCTCAGCAAACTTGGCAATTTGATCCTTGGTATTCAAGATGGTGCAGGGACATCCAAATGACCTGAGAAAACCAATGAAAGGTTTCCTCTTGTGCCAAAGTTCATAAGGAGTCTTACCATGTGTCTTAACTACTAAAACTCTGTTTTGCACATAGCAAGCAGTATTAACTGCCTCTGCCCAGAAGGTGATGGGCAGTTTAGAGTCAGACAACATAGTTCTTGCAGCTTCAATAAGTGTCCTGTTTCTCCTCTCAGCAACTCCGTTTTGCTGAGGAGTCCTGGGAGCACTATATTGTCTTGTAATACCTTTTTCATCACAAAATGTATCAAGGATTTGGTTCTTGAATTCAGTTCCTTGATCACATCTTATGGTTTTGACCTTGTGATCACTTTGATTCTCAACTTTTAAGATGAAATTCTTCAGAATCTCAGGGGTTTCATCCTTAGTTCTAAGAAAGAAAACCCAAGTGAATCTTGTAAAATCATCTGTGATCACTAAACAGTAAGAGGTCCTTCCTAGACTCATTACACTGGTGGGGCCAAAGAGATCCATATGTAACAAGTGTAGGGGAGTAGTGATGGAGTTCCTTTCCTTAGGCTTGTGAGATACCTTGTGTTGCTTCCCTTTCAGGCATGCAACACAATGATCATCACTTGTAAACTCTTTCTTTGGCATTCCAGTTACCAGATCATGTTTAATTAATTTATTCATGTTCTTAAAGTTTACATGGCACATTCTTTTATGCCATAGGAAAGACTCATCACTATTTGCTTTAGATAGAAAGCATGAAACTTCTCCAGAGGGAGATGTTTCTTGCAAATCCATCTTGTACATGTTCCCTTTCCTGGGGGCTCTGAGCAGGATATGCTCATGAGGAATGACCACTCCAGGCTTGAGAACAATGCACTCATGCTCAGTAAAGAGCATGTTATGACTCTGATCACAAAATTGGGATACACTCAGAAGATTGTACCCAAGCTCCTTAACAAAGTTTACCTTCTCAATGCTGAGCTTACCATTTGTGACCTTGCCCCTTCCAGAAATGTAACCACCTTCATCTCCTCCAAAAGCAACTGGTCCTCCATCAATTCTCTCAAAATTATGGAGTAGAGACCTATTGCCTGTCATGTGCCTGGAACAGCCACTGTCAATTATCCAGACATTCCTGTTTGTCTTGAGCTGTTCCTGCACAAAGAAAATGATTAGTTACATTTGGAAACCCAAGCCTTACTTGTCTTGGGCTCACTAAGAGTAATAGAAGGTAATGCAACAGTAATAGATCCTATGGTTGTACTAGGGGGATCTTCAGCTGTTGTTGATGGAGAAACTTCAGTCATTTGGTCTTTCTTAGACTTCCACACCACCTTTGGAGTCTTGGACTTGACCTTCAAAACTTAGAAGCTTTTGGGACTTCACAAGTTTTGATGACTGAACCTTCGGAAGATTCTACAGTCACTGCAGCAGACTTCAGTGCTTCGGAAGAACTCCTTTCTTCCGAGACCAATTTTACTTCCGAAGGTAATTTTCCATTTACCTTCTTCTTTGATTTGGAGCTTCCGAAGGAAACAGACTTTCCTTCCGAAGCTTGAGACTTCTTGAGACTCTTTGAAGTCTTTGTATTGGTCATGTGGATAGTACTTTTAGGATTGTATGGGCAATCCTTAGCAATGTGAGAGGTACTTTCACACATGACACATAACATTTTCTTCTTCAAAAGAGTCTCCTTTGAGAGCAAGACTGGCTTTGGTCACATCCCTTCTCCACCTTCATCTTGGTAGATGCTGAGACAGTTCTTTTGGGCTGTGAACTGTTCTTGGAGTTTGATGGTCCAGGCTGTGCAGCAGTGGTACACAGCAGCTCAGTCTTCTTCTTTGCACTGAGATGATTTGAACAAGAACCAGGACTCTTAGCTGAGGAGTCTTGGTTGATGTCTTCAGTCCTAACTACTTTGAAACCTGCAGAGATAAAAACTTGTTTCTGCTTAGAATCAAAAGTAGCCTTGATCTCTTGAGCCTTCTTTGCTTTTCTCTTGCTCTTCCTGATCAAGTTCTTTCTTTGGACTTGGTCATCACAGTAGATTTCTTCTCCTCAGAAGGATAGTGGCCCTTGGAAGAATCCTCTTCTTCACTCTTCTCAGAGGAATTCTTCACTATCACTTCTTCATCATCCTCACTTATAGGATCTATGAGAGGAAGCTCATCTTCACAAGTTCCACACCTAGGAGATCTTACAGACAAGATTGTGTGTGGAGGAGCTATCTCATTTGATCCCAGTCCCTGTCTATTTTGATAGCACACTTTGTTGTGCAGGGATGAGGATATCATGTTCTTGAAGGTCTCTTCTTCAAGAACACTCTTCTCTGCCTTGGCTTTGCTGATCACAAGCTCAGCCTGGCACTCAGTCAACTTAGTTATGAGATCCTGGATCTGAGTTCTAAAATCTGTATGTTCATGTTTTAGTACTGAAATGGTTTTCTCCAAGTCCTCTATCTTTAACTTGTAATCATTTTCAGACTTTCTAAAATCAGATTTTAATATGTTTAATGACTCAGATCAGATCTCATCTCTAAGTTGTAGGACCTGTATCTATTTACTTTAGCAATGCATTCAGGAGTACAGAGATGTTCCAATACCTTGGCTTCATCATGGTCTGCCATCAGTGCTTGGTTTGGAGAAGCATCTTCCACCTGAAAGCTCCAGTCAAAGCCTCCCTCTTCAACAGCAACAGCAGCATGTTGCTTTGGCTTCTCATTCTGAGGGGCTTTGTCAGTGTAGTTTGGTCTGGGTTGTGTTTGGCCCCCATTTGTTTTAGGTGCCTTACACTCCCTAGCAAAGTGGCCCATCAGGTTACAGTTGTAACACTTGACTTTGCTTTTGTCCAGTCCAAACTTTCCACTGGTAGCATTGCTTGGAAACCTCCTTCCTGTTCTCTTGTAGAACTTCTTGGCTCTGTGAGTGAGGAGAGCCATCTGCTGAACTATCTCCATGTATTCCAGGTCATCTGGATGGATACAGTCCAGGTCTTCAAGAGTGAAGAGAGAGTTCCCACAGCTTTCATCAGTAGACACAAAGGCTTGAGAAGAACTTGTCTCTTGGAATGGGCTTCCTTGAGTAAAGTTCTCCCTGGGTGTCTCCGGGAAGGTGATGAAAGGACCCTTTTGTGAGTTGTCAGGGTAGCATATGAGATGATGTTGGGGTTCTATGCTATCCCTTTCAACCACATGAAGGGCTGAACCCATTTGATTGTTGGAGTTGCCAGATGAACCTTGCATGTTCATCTCCATCTGGTATCCACTGAGAATCCCATATAACTCTGTCAGAGTAAGAGTTTTAAGGTTCTCAGTCCTCTTGATCACCACACAATAGTGTGTCCATTGCCTAGGAAGTGAGGACATGAACTTCCTTACAATGTCCCTGTTCTCAAGAGGAACTCCTCCATCCACTAGGGTATCCACTATCTCAACATACCTGAAGTATTGTTGAGTCATGGTTTCACCTGCTTTGAAGGTGAAGTTTTCAAACTGCTGCTTCAGGAGATCCTTCTTGTTCTCCTTGGCTTCAGAGGAGCCTTCATACATCAGCTTCAGTGCATCCCACAGCTGTTTAGCTGTTTTGCACTTCTTAAAGCCTCTGTATACAGAGTTTGGGAGAGCAGTCTGAAGAGCAGTCATGGCCTTCCTATCAATCTCTACTCTTTTTCTATCTTCATCAGAGTAGTTGGCCACATCTTTTGGAATCATACCAGCACCAGTAGCAGAAGGAGTGCTGGGTATGAAAGGTCCATTCTCAACAGATTCCCACATTCTTGAATCAAGAGACCTGATGAAACCTTCCATTCTCATACACCAGGTGTCAAAATCATCAAGAGTGATCAGTGGGGATTTGTTCATGGTTCCAGTCTCCATATCAGTCTTTGAGATGGATGCCATTTGGAGAGTTTAGTTTTTGTGTGTGTGAGGGATCTTAAGATGGTGAGATCTTATATCAAGAGCCTGGAAAGCTCTGATACCAATTGCAGGACCGTTTAAGGGCTTGAACAAATTACAACACAACAACACAATGAGGAGAACAACTAAACTTTATCAAATAGTGAACTGGATTAACCAAGGTGATACAAAGAACACAAGTAAAGTAAAGAGACAGAACAAGAGAGTTGGGTTTCAAGGAGGCAGTATATTGCTTTCTCAAGTTCTTTTACAAGTGTTACAAAGCATAAAGAAAGATACAAGAACTTGGAATACTTATACTACAACCTACAGCCGGCTATACTTTGAAAGCCAGCTGGATACAATTGACTAGACACTAACAAAATCAATTGTAGGATCAAAAGGCATATCTGCCTTTTGACCTTGTGACTATGACATGCCATAGCTCACATCCTTATCCATTACAAAAAGGATAAAGTACATAAAGTAGAAAGTTACAGACTCAAGACCTCAATGTACAGTTACCAAAAGCATGGACCTTTTCACCAACTCATGTAAGTTGGTGACTTTACAGAGATGCAGCGGAAAAGGTGCTTTATGGAACAGTACATTAGATAAAGCATGTATACTAAAAGTCTTCGGAAGAAATCTTTCTTCATAGGTTGAAGCTTCGGAAGAATTTGTCTCTGAGGCTTCGGAAGACTTCATGTTTGGCTTTGGAAGATATTGGTCTTGGCTTCGGAAGATTTTACACTTAGAGTATTTTCTAGTGTATTGTGTAAAACTTCCGAAGCATTCTTTACTTCAGTACTTAGTGCATGTTGCAGAGACACATTGGATGTTTTGGGTTGCATCAGACTTAAGGAATCCTTACAACTTGGCAATACCAAGTCCAAGTGGGTCAATTTTTTTGTCTACAAAACAAGTTCAACGAGTCCTCTAACTAACTCAAGTGGTCTCACATCTATTTTATAACGTTTGGTCCTCTAAATACGACAAATAAAATTAAAGGTAAAAAACTATTAATTATGTGTAGATTGTTGAGCTATGTTTGGCGAGCCATATCTCTCTCTTAATTTATCCATTTGTGATGGTTGTTTTTTCTGGAATTTATTTTAGAGTCATATCTTTCAAACAATGCCTACTACGTGAAATTTCGTTACTGTTTCAACGTCCAAACAGTCTACGCAAAATCGACGCGTGATCAGCTTTACAGGCTGAAATATTTTTGTGATCTTAAAATACTAAAAATTAGGATTAAATAATCAAATAATGGAGAGAGTTGTATCCAAAAATTGTTTTTAATAATTTTAAAAAGATAAAAAATTAATACTTACAACTCAATGAATATTGTCTAATAAAAGTATACTAAATGACGTTAATGACTTAATATATGTGACAATAACTACAGCCCTAAATTGAGACAGGACTTGGAGTTTAAATTTAATTTTGGATTTGTATATAATGAATCACATTTTCATTAAAATAATAACCTTGATAGACATTAAAGACCGGGCTACAAGGATTACGCTCATATTGGTCATCTTGACTTTTAGTAATTCTTTTGTGTTTGTTGTATCTTTAGATAATTGTCTTGCTTGTGGTGGACTTTGAACTATATCTTTTCAAGGTTAGGTTTACAGCCTATTTTAATATGTTTTCTTTGGGGAAAAGCTTGCTTATTGTTTGGTCTGTGTCATGCCTTGAAAGATTTATTTCGAAACACTGTATGTGGTTTGGGTCATGGGTTTGAGTCTAGATTTTTCATTCATGAGCATGTACTTGTACTTACTGTCATGGAAAGCTATTGTTAGTACTAACGGGCTGACACCCTATCCATGTTTTTGGTATGCTAGCTGAGACTAACATGGCCTGTGCATACCTTTGGGTGAATATTATCCGGTTAACTGGACTTGTACTGGTCATAAACTATGATGATGTTTATGACTTCAAGGTTCTTTTACGTGCATACATATTTCTGTACATGGTTTATACGAAAATATATTTTGAACTTATAAACCTGTGAAGTTACCAACGAATGTTGACTTTTTAGAGCACTTTTTTAAGGTAATGATGTTTAAGTGGTTGGATTGTGGACCATAGACAAGACCGCTCTTTCAGGAGCAATTAACGTTCTATGAAACATTTGGCTTTTGTTTTGAGCTTACTTGCTTGATTGGATTGTAACTTTTGATGGATTGGTATTTGGATTGTTTTGTATCTGTGCATGTTCGTTCCTAGATGGAATCATGGAATATTTATACGTTATGACATGACATTATGGGGTTGACGGTACTTAGCACATGTTCCTTTGTGTCAGGCGATGTCATGGTCCATTTACGAAGAATGTCTTTTAGTTATTCTTTTAGACCCTCAATGTGTTATAACGATCCCGCCCATCGTATCCTTGTGTTTCCATTGCCAATAGGGGTATGACATAGGGCTTGACACATGTCCTTCTATTGTTTTAAAGAAGAGGGTATTTTTGTCATTGCGTCAAATACATCACTTCATTGTGTCATATATTTTATATCATTTGTATACGTATTCATCATTGTATTTTACATTTTGGATCATTTTATGTTATTATTGGCATTATTTCTATAGGTTATATAAGCTTGTTATCTATCATTGTGTTATCTATTTATATAGATTATATGTTATCACCAATTTATTTATCAAAACTCATAGTGTTCGAGATTACAAAATGAGGCATTATGTTATTTGGTCATTGTTTTTAATGTATTAAATTAATTAGTTGTTAATTTATTATTATATTTTTATAGATTATATAAATTTGTTTTTATCTATCATTTTGTTTTATAATTAGACGTGCAAAATCATTTTATTGCACCAATGTATTTTTCAAAACTCATAGTGTTCGAGATAACACAATGAGGCATTGTGTTATTTGGTCATTGTTTTTAATGTATTAGATTAATTAGTTGTTAATTTATTATTATGTTTTACATATTAGAGACACACAACAATTTTATTCTATCATTATACTTTTTTAAAATTCATCATTTAAGAAAATACAATAGTATATAGAAGAACACAATAAGTAATAAAAAAACACAATGAACTACACTAAAAATTTAATGACAAGGTATGTGCTTATAAGCATAAACATGTATTAAAACTTTATATAACAATAATGTACTCGTTTTAAATATAAAAAGGTTCGTTTTTATGATGTAATTTTTATAAAAAAACAAATAATGTCGTACATAAATGAACGTTATGAAAACATGAAGGAAATTGTAGAAAGTCAACAAAAGTTGATATACTAGATTAGCACTCTAAGAAACTTTTTTCTACAAATTGATGTCAACTAGTGATTAAAAACATACATGGTTGAGATTACATTTTTATAATTTTTAGTTTTAGAGCTATTCGTATTTGAACATTTCCCTTGTTTTTATTATAATTGTAACACTTTTGGGTAAATGTCAAAAATCATTTAAATGCTTTTTAAAGATCAACTTTATTAGCAGTATCAATAATTTATATAGATACTCGGGTATATTAGATTCAACAAACTAGAATATACATTAGAAAATGAATCATAAACTCACTATCACAGATTCATATCATTGAATTATACAAAATTTAACATATCTAACATTTTTTTTCGTAAGGAAGAGGTAAAACACAATATGAAACATCATAAAGAAAAGCGACTTCACCTTCTTATCTAACTCAATGACGGCATAAATATTTATTTATGTACTTTCTATGTACTCTCTTATAACCATGTGGCAGGCAAAAGAATGAAATTGGAAGGGTCCTGATGAAATGCAAAACTATGGAGGGTACAACGATATGGAATTTATCGATGGAAGGAGACAACACACATGCAACAAACTTATTATTGATCATTTTACCATCAAAGTTGGTTGCTCTTCTTTTTCTTTCTTAATGACTAAGCATTTAATTTGGATCAACTGACATGAAGTGTAATTAAGATCATTAATAATTAAAAAGTAAAAGCCTTTCTTTGTAGCCCTTCATCCGTGCCAAAAATGTGAACATTTAATTTGTTAAGTGGAAAGACATTAAGTGAAATGAAGTATATGACTTAACACGTTCGTGTGGAGGGCGGCATGGGTAGAATTCCATTAAGGAGGCATTGGCTAAACGAAGTATACCATTGGAAGTAACCTGCTCGGTGTGTGGGTCTCATCGAGAAAATATGGATCATCTTTTCATGATATGTGATCATGCAAGTCGGGTGTGGGATTTAGAGCTTGGGTGAGTAAAAGCTAGAAAAGAGTTATTCTACTTAGTGGAAGATATCTTATGTATGTGTGAAAAATGGCCCTTCTCAAATTCAATGAAAAACATTTTTCATGTTATTTTCCTCTCAGTGTTGTGATGCATATGAAAAACTCGGAATAAGAATGTCTTCAATAAAAAGGTTAGGAAAGGGAGGAGATGTCGGATGAGATCGATCAACATAGTGTCATTCCTGTGAATTAAAAACAGAGGAAAAATGACAAGCTTAAATTCGATGGAGTGGTGTAATTTCTCTTTTTAATAGGTGTGATTGCTATGTTATAATCTAGAATCTTGCTAGTTTGTTTTCAAAAAAGACAAAGAAAATATAAATATAACAGCTAGATTATTTGTTTCATATTTAATTATTGATTTGTTTCTGTTTGAACTTCTTCCTATATGATTTTTAAATACTTCGAATTTTTAACTTTAAGGATAAACTGTTGCAAATCTTATATACTTGTAAAACAAAATTAATATAAAAGAAAATTCAAACTTCTTTCTATAGTTGTTAACACCCTCCAACCCCTTCATGGTCATCATGGCTTGTAATGATAGCCATGTGAGAGATTGTGCGAACTCTCTCTCCCTTCTTCAATCTCTAGCTACATAATTTATTATCCACCCAACCATTAATCATATATGTATTCATATCGTTCCATGAGCAAACTATTAATTATTTAATTGAGTAAATTATAAATTTTATCTTTTAAATATGTTTAAAATTATGAATGTTATCTTTAAACTTTGATCAATACAATAAGCGTTCTTTATTTGAAAACTTATCACTCTTTTTATCCTTTATTTTAATAAAAGTAAACTTTTTATGTTAGTTTTATGTGAATAGACAATTTTGCCGTTACTTCTTAAAGGATGAAATCTGCAATTTTCACTAATATTTTATTTTTTATTTTGGTTTTTATTTTATTTACTTTATCTTTTTTATTCACTTTTAATTTTATAAACATATCTGAAATATTATTACTTAATTATTTTTAATCTTTTTTAATAAAATATACTTTATTTATAGGTTTTTAATTTATTATATTTTTTGTTACTAAAAGTTAGTTATCTACCTTTCTAATCGTACGAGAACAAATTAGAGAGTTCAAAATATATCTTTTAATATTATAAAATTTAAACTAGCAATTGATTTTGTTTAACCATCATTTTCTTTTATTACCTTTTTGGTATAAGAATTGCAGGACCGTTAAAGGGATGGTCAAAACACTTAGTCTCACAATGAGGAGAGTGTTTAGAACACTTAACAGATCAAATAGGGAACCAGAACTTTTATTAATGATACTATGAACACAAGTAAACAAGAGACAGAAACTTAAGAACAACAAAGGTGTTTGGTTTTCAAGATTGCAGTATATTGCTTCTCAAGTTCTATTACAAGTGTTACAAAGCTTAAAAATAAGTTACAAGGACTTGAGATACTTTATACTACATCCTACAACCAGCCATACTTGGAAGGCCAGCTGGATACATGTGATCTAGATAACAAAATCAATGTAAAATCAAAAGGTTGATCTGCCTTTTGACTAGTGATTATAACATGCCATAGCTCACATCCTAATATATTATAAAAAGGATAAAAGTACATTAAGTAGAAAGTTATAGACTCAAGACCTTAATGTACAATTATAAAAAGCATGGACCATTCACCAACTTGTATAAGTTAGTGAGTTTTTAGAGTTGCAGCGGAAAGTTGGTCAGCTTTACGAAAAGTACATCAGAGAAAGCATGTTCTTCAATGTCTTCGGAAAAATCTGTCTTCACTTTATTGGCTTCGGAAGACTTTGTCTTTGAAGCTTTGGAACACTTCACTTTATCTTCGAAAGATATTGGTCTTGGCTTCGGAAGATTTTACACTTAGAATATTTATGATGCAGGGTGTAAAACTTCAAAGCTACTTCCACTTTGTACTGAGTGCATGCATGCAAGAAATACTTGGTCTGTTTTGGGTGCATCAGCCTTTCATTAAGCCTACAAACTCCCCCTAGGCTGATGCTACCAAAACAAAGAAGTGTCTTCAGATATTGACAGTCCTCATCATGATCATGACCATTTCTTTCTTCATCAATTGGTCAGGATCACTCGGACTCTCAAAATACCTTCTCATGTCAAAGAAATCATGCAGAGGTAGGTTAAGCATGTCTTGCAAGAAGTAGACATCTTGACCACCTTGATCTCTTGTGACATACCATTTGTCTGGATATGCAGCAAAAGTCGAAGGCAAGATGGGTCTTCCTGATGCTACAGGCTCTACTTGAGTTGGAGTGGGTTGAGTAGCCTCTTCTTACACATCCTCAAGATTCTTTGACTCATCCTGAGGCCTGGAAGTGGATGCCTTTGAATTGTTCTTTGATACAAACTTTGTGGCCAACCTTTTCTTCCTATTCAATTGAGTGGACTGGCCTTCAGTGCCAGGTTGTTCTGTTTTGTCCTTCTTAATTGGGTCCTCCTCCCTCACAGGTTCAGAAGGAGAGGGAGTTGAACCATGTTGTGGATCAGAAGATGAAGCTTACTGAGGTTCAACAGGAGATCCAGGTTTAACCTCCAATTTTCGAGGAGCTTGACTTGGTGGAGAATGCAAGTCATCTAGCTCTCCTCTCTTGATCTTCTGCTCTATTACACTAATGTGCTCATCCATGATGGATAGAGACATTGGACCAAGTCTCCTTCTAGAGAATCCATATAGCTTCAAGAAGCTCATCATCCTCCGCCTGTCAGCAGACTTCTTTTGATTCTTTTGGATGATGGCTCTTGACTTTGCTGCTTCTTCCTCATCTTACTCTTAGCAGCCTTTTGTTATTTGAGAACTTGTAGCTCAAGTTGCTTAAGCTATTCAAACTCAATATACTCATATGACAAAGGAAGAAGTACAGCTACCTGATAGAGACCTGTGGCACTAAGGTAGTTGATCATATTTTGTCTGTCAACTTCTTTGTCTACTTGAGGTTGTTGAGTTACCACAGCCTCTTTTTTAGGACTTTCTTGAACAGGGGAGAGGGTAGGAGCATGTTTGTATAGCCTTTTTTGCCTTCTTTCTTCCTTGGTCTTGAGGAGCAGATCTGCATCCTCTGCCTCCTTCCTCTCCTTAGACAGCTCTTTGTCTGCCAGTTCATTCAATTCTTCTACAGGGAGGGAGATGATTTCATCTATATCATAGTTCCTAGTCTGCAAGTAGTTAATCTTGACTGCTCTTAACTCATCATTCTGAGTGTTTGGTCTGGGAGCAGTCCTGATTGCAGCTTCCATGAAGCCTGAGGACCCAGTGGAACTTTTTCCCTTTAGCTTCCTCTTCGTCCCTCTCTTCTCCTCCTCAATCTTCTCAGGAGTCATAATCATTTTCCCTTTGTCACCTACTAACCTTTGTGACTCAGGATGGATAGAGCTTTGGCCTTCATTGCCTAGTGTAGCATCCAGACTCTGGCCAGAGAGAGACTGTAAGACACCTTCACCAGCAGGTGTTTTACTGAGTGATTGGGATGCTGAAGTTGTTGGTTCTGTGACAGTGCTCCCAGGTTCTATCACTGGGCCTTCTGTTAAGGTTTTCCCTTTGAAGCTAATCTTAGGGTCCACCTCAACATCCAGTTAACCAACGACATTGTCTGCTCACATTTGTCTCCTTGCTTTGAACACTTCAGCAAACCTATCTTTAGTTCTTTGAGCTATTCTGTCAGCTTTCCTGAATTGACTTGGGTTGGCAAGTGGCATGATGACTAGATCAAGACTTTCATACTAGTTCATGGTCAGAAAGTTGAAGATCTCTTTCTACCCTTGAACTCTTTGAAGTATGAGGGCTCTTTTATCAGCATCATACATCCATCCTATTATGTATTTGAAGCTCTTTGGGGTGGGGATGACATTGTCCTTGGAATTCCCTCCTTAAGTAAACCCTTAATGATAGAGTCCACATCAATGTGAACTTAAGGAGGTTACTGAGTATGGACAACTGCAATTGAGGATGGTGAGTCCTCAATGTCCATACTCTGTGAAGAACTCCCAGGTTATGTGATTACTAAGACTTTCTCCTCATTTTTGGTAGCATCACCCACTTGTATAGGTAAGCTAGGAGTTAGGTCTATCACATCCACAGGTTCTTGTGTTCCTGGATGAACTCTTCTTAAAGTTCTCCCAGCTAATTTCTCCTTGAGATAAGAAATCACAAGTTGCTGATCATTGACCCTGTTTTATAAGGTAGTCACCTGAAATTCCAAGTGACTAACCTTAGAAACTAAGTAAGTGAATGTTTTTGACAGTTTTTGCACTTTTGGTCTCATGTTCCCCTCATCTTCATCAGAAGAATCATGGCGGGATAAGAAAATTAGACCAAAGTCTTCTCTCTCACCACCAGCATAGTATTCTTTGTTGCTGAATTTGGGAGTGTTCACCGGACCATCACGACAACATAAAAAGGAAGGAGTTGCTACCATCGTAGCAGCATGTATAAGGGCCAAAATAGGAGTTTAAATTTGTATCTAGAATGACTGGAAAAGTTGAAACAAGGCCAGAAGAACTTCAGTTGAAGTGTCAAAGGGCTGAGTTACTGTAGTTAAGGTCCTAATGATGTAATCACTTGCAGAAGTGAAAGCCTCTTTCATATGGACATCCTGAATAGGTTCAGGGAGATCCACCTTGGTGATAGGTGAATGATGTGGGCTAGATAAGGGAGAAGCAGGAGTACTCACTTCTTTTTAAGTAGGGGAGGAATAGAGAGACTCATGATACTCACTGAATCCCATGTCTTCATCAACATAGAATTCTAGCTTGGGTATTGGTTGGTTTAGATCAAGAGGCTGGGGATGTAACTGTCCCCTGAAGATTGTTCACTAGAGTTTTGAGACTCCGAGTGAAGTCTTAAGGCTGTTTGGGTAATGAGCTCATCTGGCTGAGCATGAGAAACCTCAGCACTAATTCTTAATGAGATGGGGGTGGGTTGCTCCTCAGGAAAACTGGGAGCTCCATTGTCCACTTCCTCCTATAAGGGTTGTGATATGGGATCCTGCACAAGCTCAATAGCTTGAGCAGGGTTTGTTTGGATTTTCTTTGGTAGGTGAGGAGTATTTGTGGCTGTTTAGGTGGTTGAGAAGTAGAAGGTGTGGGTTTAACACTAGCTTAGGCTGCTAGGTAGTCACCTTGAGTAATAAGCTCTAACATTTCTGGGACAAGGGCTGTTTCTACCCTAGAGAAACCAACAATTGGCTTCTTCATTGTCTTAAAGATGCCGGGCTTCATCAGTCTAAATTTAAGAATATTACATGTTCCTATCAATTGTGAGCCCAGTTCATAGTTGAGAATGTGTTGAACATATCTAGGGAACATGAAGTACTCTAAGGAGTCTAAGTTAGCAAGTAAATTAGTATACACAAACTTTGAGTACCTGAACTTGACCCCCTAAACAATTTCATGTACTATGAATGACAGATCTTCAGGAATTGGTCCCATCCCCCATGCTTGTTGGATAAGCTATGGATGACCACTTGAAGCAGGTACTTCCACTGGGAGGAGACCTTCTCTTTCCTGAAGGTCTTTACAGAGAAATCTCCTTCATAGCCCATCTGCTCAAAGAAATGATTAACAACTTCTTTGGAAAAGGACAATTGACCTTCTACATCATTCGACTGAAGGTGTGTGTTGATGATGGCTGGAGTGATGAAGATTGTCCTCCCATGCACTGTGGCAGACAGTGCTTTCTCCCATCCATAATAACCTCTTGATAGGTCTTCCAAAATTCCAAAAGGTGATCCTTATACAGAGGAGGATCAATGGTAAGGGAGGTGAAGTAGTTAAATAAAGCAAGAAATTGGCAAACCTCTGAGAAACTATAGACTTTCTCAGAGTCTAACAGGGCAACCTGATTGTGCTGCCTGTGGAGTTGCATGGAGAAATCAGGGTTGTTTCTACGGTTGAGGTTGGCCATTTGAGAAAGCTTAAAGGTGAAGGAAGATAAGAACAAAGGCGGTTTTGGATGAATTTAGGTTAAGGAATGGTTGCAGATGAGGAAGAGAATGAAAGAGGGGGGAACCGTTAGGTATATTTATATGAATTGGATTTGAGACGAAGTTAATAAAAGAGGATAAACTTTAAAATCCGAATGTCGGTCACACCTCTTAAAAAATGCCCAAAAAGGTAGTTTTCTTGGAAGTCGAAAATCTTCCGAAGGTATTTTCTCTTCGGAAGTTTTGATAAAAGGCTTCCAAAGCTAAAATGGCTTCGGAAGAAATTTCAAAGATTATAGTGAATTTTGCTTCGGAAGATATTTTAGACTTGGAGTTTTCATTCTAAGAGGAATAAAATCTTCCGAGACTTAAATTGCTTTCGGATGAAAATTGTTCTTCAAAAACATATAAGTACTTTATTCATTTATGCTTTGGAAGATATTTGAAAATTTTCTTCCGAAGGTAAGTTGAAATAAGTAGTTACTTGTTTTGGATGACATAATTTTCTTCCGAAGGTAAATTGATATCTTCCGAAAATGATTAAAGTTCTAAATAATCTAAGAGATAAATTGTAAAAGATTTTCTTACAAAGTAAACAATGGCTTATTGAAGGTGATGAAATAGATAACTTAGGACACACAGATTTTAGATATGAACTAAGTTTAAAGAAAATCTACTCAATGTTAATCATCCAATAGCTGATACAAGATATCTAAATCTCTATTCATCAAAAGCTTTGGTGAATAGATCAGCATATTGTTCATTTGTGTTAACTTTGACCAGTTTGATTAGTCCCTTTTCAAAGTTATCTCTAAGAAGATGATACCTAATGTTGATGTGTTTTATCCTTGAGTGCTGCACAGGATTCTCTGTAATAGAGATAACATTGTTGTTGTCTATGTGGATAGGATTCTCTTAAAGTTGAATCCATAGTCTAGCATGTTGATACATATGTACCTAGATGTTGATCTTAATGTAATATGTCTTTATTGTCTTACACTTATGTAATCGTTGGGTACTTAATGAAATACAAATGTTTGGTTTTACACGTTAATCAGTTGGTGTTTCGTTCAAATACCAGATCCTAACAAGTGGAAAAACGTAAGCATTCAATCCACTTCGACTCCAGACGTACCATAGCTGTCCAGAAGCCTCTAAGTTTGTACTCCAAGTTCATAGAACGCTGTAGATCGATTCATAATCGATTCTTGACGTTAAATTCAATACCTTATTGTTTCTACGTGCGTTCTCACTGATTGGATCGCCAATCAAATAGGATTCCGCACTATTTGGTTTGGTTTTACACGTTACTCAGTTGGTGTTTCGTTCAAATACCAGATCCTAACATAGCATCTGATTCTAAATCCAAAGCACTTGAGCACAACAACTAACAGCAGCAATGTATTTAGCTTCGGCAGTTGATGGAGGCATACAGGATTGTTTCTTGCATTTCCATGAGACAATCCTTCCACCAAGGAATTAACAACCCCTAGATGTAGACTTTGCAGTTATATTGCAGCCACCATTGTCACTATCTGTATATGCATAAAGATTTAAGTCAAAATTCTTTGGATACAAGAGGTCTAATGTAACAGCACCTTTTAGGTATCTTAGAATCCTCTTGATAGTGACCAAATGTGACATCTTGTAGTTTGCTTGATATCTTGCACAAATACATGTGGCAGACATGATATCAGGCCTGCTAACTGTAAGATACATAAGAGACCCAGTTATAGTGTTCATTTACACACTCCCCCTTAATGTCTGGTCCAAGGGAGTGGTTTCTAGCTATGGGTGTCTTTGTAATCTTACAGTCAGTCATGTTGAATCTTGTAAGTATGTCTTGTACATACTTTGACTGACTTATGAAGATGCCATTGTCAACCTGCTTCACTTGATTCCCAAGAATGAAATTAATTTCTCCCATAGAACTCATTTCAAATCTCTTCATCATCAACTTCTCAAAGTCTTTGGAGAGCTTTGGATTAGTTGACCCAAAGATAATGTCATCTACATATACTTGAACTACTATTATGTCATTTGATGTTCCTTTAATGAGAAGAGTTCCATCAATAGTACCCCTTTTGTAGCCATGCTGACAGAGATACTGAGATAGAGTCTCATACCACTTCCTTGGTGCTTGGTGCAGCCCATAAAGAGCTTTATCAAGGCTCCACACATAATTAGGATGATCAAGATCTGCAAACTCAGGTGGTTGTTTGACATACACTTCTTCATCAATCACCTCATATAGAAAAGCACACTTGACATCAAGCTGGTAGACCTGGTGTGACAACCGGCAATTTCAGGTCAATATCCGACCTTGGTTTGGTTATAATTACAACTATAATACTTGATTTTTAATGAAATTCCAATTATTGAAGTCGTTTTATGCATTGCAAAATTTCATGCATTACATTTCATGCATCGGTGATTCGGCGTAATTACCATTTTTTTACACGCGATACAACCGGCACATACGAACGTTGGTGATAATTAATATATGTGTCCTAATAAATACTTTAAGGTGTTTCAAAGTATTTTAGATTCCATTGTTTCAAAGTATTTTAGATTCCAAATTAAATACATTGGAAAAACTCAAATTTATAAATAAACCTAATCGTGTAAAGTGATATTTTACCCGGAACGAATCCTTTTAACGCAACTACTAAATACATGATGTATCATTAACATACCATAAATATTAAATGATATGATATTATACAAGTACTTATACAATTTTAATGTATTTTAAAAAGTAAAGAGTAAAAATATTAAAATATATATAAATTACTATAATACAACAAATACCACCCAAATACCCAATACTACATTAAATTGAAAAATCAACCCATTTCCCACCCCCCATAACCGTCCCCTTATCCCCTCTCACCTCTCTTTTCTTCTTCTCCCTTGTCAAATCCTCACAAGACAAGCTTGCCTTTTGTGAAGCTCAAGACTTGCCATCTTGTGTAACAACTTTTACATGGTTTAAAGCATCATGTTGCTCTTCCATAAATGGCCACCTCCATCTTACATCCATTTGACCATATGTGTTTAGCAAGACAATAAGAGAGGAGGATCTAATGCATGACTTGGCTTTATAAGTAGATGTGCATTATACACCACCACCACCCAACATCTCTTCTCCTCCTCTCCCTCTCTAAAAATTCGGCCAAGACACCACCTCCACCACCTCATATCATTTTCAACTTGTATTCTATAAATATTTGATGAATCAAGTGTCATTGTTGAAGACCAAGTAACTCTTGAAGCTTCCAAGCATCATACAACATCTTTTCTACTTTTCCTTGGTTGGTTCTTAATTCAAAGGATCAAGTCTTCTTTTTCCTTGCATTTCAAGACTACCATCTCTTTCTCCTTGCTTGTTTAAGGTTAGCACCTTGTTTCTAATCTTCTATACATCACCATAATGTGTTCATGTTCACTAACTCATCCAAAAGTGCTCTAGAAAGTTTAGAAAGTAACAAAACATGTAAGACAATGTCTCGCAGATTCATGTTCTGTGTTTTCAACACCATAACTCAACCTAAATATGGTCAAATGAACAGTTTCTTAAGCCTAACGTTAACTTTAGGATGTCTAGTTTTTAACTCATCCAACTTTGAAATTTTTAGATGAGTATAACCTATCCAAAACGTACAAACATGATTAAAGTGTTGAACCTGAATTTTTGGCAGAATAGATAGGGCAGAAAGATTGAGGCATAGGTTATGCTTAAAGTGATCAAATGGAGATTTTTCTTCTGTGGTAACTTAGCTTAAGATGTTAGGTTTAAAATTACTATAGGCTCTATTTGTGAATGTAGGGTTTGACCCCTCAAAAAAGTGAAATCCATGGACATGTACAGAAAAATGCTGCACTGACATCTGTTGCTTCATGACCCATTTCGAGGCACTTAAACTTAGTTACATACTACAAGTTATACTTTTTCGGAAACCTTAGACATAGATCTAGATGTGGTAAAAATATCAGATTTTATAAAAATTATTGTACCTTGAAAAAAGGATGTCAACCAGACTTAAAAATCCTCTTGTTTCTGTCCAATGTCCATATTTATATAAAGTACACTTTTGGAGGTATTTGATGGAAAGAAACTCATACACATGAAAAGTATAATGCTATTATACTTAATATAAAACCCATCCAATACATTATGTGTTTTTATGAAGATAACTTTAAAGACAAGAATCTAATTAAAACATTAACGGCTCAACGTATCTAACTAGTCAAATGACATTTTCAAAACTAACTTTGTGGATGAGTTATGCATGACCATCTAGGGTCAGTAATCATGACCTCATGAATATATTATGATTTTGTTTAGGAGATTCCTAGACCAATCATACGTACAGACTATTGCTAGAATTCACGCGTGCATTACAGGTGAGTTTCACGGCCCCATTTTGACTTATTTTCCTTTTGAGGGAGATTATATGCAAATTACTATTTTCCTGGACACATTTACTTGTTAATGATTTCACATGTTATATACTTAGCGTATAAAGTCCCCAGTTATCGAACCGTTAGTTTATTTCCCAAAGCGAGGTAATCATGGATAGTACTATTGGGTTTGACTACCCCCACCGGATTAATTACCCTAATCTTGACTAGAGGTCTAAACGGGTGCATTATTAGCCTGTTTACACTCATGCTTACGGTAGGCATGGGTAGGGGCAATTTGTTACAGTTACAGTCTAGCTTCGGTTGCGGTGCTTATATAATATTGTAGTATTGTATGATCGATAATCAAATCATGGAAATACTAGTGGTCCATTACACTGTTTACTATTACTGTAAAACATATGAACTCACCAACTTTATGTTGACATATTTTCATGCATGTTTTCTCAGGTACTTGACCCTTGCATCAAGTTAAGCTAGCTTGGTCCACGTCGCATTTAGGGCCATTCATGCTGTTTGGGACATTTATTGTTGTATTTGTCATGTTTTGAAAACAATTACATTAGCTCTACTACTTCCGCAATTCAACTCTGAAAACAATTACGTATTTTTAAACTTATTTGCAACGTATGTTTACTAAACCATGTAGTGGTCGATCAATGACTATGGTTTCCATGATGTTCACGCCCCGCGGGAGCCGCCATGGTTGGGGGTGTGACAGATTGGTATTAGAGCCATTGGTTATAGGGAATTAGGTTGCATTTAGGGAGCCTAGACTATAACCGTGGCTCATTGCGTTGCCTTAGTACATTATGCATTAACCTAACTTGTATTAATTGTACTTGTGTATTGCCTTGTCATAAAGATGTCGTCTGCATCGATGCCGATCTACATTTTTGACTCAGATGAAGAGTACGAGCCGACACCTCATACATCATCCACAGGATCTACACCTGCCATCCTGACCCCTATGCCTGACCTTATGCTCTAGCCTACTGGCCCTACTAAGGCTGAAACCCTTTCACCTTCTCCTACTCCTATCCTCACTCCCACTCCGGAACCCATTCCTGACACCACTGAGGCCTTACCCACGGCCCGATATTCTGGGTTACCTCCCCCTCCCCCATGCATGTATTGGTGGATGCCTACACCCGAGATTCATGCCTGTCTCTTGGAGGAGCTCATTCCAGGAGGCTCACGTATCATTGGACCGATGATGCCAATGGCCATTCTGGTGACCGAATCACAATAAAATTATGGAGCCATTACTTGAGCCCTGCCACTCAGCCACTGATGCCCAGCCAGCTAACCCAGCCCCCGAGCCAGTCGATACCCTTCTTGAGCCTGCTGACTTCCCTCCTCAGCCAGCCGACACCGAGGTAGTCGACCTTGATTCTGAGACTACTGATTTTGTCTCAGAAACAACCGACAACGACCTAGTGGGTTTCGATCCGGAGCTTGCTGAGGCCAACCCCCGGTTTGTTGACTCCATTTCATAGTCAGTTGACCCGACCCCCCAGCCTACTGATTCAGCCTCTAAGCCTACTGACCCCACTCCCGAGATTCCGACACTGACTCTCATGATCTCACTCCTGAGCCTGTTGACCCCACGCGTGTAGCCGCTATTCCCGAGACAGTGGCTACAAATGCCCACTGTGACGTCGATCCGACGATGCCACCACCATCATACCGCAGATATCGGACCCATCCCGGGGGTGCACTTTGTGCACACACACCTAGGAAGCGGTTTTGTATCCCGATCCGCCCTGACACACCCGCCCGTGACTGTACCCCCGAGCCCGCGCCTAAAAGGCACAAGATCAATATCTGCCAGTAGGAATGGATGCCCAGGCGGTTGGATGAGTGAAGAGACTATATCGATTAAGGAGAATGATGTGGTACTATGCTAAGGATCATTTCATGTGTGAAGGCCCAAAAGTACTTATGAAAAGGCTATCATGCAATCTTAGCACACGTGATAGAGAAGCAAGCAGGGGAGAAAAGAATCGAACACATACCTATCATGCGAGACTACCAGGAAGTCTTTCTAGAGGACTTGTCCGGACTTCCACCCCAAAGACAAGTCGAATTTCGAATTGACTTGGTACCTGGAGCTGATACAGTAGCACGATCACCATACCAACTAGCACCATCGGAGATGTAAGAGTTGTCAAATCTATTGCAAGAATTTTTAGGTAAAGGGTATATAAGACCGAGTTTCTCATCTTGGGGAGCTCCGGTCTTGTTTGTCAAGAAGAAGGATGGATCATTTTGAATGTGCATTGACTATCGTGAATTAAACAAACTCATTATCAAGAATTGATATCCACTGCCACGAATCGATGACTTATTCGATCAACTTCAAAGATCTAGCTATTACTCAAAGATTGATTTACGTTCGGGATATTACCCATTATGAATCCAAGAGGAGGATGTCCCTAAAACTGCATTCCGAACTCGTTATGGTCACTACGAGTGCATGGTCATGTCGTTTGGGTTAACCAATGCACGAGCCGTATTCATGGACCTTATGAATAGAGTGTGCAAACCCTACTTGGATAAATTCGTGATCGTCTTTATCGATGATATTTTGATATATTTATGAACCAAGGATGAACACGAACAACATTTAAGGTTGATCTAGGAGCTACTAAAAAAACGAGAAATTATACGCAAAATTCTCAAAATGCGACTTCTGGATCCGAGAAGTGCAATTTCTAGGGCATGTGGTTAACGAGAAGGGAATACATGTTGACCTATCCAAGATAGAGACCATTAAGAACTGGGAAGCACCTAAGACCCAGACTGAGGGGCGACAATTCCTAGGTTTAGCAGGTTATTACCGACGCTTTATTGAAAATTTCTCCAAAATAGCCCAACCATTGACAACCTTAACTTAGAAAGACAGGAAATTAGATTGGGGTGATAAGCAAGAAGCAGCGTTTCAATTGTTAAAGCAGAAATTGTATTGCGCGCTAATTCTGTCCCTACCAGAGGGGAACGATGGTTTTGTGGTGTACTGCGACGCATCACGTCAAGGACTTGGCTGTGTCCTGATGCAACACGACAAAGTTATTGCTTACGCTTCACGACAATTGAAAGTGCATGAGAAAAATTACACTACTCACGACCTCGAATTGGGAGCGGTTGTTTTTGCACTAAAGATCTGGCGACACTACCTATATGGTACTAAGTGTACTATATTCACTGATCACAAAAGCCTTCAACACATCTACAATTATAAGGAACTAAACATGAGACAATGCAGGTGGGTCGAGTTACTAAATGATTATAACTGTGAGATTCGTTATCATCCTGGAAAAGCGAATGTTGTAGCAGATGCTCTGAGCAGGAAAGAACGAACCAAAACTTTACGAGTGCGAGTGTTGGGAATGACGATTCATACGTGTCTAACTACTCAAATTCGTGATGCTCAGTCTGAAGCACTAAAAGAACAGAATTTGAAAAACGAATCTCTTTGCGGAATGGATAAACAATTTGAGATCAAGTCTGATGGAGCTCGATACTTTATGAACCGAATTTGGGTGCCAAATTGTGGAAACTTAAGGGAACTTGTGATGAACGAGGCACACAAATCAAGATACTCCATCCACCCGGGCTCTGATAAGATGTATCAGGATCTAAAGGAGTTATACTGGTGGCCGAACATGAAAGCTAACATAGCCATTTATGTTAGAAAGTGCCTCACGTGTTCGAAGGTTAAGGCGGAGTATCCGAAACCATCTGGATTACTGCACCAACCGGAGATTCCACAATGGAAATTGGAGCAAATTTCTATGGACTTCATCACAAAACTGCCCAAGACATCCACTGGTTGTGAAACGATTTGGGTAATTGTGGATCGACTGACAAAGTCTGCTCATTTTCTACCAATTAAGGAGACTGATAAAATGGAAAGGTTGACAAGAGTTTATCTCAAAGAGGTTGTTTCAAGACATGGAGTACCGATCTCCATTATCTCCGATCGAGACAGTCGATTTACCTCAAGATATTGGCAATCATTACAAAAGGCCTTGGGTACACGCTTGGATATGAGTACCGCATACCACCCTCAAACAGATGGTCAGAGCGAACGGACCATTCAGACATTGGAAGACATGCTTAGAGCTTGCGTGATAGACTTTGGAAACCGCTGGGATATTCATTTACCTTTATCTAAGTTTTCTTATAATAATAGTTATCACACCAGTATCAAAGCTGAACCTTTTGAAGCACTATACCCAAGGAAGTGTCGATCACCATTGTGTTGGACAGAATTCGGTGATAGTCAACTCACTGCTCCCGAGATCCTACACGAGACCACGGAAAAGATCGTTCAGATTCAGAACCGACTCAAAGCCGCGCGTGACCATCAGAAAAGCTACGCTGACGTGAGATGTAAACCATTGGAATTCCAAGTGGGAGATAAGGTTCTACTTAAAGTCTCACATTAGAAAGGAGTCATTCGTTTTTGCAAACGTGGTAAACAAAATCCTAGATACATTGGACCATTTGAAATCCTAACTAGGATTGGTCCTGTAGCTTACAAGCTCAAACTTCCTCAAGAACTTAGTAGTGTTCATGACACTTTCCACGTGTCAAATCTGGAGAAGTGCCTGTCAGATGAAACTCTAGCTATACCGCTCGATGAGGTTCAAATTGATGAACAACTTCACTTTATTGAAAAACCCATGGAGATCCTAGATCGAGAGGTAAAGAAGATGAAACGAAGCCGCATTCCCATAGTGAAGGTCCCATGGAATTCCAGACGAGGATCCGAATTTACTTGGGCACGCGAAGACCAAATGAAGCTCAACTACCCTTACTTGTTTGAAACCCTAACATGTACAGACAACCCTAACTGAATTTCTGGGACGAAATTCTTTCTAACATGGGGAGTATGTGACAACCGGCAATTTCAGGTCAATACCCGACCTTGGTATGGTTATAATTACACCTATAATACTTGATTTTAATTGAATTCCAATTATTGAAGTCGTTTTATGCATTGCAAAATTTCATGCATTACATTTCATGCATAGGTGATTCGGCGTAATTACCATTTTTGTTACAAGCGATACAACCGGCACATACGAACGCTGGTGATAATTAATATATGTGTCCTAATAAGTACTTTAAGGTGTTTCAAAGTATTTTAGATTCCATTGTTTCAAAGTATTTTAGATTCCAAATTAAATACATTGGAAAAACTCAAATTTATAAATAAACCTAATCGTGTAAAGTGATATTTTACCCGGAACGAATCCTTTAACGCAACTACTAAATACATGATGTATCATTAACATACCATAAATATTAAATAGATATGATATTATACAAGTACTTATACAATTTTAATGTATTTTAGAAAGTAAAGAGTAAAAATATTAAAATATATATAAATTACTATAATACAACAAATACCACCCAAATACCCAATACTACATTAAATTGAAAAATCAATCCATTTCCCCCCCGCCATAACCGTCCCCTTATCCCCCTCATTAACATACCACTAGATTGTGAGCGAGGGTCATCTCGGTTGGTTTGAAAACTAGCTAAAAGTGTAACACCTTACAGTCGACGTTCTTGAACTCCTGTAAATATTATGAAATTGTCTAATGTTCTTATCAAGTACTTTAGAATGTTCTTAACTGTAATCTAGTGGGTAAAGCTAGGTTTGTGTAGATAACTAATGGTAATGCTTAAAAGATACGAGACGTCACGTCTAGTTCACAACATAGCATACATGATAGAACCAATCAATAAAGCATATGGAACCTTTTCCATTGATTAATATCAATATTTGTTGAAGGAGATTGCAATTTGTTTAACATTGTACCTTTAGTCATGGAAACGCCTCCTTTATTGGACTATGTCCTAAAAGGCGCCTATATTTATCTCTATAGATCTTGATTCCTAGAATATAAGCAACTTCTCCAAAATCATTTATTGAAAAGCTTGCTCCTAACCGTTGCTTAACATCACTAAGCATATGGATTTTATTTCTAATGATTAGTATATAATCCACATAAATATGTTAAATGATATAGTGCTCACACTAGCCTTTCTTCACTTTTGACAAAATCCAATATTATAATTCACTGATCAAAATAAGGACTCGAGTTACGAGATGCCTGTTAAGGTCCATAAATGGACTTATTTAGTTTACACACCCTATCAAGATATTTTTTATTAACAAAACCATCAGGCTGAACCATATAAACATCTTTAGAAATATGTCCATTCAGAAAAGTAGTTTTGAAATCCATTAGTACGCAACTATGGAAAGCAATATCCTAATCAATTTGATGATAGCAATGGACGAGAAGGTTTCATCATATTCAACACTTTGAGTTTGAATGAAACGCTTCACAACTATCCATGCTTTATAGGTGTGTATATTTTCGTGCA
Organism: Flaveria ramosissima; assembly: GCA_025215565.1. Taxonomy (NCBI): domain Eukaryota; kingdom Viridiplantae; phylum Streptophyta; class Magnoliopsida; order Asterales; family Asteraceae; genus Flaveria; species Flaveria ramosissima. The sequence continues at coordinate 56,436,864 of CM046045.1, forward strand.
TGTCTGTTTTTCTCTTGAATATCCATTTGCTCCTTACTGCCCAAGAACCAAGGGTAGCTCAACCAAGTCCCAGACTTAATTATCACTCATAGATTGCATCTCGGAATTCATGGAATCTAGCCATTTTGCAAATTCTAGAACTAAGATAGTAGATTTATAGTTAGTAGATTCATTGCTAGAATCAGATACTATAAGGACATCGGGACCTTCTAGATTCCAAAGATATTTTTCAGGTTCTCTATGAGTCCTGCAACTTCTACTAACACATGTGTTTATGTCTGAGTTATCAACAACTTCTTGTTGTTCAGACGCATGGACTACATAAGCATTTGTTAATGTTCTTAAAATTATTTCAAGATCCACAATATTACTACCAATTCATTGATCAATAAACTCTTTCTCAAGAATATCTTCCTTCCTTTTGATTAATAATATTTGCTGGTAAAAGTAATATCCTCTTCTGTTATGGTATCCGACAAAAACAACCTTTTCACCTTGAGGATCTAGGTTGTCATCAGACTCGTTGGTGACATAAACATCGCATCCCCATACTCTAAGGTAAGACAAATTAGGTTTAGACCTATTCCATATCTCATATGGGGTTTTGTCTACCTTTTTGGTCGGTGCCAGATTGACAAGGCAGGCGGAGGTCATAACAGCATAATACCAAAAGGATTAAGTTAAGTTAGTTTTACATATCATTGATCAAACCATATTAAGTGGGGTTTGATTTCTCCTCTCGCTCACACCATTATGTTGGAGTGTGCCATGTGGAGTTAACTATGAAACAATTTGGCGTTCCTTCAAATGATTAGTGAACTCTAGGCTTAGGTATTGTCCACCTCGATTAGATCGAACTGTATTAATAGACTTACCAAATTGGTTTTTGCCGGACCGTTTAAGAGATGGTCACTTACAACACAACACAGAATGAGGAGAGTGTAATAGAACACTTAACAGATCAAATAGGAAACTAGTAATAATATAGTTTGATACTTAGAGCACAAGTCAATATGAGACCGAACAAGAAGCAAACAACACAATTATTGGTTTTCAAGAATGCTGTATATTGCTCTTAAGTTATTTGCAAGTGTTACAAGCATAAAAAGAAATACAAGGACCTGAGATACCTTATACTACATCCTACATCCGACCATACTTAGAAAGCCAGCTGGAAACATATGATCTAGACAACAACAAAATCAAATGTATAGTCAAAAGGCAGATTGCCTTTTTGACTAGTGACTATAACATGACATAGCTCACATCCTAAAGTATTACAAAAAGGATAAAATACATAAAGTAGAAAGCAATAGACTCAAGACCTCAATGTACAGTTACCAAAAGCATGGACCTCTTCACCAACATGTGAAAGTTGGTGAGTCAACAGAGTTGTAGCGGAAAGTGGTCCAACTTTATGGAACAGTATATCAGATAAAGCATGTGTTAAAAGTCTTAGGAAGAAATCAGTCTTCACTTATTGGCTTCGGAAGACTTTGTCTTTGAAGCTTCGGAAGACTTCACTTTTGGCTTTGGAAGATGTTGGCATTGGCTTTGGAAGATTTTAAAACTTAGAATAATTCTGATGTAGGGTGTAAAACATCCAAAACATTTCTACTCTGCACTTAAGTGCATGCATGCAGGAGAGACTTTGAATGTTTTAGGTGCATCATCCTTACATAAACCTTACAAACTCTCCCTAAGCTGATGATACCAAAACATTTGAAGAACTTAGATGTTGACAGTACTCATCATGATGATGACTGTTGGACCAAAAGAACCAATGAGCCTGATCAGAAAAACCTTTAAGTCCCACAGACATTACAACTGCTGAAGAAGATCACAACAACTGAAGACATCAGCTGATTACAAAGGTCTGAAGACAAAGTCTGAAAGCAAAGAACTGAAGACAAAGTCTGAAAGCAAAGAACTGAAGACAAAGTCTGAAGATGAAGTGCTGAAGACAAAGACTGAAGACCATGGTGATCAGCAGTTGTCACAACAGCTGAAGTTGTTAACTTCAGTAGTTGTGATAGTTTTACCTTTCAGTATTTGTAATTTTACATTTAAGTTGTTTATTGTTTCAGTAGTTTTTAGTCAGTAGTTTCATGTATTTGTACTTAGCATTCTCTGAGATGTAATCAGTTGTTGAGAACATCTCAAAAGTTTGCATATTTCAGTTGTTTTGTAAATTCTGTTAGATGTCACTATCAAGTGACATCAGCAGACGTCACATTCCTCTATATAAGGGATGTTGACCTAGCTGTATTCTAACTGAAGCATTACGCGTGAATGAAAACATTCCTTTAACAGAAATATTCTCTCTATAATTGTGATTGAGTGTTTTGCATATTCATCACTTTTCTTGCTTGAATTCGATCTTAATTCGTGATATTCCGCTGCATAATTCAAATCTAATTGATCCGATCCTATCAAATGGTATCAGAGCAGGTTAATCATTGATCGATCTAACAATTGATCATTGAAACTGTTCTTTTGATAGCGAAGGTTGATCGAATTAGTATTTTTGCAAGAATTGATTATAGAGATTGATTTTCTGTGCTTCCGGTTAATTATTTGAGATTCTAATTGTGTTTTCTAAGTGTGTTGTTGAGTTTTCAAACTAGACCGATTTTAATCTCATTGAATTCAATTGAATTAGTTAAAATGACTACTTCAATGAATGATCCTCACAATACTGGCTCCTCATCTAAGCCTCCAATGCTTGTTAGGAGTGAGTATAACATATGGCAACGCCGAATGCTCCATCACCTGTCTGTTAACAGTTCAGGTTGTTGGAAGTCTGTGGTTCATGGACCATACAAGCCTATGGTGAGTAATCTGAAACCATTGAGATGGTTCCTAAAAAGAAGGAACAATATTCTGATGAGGATTTAAAACTGTTTGAGATTGATGCTAAAGCCCATGGAATTCTGGCCATGGCACTGCCTAATGAAATCTATTCTGGGCTCATGCATCATGAAACTGCTTATGATCTCTGGGTTGCTCTGAAGGAACAATTTGGAGGAACTGATGAGGTCTTAGCAAACAACAGAGAAATCCTTGCCCAGCAATATGAGACATTCTCTCATAGGAAGGGTGAGACACTGACTCAACAGTTTGAGCGGTTTTCATGTTTAATTTCTGAGCTTAAAATGGTTCAACATGAATACACAAACAGCCAGATGAATAACAGATTCCTCAGATCCCTGCCTGAGAGATGGGACACTTACACCATTGTCCTACGCTCTAGTGCAAATCTGGATACTCTATCTCTCACCCAACTTCATGGGAAACTCTTAACATTTGAGAGAGAGATAGAACAGAAAAGGAAACTATCTTCATCTGGAAAGCTCACTGATGACTTTGTACCAGGCAATACTGCTCTGGTTGGTCATGAGTCTGAATATGCTTCATCTGAAAGTTCATATGATGAGCATATTGATTTCTCTTCAAACAGTGGAAATCATGCTTTTGTTGGAGTTGAGGGAAACTCAGGTTTTAATGTTGATAATTTGTGTTTTATGATGGATGATTTGAAAGGAATTGCTGATGATGATCTGGAAGAGATGGATATTCTGAGCCAAATGGCATTGATTAATATCAGATCTCAAAAGTTATATAAGAGAACATCTAGGAAATTTCCTGGTCTCTTTGGCAAAACCAAGGTTGGTTTTGACAAGAGTAAGTTGAGATGTCACAAGTGCCACAGACTTGGACATTTTGCTAGAGAGTGTAGATCATCTGGATCTAACTCATCTGCACCCTTTGTGACTTTTCCAAGTAATAATTCACAATCCAAAGGGCAACATCCTACCAGTTCTGATCATCATTCACAACATCAATCATCTCCTGCATACTTTGTCCCTCAAAGCCCCATGCCATATCCTTATCCATGCTTTTACATGCCTCAGTCTGGTCAAGTTTTTGTACCCATGGCTCAACAACCACATGCTCTACCTGATCCTCAGCCATCTCAAACAAATCACAATCTCAACCTCAATCTCATCAGAGCTTTTTCACCCTTGAGGTTGTTGACTGGAGCAGCCTACCAGATGATGTCTCTGGTTATTCTGAGCAATTTGCTGGTGCTGGTCAACATGGTGGTGACAATCCTTTTGGAAACCTTGCTTTAATGGCCCTGGAATCTACTGATGACAATCCTTCATCATCACAGGTACCACAGGTATCTTCTGAGGCTAAGGCCAAGTTATGTTCTGAATCATGCATAGCTGCTTTTGTTTCTATTAGGGAAGCAAATGTAGCTTTAATTAATCAAAATCTTGACCTAGAAAAGGCAATTTCCAAAAGAAAATCTGAGTTTGAGTCTGTTTTAAAAGAGAAGGATGAGGAGATTTATAAACTTAAATGTCAAATTACTGATGAAAAAGCAAAGGTAGAGGTCATTCTAGAAAATCACAAGAATCTCAAAGAAACACTTGCAGCTACCCAAGTTGATTGTGAACGATGGGTAACATCCTGCAAGGGATTTGAAATGCTTCTCAGTAAGCAAACTGCTTCCAATGTGAAGTTTGGGATTGGGTATAATCATACCATACCTCCCACAGATTTTACTCCCAAGTTAGAAGTACAATCTGAGGTTGAGAGTCATTCCCAAACCACATCATCAGGTGTTTCATCCTTAACTGAAAATTCAAAATCTGAGGATGAAGATAGTGTGAGTATCTCAGTTAATCAAATAACTGATGATCCCACTGCTTCGAAACACTTGATCAAGAAGAGGCTGAGAAATTCAGGTGTTGTTCCACAAGGTACTCAAAGTACTGAAGGGCAAAACACAACACCTGAAGAGCATTTTAAATCAGAGGAAAACAAGCATTCCTTGACAACTGCTGAAGAATCTATCAGGATTCTAAAAAGTACTGATAGAAAACCACTGAAGAAGAAATCTTCAGTTGTTGAAAATCCTTCAGTACTTCCAAAAGTACTGAAAGGAAGAAAGTACTGAAGAACAAATCTTCAGTAGTTTCATCAACTTCAGCAGTTGATCAAGAAAAGATGAAAAGAAAGCCATGTGAAATATGTGGTTTGTTCAATCATCTGACTGATGAATGCTGGTATAACAAGGGTTTAAAATTCAATAAAGAGAAAATCATTAAGCAGGAAATGCATAAAATGAAAAATGAATTTCAAACCAAGTTTGTACCACAATCATCTCATTCTATAAACCTAAGCTTTCTCAAAAAGTCACTAAGGAGGAAGGGGTTTTTCAAACAACAGCTGCAAATATTCCTCAGGGAATATTGAAAACTCAGACTAAGTCTGTGTCTTTTCAAAAGAAGGATGTAGTGAATAACAAGAACAAATCATCTACAAGTACTGATGTGTCAACTGAGTTGAAAACTCTGTCAACAAATCAGACACAACTTGTGATGATGGTTCAACATCTATTGGGGAGAGTTAACCAATTAGATGTTTTGTGATTAAACCACTGAAAAGGATACCTAAGCCAAAATCCAAGGAATCCTTTTCAGCATCATCTACATCTTCAAAAGCTGTTAATCATGCACAACCTGTTAGTTTAACATCTGTTGATGAAAACAGACCCAAAACCAAAAAGGTTTGGGTCTCAAAGGCTAACTAATGTTTGTGATAAATGCAGGGTTCTTCATCATGCCAAAGAAGCATCTGGTATGTGGACAGTGGAGGATCCATGCACATGACAGGGAGCAGCTCTCTTCTTCATGACTATTCCCAAAGGAAGAAGGGATTTGTTTCTTTTGGAAATGATGCCAAGGGTTACATCATTGGGAAGGGTTTTGTCTCAAATGGGGAGATAAGATTTGATGATGTTAACCATGTGGAGAACCTCAAATACAACCTTTTGAGTGTCAGTCAAATGTGTGATAAAGGGCATGTTGCACTTTTCACAAGTCAAAACTGTCGGATTCTGTCTTCCACAGTTTTGCACAAGATTGACAAAATATTGGATGAGTATACTCTCCTGAAGGCCAACAGGATTGGAAGAGTATATGCTTTAGATCTATCAAAGAAAATTGATCTAAAAGGCCATCCATGTTTGTTCTCCAAAGCCTCTCCTCAAGAATCTGAACTATGGCATAGAAGGCTGGGTCATGTGAATTTCAAGAACATGAATCAGCTCATTCATCATGGTTTAGTGAGGGGTTTGCCATTGAAGGAGTTCAAGTGTGATGATACCTGCCCAGCTTGCTTAAAAGGAAAGCAACACAAAGCTTCATTCCCTTCTATAGAAGAACCTAAGTCCACTGCCTGCTTGCAATTACTGCACATGGATCTCTTTGGTCCTGTGAGAGTAATGAGCATGGCAAAGAAAAAGTACTGTCTGGTAATTGTGGATGATTACTCAAGATATGTATGGACTTTCTTCTTGCACTCCAAGGATGAGGCTGCTCAAAGTATCATCTATTTTGTGTTACATGTGGAAAAGCAGCATTCACTTCCAGTTAAGTGTGTGAGAAGTGATAATGGGACAGAGTTTAGGAATCACACTCTTGATGAATTCTATTTGTCTAAGGGAATCAAAAGACAATATAGTATTCAAAGAACTCCAGAGCAAAATGGAGTGGTGGAGAGAAAGAACAGGACCCTGATTGAAGCTGCAAGGACAATGTTGGCTGACTCTGGTTTGCCACTAACCTTTTGGGCTGAAGCTGTCAATACAGCTTGCTATGTTCAGAATAGAGTATTAGTGAATCAGAGGTTGATGAAGACTCCTTATGAGCTCTTACATCATTTGGCTCCTTTGATTTCATTCTTTAGAGCATTTGGGTGTCCATGTTATATTCTTAACACAAAGATATACTTCAGAAGTTTGATTCCAAGGTGGATGCAGGGTATTTTGTTGGGTATTCATCTACTTGCAAGGCATACAGAGTGTTCAACTGCAGAACAAAGATTGTTGAAGAAACTTTGCATGTCAAGTTTAATGAATCCCCAAAAGACAAGATTCCTCAAAACCCTGTTGAGATGTTTGACTTGGACATACTGCAATATGTTCCATATCAGCCTCCACCTGTTGTGGTCTCTGAAGTTCCATCCTCTCCAACTGAAGATTCAAATGCAAGTTGTAGTGATCATCTGCCTGTTTCTACTACACTTGATGTTCCTGTAGCCTCAGCAGCTCCATCCACAACAAATGCTGATGAAATCTCTGAATCCTCTACTTCATTTGAACTGCCATCTCAGTCTAGGTTTCAAGAGTCTACATCAACATCTGCTGCTGCTGAATTTCCTACAAACACTTGCACAGATATTATTGCATATCAAGAATTGAAGAATCATCCCATGTCCCAGATCATTGGTGACATAACTGCTGGTGTTTCAACAAGAAGTCAATTGTCCAATTTCTGTCTCTATGCTCTCTTCATCAGTCAGCAAGAGCCAAAGAATTATCATGTGGCCTTAAGGGACAATGGATGGGTTGAAGCCATGCAGCTTGAGCTTCTTCAATTTCAAAAACAGCAAGTGTGGGAACTGGTTCCTCTACCCCAAGGTAAGTGTGCAATAGGCACTAAATGGGTGTTTAGGAATAAAACTGATGAAAAAGGCCAAATTGTCAAGAACAAGGCCAGACTGGTTGTACAGGGGTTTTCACAAGAAGAAGGTATTGATTATGATGAAACCTTTGCCCCTGTAGCCAGACTGGAGGCAATTCGATTGTTTTTAGCTTATGCTGCTTTTCATAACCTTAAAGTTTTTCAAATGGATGTCAAAAGTGCATTTTTATATGGTAAAATAAAAGAAGTTTATGTGTGTCAACCACCAGGTTTTGAAGATCATAAACACCCTGATTGGGTGTATAAGCTTGATAAGGCTCTTTATGGGTTGAAACAAGCACCCAGAGCCTGGTATGAAACATTATCTAACTTTCTTCTTCAAAATAATTTCACTAGAGGCTCCATAGATAAAACTTTGTTCATAAAGAAAGCTGGCATGCATAAGCTCCTTGTTCAAATTTATGTTGATGATATTATTTTTGCATCATCTGATCCACAGTTGTGTGATGCATTCACAAAATTGATGCAACAAAAGTTTGAAATGAGTGCAATGGGAGAATTACAGTTCTTTCTGGGTTTACAAATCAAACAACTGACTGATGGAACTTTCATTCATCAGTCAAAATACACAAAAGATTTGTTAACCAAGTTTGATTTACAAAACTGTAAAACCTGTTCTACTCCCATGTGCAGCAACACACAACTGAATGCTGATCAAAAAGTAAAGCAGTTGATGAAACTCTTTACAGATGTATGATTGGTTCTTGATGTACCTAACAGCTTCTAGACCAGATATTATGTTTGCAACTTGTGTCTGTGCTAGATTTCAGGCTGCTCCTAAGGACTCCCATATGATTGCAGTCAAGAGGATCTTTAGATATTTGCAAGGAACTAAATCTCTAGGACTATGGTATTCCACTGGGCACTCTTGTAAATTGGTTGCTTTTTCTGATAGTGACTATGCAGGGTGTAAGTTAACCAGAAAATCAACTCTGGTGGATGCCAATTTCTAGGCAACTGTTTGGTCTCTTGGCAGAGTAAGAAACAAACATCAGTTGCTACATCAACAGCTGAAGCAGAGTACATTGCAGCTGCAAGCTGTACATCTCAGGTACTTTGGCTTCAAAATCAGTTATTGGATTATGACATTACAGAGACTAAGACTCCATTATTAATGGATAGTTCTTCAGCTCTTTGTATTGTTAAGAATCCTGTCCAGCATTCTAGGACCAAACATATTGAGATCAGACATCATTTCATTAGGGATTGCTATGAAAAAGGTCTGATTGATCCAAAGTTTGTGCCTAGTGCTGATGAGCTTGCAGATATATTTACTAAGCCTTTGGATAGTGCAACTTTTCATAATCTTGTACTCAGGCTTGGTATGCTGCAACTAGAATAATTTGACAACTACTGATGCTCTTAGTTCATAAATACTGATGAGCATTAGTATACTTTTGTCAAAAATAAGTGCTGATAAGTCATTTTATCTTCAGTAGTTTTACAACTACTGAAGACTAAATTACTTAAAAGTACTGAAGTACCTTATTTGTTAGAAAATACTGATGTAGTTCAAACTACTGATGTCTTTTATAATAAATAAGTACTGATGACCAATGAAACATCTGAAAATCAGATGATCTGATGAGTAAGTGTCAAGGTCATTGAAACAGCTGAACTTTGTGAATTGACGACAACTACTGTTTCTTTCCAATCAACTGAAGCCAAAACCAAGTCTTCAGTAGTTTTACAACTACTGATGACCAACACCAAGTCTTCAGTTGTTTACAACATCTGAAAGTTAAAACCATGTCTTCAGTTGTTTTCTAACACCTGATGACTAACACCAACACTTTCAGTTGTTTTCCCTCAGCCGTTTCATAACCTATATATACCTAACCCTAACTTCAACCTTTTCATAACCCACTTTCCAAACGTTCATCTTCCATTAATGGCGACCATGCAAATCAAACCTCGACACAACTGTGTTGCTCATCTTACCAAATCACCTTTCTGGAACAAGTTTGATGCTGCTATCGACTTGATGGTTGATTCCCAATACCGCACAGCCTTTCTCCTCAATCCAACCATCTACCCCAATACCCTGTGCCAATTCTGGACAAACGTTACCGTTCATACTGCTGAGAATGATGCCACCATCACTCTCCAGTCTTTTGTTAACCAGAAACGGGTGATCATCACTCCTGAGATCATTCGTCAAACCCTAGACCTGAATGATGCCACCTATCCCACCAAGTACCCAAAAGGCACCATTGATCTTTCTTTTGCTAATCATGGTTATGAAGGTGACCTAAGTGCTACTACCATCCTGAAGAAGCACTTCCATGATGCCGAGCGACTCATATTTCACATGATCAATGTCTGCCTGGCTCCAAAACATCCTCTTGGGATCAAATGTCATCCAGATGGCAACAGGTATTATATTCTATCCTTGAACATCAAAATCTAAATTTTTCTGATATTATCTTTTTGGAACTTAAAGATTTGGCATTGAAACCTGTGGCAAATAGATGGATATTATATCCAAGGTTTCTTATGGCAATCATTTTAAACCAATTAAAATCTGATGGCCTTGTTGGCCTTGGAGTCCCTGCTCTGCTGGTTTTGCCAGAGGTATACTCCAGGCACAACTCAAACCCACAACTTAAAGAGGCTGCCAAACTGCTCAAACCCAAGCAGAGGGAACCCACAGCCTCCACCTCCAAATCCAAAGTCCCCTCCAAACCAAAACCAAAGAAACCCAAAAAGGCTACTCAGGGAGTTGAGTCCCCTGATGATGCCCCTGTAGCACAAACGCAGGATGAGACTACAAGCCTTAATCCCCTTGTAGTTTCAATGACTCCACCAGCTGAAAACGCTCAGGTATCCTCTCAACAGGATCCTGATGCAACCAATATTGGGAAAACCACATTGCTGGAATCTATCTCACTTGAGAAGATTGCCATTGAAGAGCACCACTCTCCCCAGGTGCAAACCTTTTCACCCCATCTCCCACTGATACCACCCCTACAAGCCCAACTGCAGTCATTGCACAAGTGCTGACTCAGCTACATTCCTCTACCCCTCCCCAGAAACCTGTTACTACTGGGAAAACCTCAACAGCTGAGGGAGAGGATCAAAATGTAGTTGATAACCAACAGCATATGGATTCTAAAGTTCAGTCTCCTAGTGTAGATGTGGAGACTAGAACATCTGGTGAGGCTACCTCTTCCCCTGTTTCAGCACATGAACAGGATGAAGTAGGTATCATCTCTAAGACCTCACCAGAGGCAACTGTCAATGAAGGACATGCTCCTGAGGCAGGAAGTCCCCGTTCCAAGACAAAGGGGCACATGTGATCACTGATTTACACTCAGCACATGTTCATCCTGATTCACTCAGGAGGTCACCTGATTCAGTTTATACTGATGATGACCTGGGCTTTTTCTTTGAAGTCTTAGCCCAAAATACTATTCTTGAGGCTGAGGTTTGTAGATTAAAAGATCTGCTTCCCATCATGCCTCAGGAATCAAGACCATTGCCCCAATAAACCCACAATGGCAGCTTCTGTTGAAGCTTCACCAAACACTGAGCCACTCAAATCAAACAAACCACCAGCCTCTGGCTCAGGCACCATTTCTCAGAGAGAGAACCCCTCTGAGCAAATGGTTGCTGCTTTCAAATCTTCCTTACCTCTCATCACCCCCATCATCACATCCATTGTTCATAAAACCATTGATGAGAGGCTCTCCTCAGATATTAAATCCCTTGTGACTGATGCTGTTTAAAGCACCTTTCTGACATTCAAACCCCTGAACCCAATGCAACCAAAAAGGGGGAGTCTAAGTCAGTAAGGATGATAAATGGAAAAGAGCTGAAGAGGAAGAAGCTAAGGAAGAAAATAAAGCAAAGAGATCATCACCTACAAAAGAAAGAAAAGTATTGGTGAACAAACTGAAGATGAGAAGAGGTTAGATGAGATGATCAAAGAAGCTGATGACCAACATAGCAGATCCATGGACAGATCATTGATCAGCTCTTTAGGCAAGGATTTGATACTGCCAAACTTGACTCAGAGATCAGAAGACTTGAGATTCAAGAAATTGAGGATCGATGGGCAAGTTGCAATGAAGAAGAAAGGGAGAGATTAGAGGCTATGATTAGATTCCTCTCTAAACATTTGGGAAGACCTATCATTGAGATTAAGTCATGGTCCAGAGATAGCATCTTGGAGATAACTACCAAAATATGCTCATCTGAAAGCTTCAACAAAGGCTTAATCATTGAAGCTCTGGATGAAGCTGGTGCTGGGAAGAGAACTGATATGGCCAAGTTATCCAAAGCCACCCTCACCAACAAAATGATAGAGCAGCCCTTAAAATCTCCCTTACCAAAACAATCTTCAAAGCCAACCTCACAACCAAAACAGCCAATCTCAAAACCTTCAAAACAACCAACCTCTCAACCTCCAAAACAATCAACCTCACAACCATCTAAACCAATCCCTTCACCCAAGAAACCCATCCAAGATTCCACCAGTGAAGCACCCAAAAGAAAAAGAAGGCTGCTGAGGATGGAATAAGAAGAAGAAGAGGATGAAGAAGACAATCTGCCAATATCTGCTGTTCTTGAAAAGAAGAAACTGAAGCCTAGGAGTCAATCACAAACAATAACTCCTGAAACTCAAAGGCAGATAGTTAAGGTCAAAATTGAAGAAGAAGAACAGCAGAAGCAGCATGATGAGCAGTTTCCTAGAATGGTTGACGAGGACTTCCCTCAGTCCTCATCCATTCAAGCTATAAAGATTCAAGCTCAGAGACTATACACTCTCAGACATACTTTTCAACATCAAAAAGAAAGAGTGAGGATTTGGCCAGATCCCAGGGTAAGTTTTAGAATTCATAAGAAAAACTTACCAAGTAGATATCATGGCCAAGTAAGAAAGACTTTGAATGCTGCAATCATGTTGGCCATGGTAGTCTCACCCTGGGAATCATTGAAGAATTCAAGAGATCTCACACATCCAAATCAACCCCTATGTCTATTCTTGAGAACAAAATGATCAAGAAGGGGTTGTTGTACAAAAGACTTGAAGATCTTCAAAAGAGTGAACTCCAGTTGTTGCTCGAAGGCTCTCATCCAGATGAATTCGCATATAGAGAGATAACAACTATTGAGTTAAAGAATGGGAAGACAGTGAGGTATCTGTCTGAGTACTATGGGCATGAGTTCTTCTTTGAGGGAGAAGCAGAAGAACTCACTAAGGAGGAACAAGTTGTTCTCCTTGAGGCCTATGCAAGGGAGTCTTTCAGACTCATCAATGGGAAATAGGTTTCATGGTTGGGACAAGACTCTGTGTCCAATTTCCCCAAGACAGAGTTCCCTTCCATACTTAGCCAATCAAATGATTAGAAACCTTTCCCTGGCCTATGCTTATTTGTCTACCTCTGAAGCTGATCAAGAGAGTACTTTTGCCAAAGAATAAGTGGGATCTTCAATAAAGTTAGAGGTTTTGGCTGCATTGGTTCAGGGGGAGTTTGTTGGACCAAAAGAACCAATGAGCCTGATCAGAAAAACCTCTAAGTCCCACAGACATTACAACTGCTGAAGAAGATCACAACAGCTGAAGACATCAGCTGATTACAAAGGTCTGAAGACAAAGTCTGAAAGCAAAGAACTGAAGACAAAGTCTGAAAGCAAAGAACTGAAGACAAAGTCTGAAGATGAAGTGCTGAAGACAAAGACTGAAGACCAGAGTGATCAGCAGTTGTCACAACAGCTGAAGTTGTTAACTTCAGTAGTTTTGATAGTTTTACCTTTCAGTATTTGTAATTTTACATTTCAGTTGTTTATTGTTTCAGTAGTTTTTAGTTAGTAGTTTCATGTATTTGTACTTAGCATTCTCTGAGATGTAATCAGTTGTTGAGAACATCTCAGTAGTTTGCATATTTCAGTTGTTTTGTAAATTGTGTTAGATGTCACTATCAAGTGACATCAGCAGACGTCACATTCCTCTATATAAGGGATGTTGACCTAGCTGTATTCTAACTGAAGCATTACGCGTGAATGAAAACATTCCTTTAACAGAAATATTCTCTCTATAATTGTGATTGAGTGTTTTGCATATTCATCACTTTTCTTGCTTGAATTCGATCTTAATTCGTGATATTCCGCTGCATAATTCAAATCTAATTGATCCAATCCTATCAATGACCATACCCTTCTTCATAAGATGGTTAGGATCACTAGGACTTTCAAAGTGTCTTCTCATATCAAAGAGATCATGCAGAGGTAGGTTGAACATGTCCTACCATGTGTAGACATCTTCACCACTATGATCTCTGATTACATGCCATCTTTCTGGATTAGTAGTGAATGTCTAGGATAAGATGGGTCTTTCTGATTGTTGGATCAAGTTAGGCTGGTACAACCAAAACTAACACTAAGACTATTTTGGTGCAACCTGATAGGATCGGATCAATTAGGTTAGAATTATGCAGCGGAATATCACCAATTCAGATCGAATTCAAGCAAGAAATGTAATGAATATGCAAGACAATCAATCACTATTATAGAGAGAATATTTCTGTTAAGGGAAAGATTTCATTCACGCGTAATGCTTTGGTTAGAAATACAGCTAGGTCAACATCCCTTATATAGAGGAAAGTGACGACTGCTGATGTCACTTGACAGTGACATCTAACAGAATTACAAAAACAACTGAAATAAGCAAACTACTGAGATGTTCTCAACAACTGATTACATCTCAGTAAATGCTAAGTACAATTACATAAACTACTGACTAATAACTACTGAAACACTAAACTACTGAAATATAAAATTACAAGTACTGAAAAGTAAAACCATCACAACTACTGAAGTTAACAACTTCAGCTATTGTGACAACTGCTGATCACTCTGGTCTTCAGTCTTTGTCTTCAGCACTTCATCTTTCAGACTTTGTCTTCAGACCTTTGTAATCAGCTGATGTCTTCAGCTGATGTAACTATCTTCAGCAGTTGTAATGTCTATGGGACTTAGAGGTTTTTCTGATCAGGCTCATTGGTTCTTTTGGTCCAACACAACCGAAGGCAAATGCTGAGCTTCCGAAGTTTAAGCCTGAAGAAGCTTTCGAAGAGAAACACCAGCTTTCGAAGACAAAGTCTTCCTTCTTCCGAAGTTCAACACTTAGAAGAAATCAAGACAATGACTTTCGCAGTATGAAGACCTGAAGAATGTCTCAAGCCTTGGAATAAGTAACCTCTTCCAAGGTATAAGTGGCTTTGGAAGAACTTGTTCTTCCGAAGCCGGATATCCTTCGGAAGAACCTACTATGAACCAGTGGACATAAGTATGGTCCTTCTGACACTCCGCTGCAAATATCCGAGATACTGCATGGTGCTTTCTCACGCCCATGTAGTTGACCATACTTTATTCCACTATTCATTCCTTATAAGTTAGTACAGTTACCAACTTTAGTTAGTGACAAAAGATAAGTCATGGACATGTCATGACTACCGTATCTTAGATAATATTTTATCTAAGATACCTTGTCTTTAGAAATGTAGTATTTGCTTTAGTCATTGGTTTCCAGTTGGTATCAAAGTATATCCGACTGTAGGTGATAGTATATATAATTTCTCATTGTAACTCATGTAATATGCTTATAAGAGTCTTGTAATACTTTGAGTTGAGAAGTAATATATAAAAGTACTTTGAAAATTATCATTCTGTGTTCTAAGTTACTTAGTATATTATTATCAACTCTTATAAGGGATTTTGCATCATCAAACTGTGTATGATCAAGTGAGTTTGAGAGAACTATGAGTGACAAAAACCGATCCTGCAATTGGTATCAGAGCTTCTTAGGCTCTTGATTGTGAGATCTTACCATCCAAATCAACATTTTCTTCACTCATTCTTTTACCACACTCAAAAAAGGCCCTTTACTGAAAATCAGAAGTTGAAATAGGGACGATGACCAAAGCACCTATCATCACCCCTGAAAACTTCAGATCATGAAGCAGGCGTATTGAAGGCTTCATGAGATACCAAGACGGAAAAATGTGGCAATCTGTCACCAATGGTCCTTACAAACAAAAGGTTGCAATACCAGGTGGAAATGGTGCTATGATAGAGAAGGCGGTAAAAGATTACTCCGATGAAGACCGCAAAAAGATGGACATTGATAGCAATGCTATGACTGTTCTATTGACTGCTATGCCCAACTCTATTATGGTGGGTTTTTGGCATTGCAAGTCAGCCAAAGAATTGTATGATGCCTTGTCCTAGTTGTACTCCAACTCAAATGACTCCAAGAAATATTCACTTAAGCAACGATTTGAAAATTTCACTTATATTGATGGAGAGACCCTTAGCCAGCAATACTTAAGGTATATGGATCTTATTTCCTCCCTTTAGTCTGTGGGAATTGCCCTTGAGTTGGGAGATCGCTCAAGAAAATTCATGAT
The DNA here is from genome assembly GCA_025215565.1 of Flaveria ramosissima. Lineage (NCBI taxonomy): Eukaryota > Viridiplantae > Streptophyta > Magnoliopsida > Asterales > Asteraceae > Flaveria > Flaveria ramosissima. The sequence goes on from CM046045.1 coordinate 56,452,834, forward strand.
TGCACTTCCAAATGAGTGGACGTTCTACTGTGTCTCTATCAAGAGGACAGGAAATTTGAACTCCCTCACCATGACTGAACTATATGGCATCCTTGATAGATACCGTCTAGACATGGAGAATAAAAGAGAGGCCACCAGATGAGCAAACCCTCAAGCTTTCCTACTAGTAACGCTTTAATGGTTGCTAAAAGCTCAGGACCCCCAACCTCAGCAGTACATGTCTTACTCCCAGCAGCCATCATGTTCTTCTGGGCCATACATCACATTCCCTAAGACTCCAAGGTCTCAACAGGCTCAGCCAAGTTCCTTCCAGGACAATTGTGCCTTTCTCTCAAGAAATGGGCATTCTAGTGACTTTTAGTTTTGCTTTGATGATCTAGAATGTTATAGCCCAGATGACGTCGAGTATGTGGACATTGTCCAACAAATTGCTTTGTTAACTTATAGAGCAAAGAAGTTCTTCAAGAGAACTGGAAGGCAGTTTCCTTAAAATCCAACAAACAACAAATTTGGGTTTGAAAAAACAAAGACCAAATGTTACAACTGTAACCAACTTGGTTACTTTGCCAGGGAATGCAAGGCTTCCAAATCAAATCCAGGAACCTCACAAGCCTCCACACATCCCTCTACACCTAAAGCAACCGGGAAGTCAATTTAACAGTTGTTATAGCTTAAGAAGTTGACTAGAGCTTCATGGTACAGGATATGACTCATGCTCAAGCATTGATGGCCGAAACAGATGACAACAAGGTATATGAACACCTCTGTACTCCAGCTTGCATTGCTAAAGTTAAATTATATCAGGACTAGAATATAGAAATTAAATCTAATATTAAGTCTTTACATATCCTAAAATCTGATTTTAAATGGGCTGAATCTGACTATCAAAAGAAAATTGAAGAGTTAGAGAAAACTTTGTCCTTGTTAAAACATGAATAGACAAACTACAAGACTCAAATCAAAGATTTAATCTCTAAATTGATTGAGGCTCAAGCCCAGCTTGTCACAGCTGAGGCTCAAGAAAGGAAGCATGCGATCTTTGAGCAAAAGTTCCTAGTCATTCTTGCATCATCCTCTCACTCAAAACTTTTTAATCAAAACAAATGTGGGTTGGGAACGAATGAAATTGCTCCACACACTCTTATGAGTCTATTAGACAACCAAGATATGTGACTAAAGACCAAGAGGTTCCATCTGCTGACCCACCTTCCCATGAGTTAAAGAGTGATGTAACTATGGAGACCATCACATGGAAGAACCAAGTAAATCAAACCTCATCTACTAGTGATGTTTAACGCCTAACCACCAAAGCCAGAAAAAAAAACAGGGCTACGGCATCTAGAAAAACTGCCAAGAAAGTGGCTGAATCTAAGTTGAAGATAGACCCAAAACAGAAGGGCGTATTCATTTAAACTGAATTCTAAGTGGTTAGAAACTCTGATCCAGGAAAAGAGTGTAGTACCAGCACTCATGTCCTGCTAGATCAGAAGTTAAAAAGGATGACTGTTGATGAAAGTAAGAAATGCAAGAAACATCAGTCACATCCCTCAAAGGTTAACATTGCATGCATAATGTGTGGTCTGCAAAACAACATGGCTAAAGATGGTTACTACAATCCTGCAAGCACACACTATGCAAATAATGTTAAGATAGAAGGAGTCAAGGAGGGTTTCACATTTGGACCATATCACATGGCCCAAGTGATGAGGAAAGGAAAGCTTGTTTCCGAAGCAAAGTTGCTTTCGAAAGAAACTCATTCTTCCGAAGGGAAAATAGCTTTGGAAGATAAAGCTAAGAAACTCAAAAGAACAAGAGAGTTCCCTTGAAACCTTCCGAGAAGAAGACTGCTTCAGAAGAAAAGGTGGTGAAGGCTTCTTCCGAAAGAAAGAAGCTTCGGAAGAATGCCATGCTGCACAAGCTTCAGCAAGCTCATCTACACTAATCAGCCAAGGGATGGAATGGAAGATCAGACAAGATGTTGCAGCCCAACCTTCTTCCTCAAAGACATCCATTGAACCCTCATGCATAAATTTTGGTTCAATTATGTCATCATCATTGGAAAAGCCCAAGACCAACAAGGCTTGGGTTTCCAATAAAAACTAACTTTTTCACCTTATGTGCAGGGACATCATATGACAATAATAACAATATGTGGATTGTAGACAGTGGATGCTCCAGGCACATGACTGGGAACAGATCTCTTCTTCAACAATTTCAACCTTTTGATGGAGGTCCTGTTCAGTTTGGAGGTGAGGCTGGAGGATATATTTCTGGCACAACGAGTATATCCAATGGTAATTTAAAAGTTGACAAAGTACACTTTGTCAAACAGCTTGAACACAATTTGTTAAGTGTTTCTCAGTTTTGTGATCAAAAGCACCAAATGCTTTTCATAGAACATGAGTGCATTATCCTCAAACCCGGGAGGACAATTCCTCAGGAATTGGTGCATCTTAGATGTCATAGGAAAGGGGATATGTACAAGTTGGATATGAACAATGCTTCCCCACTGGTTGAAGTATAATACTTTCTTTGCAAAGCTGATGGTGATGAGTCAACACTATGGCATAAACGAATGTGTCATGTCAATTTTAAAATCATGAATAAATTGGTTAAAAATAACTTGGTACATGGTTTGCCTAAAAAGGAATTTTTCTGCAAAGATAACTCGTTGCATGTCTGAAAGGAAAGCAACATAGATCATCTCATAAATCCAAGTAGTTAACTCTATCACCACTCCATTACACTTATTACACATGCATCTATTTGGTCCCACAAGTATAATGAGCATTGGAAGGAAATCATATTGCCCTATGATTGTTGATGATTTTACTAGATTTACATGGGTATTCTTTTTAAGAACTAAAGATGAAACTACTGAAGCATTAAAATCTTTTATTCTTAAAATAGAAAATAAAATTGATCACAAGGTTAAGATAATTAGAAGTGATCAAGGGATTGAGTTTAAGAATTAAGTTCTTGATTCATTCTCTAACTCAAAAGGGATTGCCAGACAATATAGTGCTCTTAGAACTCCTTAACAAAATGATGCGTTGAGAGAAGAAACAGGACACTTATTGAGGTTTCTCGAACTATGTTAGATGATTCAAAGATGCCTCTAACATTCTGGGGAGAGGCAGTCAGCACTGCATGCTATGTGCAGAACAAGGTTCTTATAGTTAAGCCACATAAAACCCCTTATGAGCTATGGAACAATAGGCCACCGTTCATTGGCTTTCTAAGGTCCTTTGGCAGCAGGTGTACCATACATAACACAAAGGACAATTTAGCAAAATTTGCTGAAAAGTCAGATGATGCTATGTTTGTTGGATATTCCTCTAACTCTATTGCTTATAGAGTCTATGACATCAAAAATCAACAATTTGAGGAATCATCCAATATTGTTGTTAATGAGCACACTCCTTGTGTTAGGGGTAATGGCCCTGATCATATTTTTTATTTAGAATTGTTTCCAAACTATTCTAAACCTTCTTGTGAGAATGTTTCAGTAGGAACAGGTACTCAAAGTGATTCTGATGATGACCAATTGTTTGAGTTACCCAGACCTTTTCCAAGTTCTCCAAGAGTTGTTGAAGGTCAAGCTCCCATAATTATCAGATCTGATAGTATAACTATCTCAAAAGATAGTGGAGCTTCAACCAGTTGTCAACCTAGTGAGCCTCAAAACTCATCCGGTGACACTGCACAACACCAAGCTGTTGGAAGTAGCATCAGAAAGAACATGCAACTGTTAATGCTGCTTCACAGCCAACTAATGCTAATGTTGTTTCTCATTTATTCAATCAGTCCTCACTGAATGAGTATGAAACAATAGCTGGTCCAAGTGTTCATCTTCCAGAGCAAAATATGTCCAATCTTGATCTATCTTTGCAACTTGATGTGATCCCTAGGCTTAGGATCAACAACACTCATCCAGCTGAGAACATCATTGGAGATGTCTCTGAATGTGTGAGAACAAGGGGACAAACTCACAATGGGAATGTCTGCATGTACTCATGCTTTTTATCTCAGATGGAACCCAAGTAGAAGAAGCCTTGAAAGATAGTAGCTGGGTTAAGTCATTGCAAGAAGAATTGCTTCAATTCAAAAGACAAAAGGTTTGGAACCTATGTCCGCTACCATCCGGTCAAGTAACAATAGGCACCAAATGGGTTTTTAGAAACAAGAGAGGTGATAGAGGCTTGATTATCAAGTGCAAGGAAGACTAGTAGTTCAAGAATACACTCAAGAGGAAGGAGTTGATTACACTGATGCTTTGCACCAGTTGCAAGACTTGAGGCAGTGAGGATGTTTCTTGCTATGCTACATCCAAGAATTTTACTGTCTACCAACTTGATGTCAAATATGCCTTTCTATATGGGGATATAGATAAGGAGGTCTATGTATTCCACCCTCCATGATTTGAAGACCCATAACACCCCAACTACGTGTGCAAATTGGATAAAGCTCTCTATGGGCTGCACCAAGCACCTAGGCTCTGGTATGAGACTTTGTCTCAATTTCTCCTGAAGAATGGATACACCAGAGGTACCATTGATAAGACTTTATTCATAAGAAAGTATAGGAAAGACATCTTGCACATACAAGTCTATGTTGATGATATCATATTTGGTTCTTCAAATGACCTAATGTGGAAAGACTTTGAGAGCATTATGAAGAAGAAATTTGAGATGAGTTCCACAAGAAAAATGGATTTTTTCCTTGGAATTCAGTTAAAGCAGATGAAGGAGGGGTATTTTATCAATCAATCTAAATATGTCAATGACATTGTAGAAAGATTTGATATGAAAGATTGTAAGCCAACCAAGACACCTATACCCTGAAATCACAATCTTTGTCTTGACTCTGAGGGGGAGGATACTGATCAACATTAGTATAGGGCAAGCATTGGTTCTCTGATGTATCTCACAGCAAGTAGACCTGATATCATTTTTGCAACTTGCATATGTGCAAGATATCAGGCTGCTCCAAAGGTGTCTTATCTAGTTGTTGCCAAGAGAATCCTCAGATTCCTCAAAGGAGAACCTAAACTAGGTCTCTGGTATCCAAGGAATAGCAATTTAAATCTCTATGGCTATTCTGATACTTACTATGGTGGCTGTAATATTAACAAGAATTCAATATCAGGAGAATGTCAATTCTTGGTGGAAGGATAATCTCATGGCAATGCAAGAAGCAATCCTGTGTTTTAACATCTACTGCTGAAGCTGAATACATTGCTGCTACTAGTTGCTGTGCTCAGCTGCTATGGATTCAGAACCAGATGATAGACTATGAATTCAACTTCATGAGTACTCCTATCCACATTGACAACAACAGTGCTATCTCCATTACTGAAAATCCATTCAAGTACTCCAAGACAAAGCACATTTATGTATCATTTCATTAGAGATATTCATAAGAAAAATCTGATTAAACTAATCAAAGTTGATTCAATTAACAATATGCTGATTTGTTCACCAAAGAATTTGATGAACAGAGATTCAAATATCTTATTACAGCTATTGGGATGATAAACATTCACTAGTCCATCTCATTTGAAAAACCTTTTCAAAATGTGTCTGGTCTTTGTCAAAAACAATTTATGCCCTGTTACAAAAGGTTTTTCTTCAAAATTTCTCTAAGTATAAATTCTTCCAAAGAGGAAATAACCCTCGGAAGATGTCATATATATATCTTCGGAAGCATTTGATGAAGTATCAAATCTACTTTCGAAGCTTATAAGCTTCTTCACTCGAAAAGCCCTTTTTTACTCTTGGAAGTAAGACTCTTACCTTCGGAAGTAAGAATGGCTTCAGAAGAAGATTACCCTCGGAAGAAAGCCTTACTGTGTAAAGGAAATCTTTTGGGCCCCACACTGTAAACAGGTAAAGATTTCCTTAATGATGTCAGAATATTTTAAATGGTTTTAACCTTACCACCCCTGTCACATCATACCCCAAACCATCACTCCACCTTATCTATCCGCTATTTTCACCAATTTAAATACTTCCGACTCACCCACTTTAATCTTTTCACTGATTTTACTACCCAAAGCTTCCTTTGTCTCCATTTACCCAAATTCAAGCTCATTTCTCTACATCTTTCTCACTAAAATGGCACTAAACCCCCAGCACAATCAAGTCGCACTCCTTGATTTGTCCAAGGATGCTGACTTCACTGAAATCATATCCTTCCTAACCCAATCCACCTACTTCAGTGGCCTAACTGTCAACCCCATTGTTTATTCAAACCACATGGCTGAATTTTGGGGGAACGGACAGATTATAACCCTGAACAGAGTTAGGGTTCTGAGGTCGAGCATCTGTGGTTCGGAATTGATCATATCTGAATAAGTCATCAAAGAGCATCTAGAGCTTCATGATGAAGGCTCTCCTATAGATTTCCTCAAAGCAGACGTTAATGACACATATACCCAAATGGGATATGGCGGTGATGTGAGCAGGTCAACGGTGTACAAGTTCAACTTCTCTTACCATTAAAAGTTCCTGCTGCACATAGTCCTTCACTACTTGTCAAACAAGTCTGGGGGATGGGATCAAATCCCATATAAACTAGGATTCCTAGTTCATAGGTTTGTAAAAGGCCTCCGTTTTAACTATTCAAGGTTTGTGCTAACCAACTTGATGGGGAACTTTCAAAGGGAAACATTTTACATGTATCCCCGGTTCATTCAGCACGTCATTAACTGTGACTTGGACCAGAGCAAGCTTGTCTGTGCAGCTACTCTGCCTATCCCTCACATGAGGCAGACCATCTTCAAAGTGCTGAAGAGGATGTCCACCAACTTCACTGGAAGACATACTGCACCTCTTCCAGGTATGATTGAGCACATAGCTCCTTGTGACATCCCTGTTAACCCCACAGGTGATGAACCCACACCAGCAATAACCCTCACAATTCCAAATCAACCTTCTCACCCCATCAAAATCACATATCAGAGACGTCCCAAACGGACCCTTATTCAATCTACTCTGATTGAACAAGTCCCTCCTGTTCAATCCAAAAAGACTAGAATGGAAACATGGGTTCCCACTTAGTCTGAGGTCACAACTTCCTTCACATTTGACCTTAATATGGGTATTGAGTCTCCTCAGTCTCAATCCTATGAACCCAATACCAAATTACAAACCACTCAGGATGAGTCCCTATACTCTCCTGAGTAGGCAAAAAGGGACAGCCCTCTCAAAGGCTCAATGCCATTAGATATTGATAAAAGTCCCGGGACATTAGACATAACTTCCATATCCTTTATTGACCTATTAATAGGAATTGATGAGGAGATTATGTCTCTTCAAGGAAATGAAGTTGATCCATAACACCCTCTTAAGGATCAACTAAGCCTAGAGAGACCTCTTATCTCTAGCCCCCATCAGCAAGCCCAAACTAAGGTGAGTCCCACTGGTGTGAAGGGGAGTCATGTAGATTCAGTTGCCGCCACTAAAGGAGCCTCATTGGACCTTTAGGACAGTGGTAACATCTTTGAGACTGAATCTATGGCAACCATGCCCTTTGATGACTCTGAAAGAGACATCATTAGGCAAGGGAAACCAGGATGCCAAAAAATTACATCTGGTGGTGAGGATGAACATACCAGATATGTTACCTCATCTCCTCATGATTCTTCAAAAGAAGATGAGGGAAGTCTTCAACTCACCATAGGAGACCTACTTTTTAAAGTCTCTAACCTTGAATCCAGGGTTAAGACTTTAGAGGTTAGGTCTGCCACGCAGCAACTTGAGATTGAAAGTCTCAAGGCCAAACTAGCTAAGAAACATATTGAGAGATATATTAGGCATGTACCAAATTAGGTCTCATTGACCTATTCCTCTAGCTCATCAAGCTCTCAAGATGATGCTACCAAAAAGAGAGAGAGTGTTGAAAGACAAACACAAGAGGAACCATAAAGTTTAGCACTCTCAACTCTAACTTCAAGATACCTTGCTCAACAAGCTTCAGTTTTCCCTGAGCCTCCTCCAATTGTTCTTCAAATGGACATAAGGATGCTTACAGATCTAAACATGTTCTTTTCCAAGTTCCTGATAGGATCTTCCATTGAACAGCCAAGCCCATATGTTGTTGTTGTGTACTTTGGAGTTGTGGAGCTTCAAAGGTTGAATGCATCTTCTACCACCGTCCAAGAAGTTGGTCAATGTAAGGTCCAATTTGAACCTGAGATTGAATTCGAAGGGGAAATAGTACTGATGGCCCAGCAACTGAAACAGTTGGGATAGAGGTGCAATCCCACAAACTTCCAAAGTTGAAGTCAAGGCCTCGGAAGAATTTATTCAAACTTCCGAAGGTGAGATTGAAGCCTCAGAAGGGTTATTTTCTCAATCCGATGATCTAATTGTCACAGATGCAATTCTTGAACTAGCATATGAGGTAAATAGTGAGGAGTTTCTCAGCGCACCCCTCACTCAAATACCATCACTACCACTTGCTCCAATCACCACCTCTCAACCTGAAGATCATGTATAGGTTGGACTCACTTTAGTATAGTTGTTTACTTTACATTGTAATAGGACTTTTGTTAGTTTCCTTTTGTATGTTCTTTATAATGTGTAGTTTTGGCAGTCCAGCGAAACTGTGAGCGAATTTATACATTCGCTCACAGTTTGCTGTTCTAGTTTACCCGGCGAACTTGTGTTCTGCCGGGCGAAACTATAGTTTCGGAATGACAGTTTCGCTGGTAGCGAAACTGTCTGCGAAACTATAACTGCTATATATACTTTTGTCAATTCTCATTGTAAGGTAAGCTTGCAAAACCCTAATCGTGGATCATTGTTGCAAGTTACCTATTCTAAGCAGTTTTTACACAGAAATACTATTGTGCTTCATGTTATTGATTGTTATTGTTCATTTGGTTATCAAATATGTGTTAGAATTCTCTTCTATCTTCTCAATTGTTGTTGTTTAGCATGGATGTTAGATATTGAGCAATTCATCACTTCAATTGTACTGTTTTTCGATCACATGGACCAACAATATGGTATCAGAGCTTTAGTGCTCTTGATTTGTTGAGTTTTTGTGGTTTTTGTTCAATATCTAGTTTCAATCAATTTTCATTGGATTATCAGTTGTTTTTGACATGGAAATTGATTGAATTATGCTAGTTTTTGGTTGAGGAAGATTCTACAATCATCAGATCTCAAATTCATTGAGTTTTGGATGATTTCAGATTGATTTTGAGATGAAAAGGGTTTTGAGATCGATCATCGAAATTGGTGTTCTTACAGCGAAACTGTCATCATCTTTCAGCGAAATTATGAGTTATCTTGCATCAGAAGTTGTTTTCTAGAGATTCTGCGAAACTAATTCCTTGAACGTAAGTTCATCAATGTTTGTGAACAATCAACAAGCGAAATTGCTGCCGAATTTATTTTTGAACGAAAGTTCAAGCTTGTTTCGTGCGAAGTTAGCAGCGAAACTAAGCCAGTGGTGTCTCTGTTCAGGCGAAAGTGCTGCTGAAATTGCTAGCGAAAGTGTCAGCTTCAGCGAAATTGTCAGCGAAAGTAATTCTTCAGCGAAATTGTCATTCAAGTCATCTTTTTCTGCGAATTTGTCAGCGAAATTATAAACCTTTTTGCCGAAACTATAATGTCGAAATTAACTACTCTCACACTTGCTGATCTTGAAAGTGTTGATCCTTATACACCTCCAGGAATCATTAATGGAGATAATTTTGAAGATTGGAAGAGATGTCTCCAAGCTTCCTTCTTCTACACTGATCATAATCAATGGGAATCGATTACTTCTGGTCCTCACATACCAACGGTTACTGTTGGTGATGTTGTTTCTCAGAACAAGGACCCATCTTCCTATACTGAAAGAGATCTGAAATTGATTGATCGTGATCAAAAGGCTTTTGGTGCTCTAACTCTCTGTTTAGCTCCAGACATCTACAACCGTTTTGCGGAGCATAAAAATGCTAAATCTCTTTACGATGCTCTATGTGAGTTCTATGATGGTAATGCAGATTTGGTAAAAGATAAGAGTATTCAGGCTGAAAAAGAGTTCAATTCATTTGTGGGATACAAGAATGAGAGTCTGACAGATCTTACAAACCGTTTCTTAACCGTCTCAAGCACTCTAAAGTAGTATGATGAAAGGCTCTCCAACAGTGAACAAGTTAATAGGCTTCTCGATTCTCTTCCACCACAGTGGAGTCTTCAAGTGAGAATGCTTAAACAAGAAAGAGGTTTTACAGATTACAAGCTGATGGATATCATTAACAAGTTGAAATCTTTTGAGTTGGATATGAAAAGAAGGGAATTTAACCAGACTACGATGCCCACATCTGGTTTTTCTCAAAATGCTGCTTTGTTGTCATCCGCTGCAAACTCTCACATACAAAATCCAATTCAAGGAGGGAGCAATACAAGTAATTTCTCGAGTGGGAATAGTCATGTTGGAAAAGATTTGGGAAATTCTAAGGTCAATGCTGAAACTTCAATTCCATCAGAAACAATGGCTCTTTTTGGAATGTTTGTTCAGAGCTATGAAGCTCTTGTTGCTAGAGAACTGAAAGGTAAAGGAATGACTATGGAGGACATGTATCAGGTTGATCCTGATGATCTAGAAGAAACTGATATTCAATGGCAAATGGCGATGTTAACTTTAAGAGCTCGGAGATTCATGGAAAGAACAGGACGAAAGGACTTTGGTGGTCAATCATCTACTTCAAAACTGGGATTTGATAAGTCAAAATTAAGGTGCTTTAATTGTAAACAATTGGGACATTTTAAACGTGAATGTCCATTACCAATTGTCACAGATCCTAGTAACTCTGGAGTACCAAGATTGACAGCAGAGAAAGAAAAGGAAGAAGTGAATCTAAAAAAGGAGTCGGCTTTGATTTCGAACTTTGACTGGAGTGCAGAGGTGGAAGAAACAAGAACTGAGATTAATCACGCGTTAGTTGCTGAGTTTGTGGAAAGTAATGAAGTGGTAGATGATGAAGATGGATTTGTGCTGTTCAAGGAATTCAAAAGAGAAAACGAGTCTTTGTAAATGGGAAAGAAGAAAAGGCAGATGGAAATGGGAAAGATGAAACTGCAGGCTTAAGTGAGAAAAGAAATTCAAGAGATGAGATAGGAAAGGAGAAGGATGATGTTGCTGCTACCGTTGAGGAAAAGAAATCAAGTACTCCAGTATGCATGTGTGATAAAGCTTTAGCTGCTGAAAGGATGGTAATGGGACTTCCATATGAGGTAATACAGGATATGTGCTCATCTGCTTGTAAAATTAGGCTATTTGGGATTTATAAGGCTAACCGTTTGTTAATTGATAATAAAAGATTTAAAGCGAATTAATGATGAACTTAAAATGAATGAATCAAAATATTTTATGAAATTAAATGAGGCTTTAAAAGAAACTGATCATTTAAAAAAATCATTTTGGAAAGAAATGTCGAGATTAATACTTTGACTGAAAGGGTTGCTCTTGCTGAATTTGAAGCAAGCAAACTTCAGTCAAAGTTAGATAAATGGACTATTTCTGGAATGAAACATGATGATCTTTGTAAATCTCAACGGTATCCTTCTAATGATTTAATCAAAACAGATACTGACAGTATGTCTGCAGGTTTAGTCGGGAATAACTCTAAGTACATTCGTGAAGACTACGACTATGGACCAACTAGTGGGCTTGGATGCACTAGTTCTAGTACACCTGAAAATCAGCAGTCTGTTTAGATCATAAGTCTAGTTTAAATTCTGTTTTTGTTTCTAGTTCAAATGTAACAGACTTGAATGTCTCATGTTCTTTGATAGTTTCATTCCATCTTGTAATTCAGATCATGGTAGTGATGATTTTTGTTCTCATAATGAATGTAATGCATCTGATCTTTCTCCAAAAACAATTGAGCAACTTAAAACTAATTGTTTCGAAATGTTCTTTTCTCAACCTATTCCATCTTTCACACCATTAAATATGACGTCATCTGAGAAATGTATTTCTTCTTCATCTGACACCAGTACCAGTGGTACAAGTTTTACTGATATGTCAGATGAATCTTGTTCTAATTTTGTAAAGAAAAATTCTTGTTTAAATAAACAACAACCTCATGAGTTGTATGAGACATTCAGTGATGTTGATTCTAGTTTGTCTGAATGTGATGAGGAGATTATTATTGATCCTATTTTTACCTCATCACATCATAGACCTAGATTCAAACCTCATTGTTTCAGGTGTGGTCAAGAGGATCATCTTGTCAAAAATTGTCCTTTGATTCAAGGATCCTCTAATAGGAACTGTTTTGGGAATAAATTGACAAAATTGGTTAATAATTTCTTCTGTAAAAAATCTACTTCTTTAAAAAGCAAAGTTGTTCAATCTTGGGTCCCTATTACTCCTGGCTAAGTGATTTGTTAATTCTTTTCAGGAGTCCTCGTCAAAGATTGTAAACAGTTTATGGCATGTTGATAGTGGGTGTTCCAAGCATATGACGGGATTAAAGGATTTGTTGACCAACTATCGGATTATAGATGGAGGATATGTGGCTTTTGCTGGAAATAAAAAGGGTGGAAAAATGATTGGACAAGGAGAAGTTACCAATGGTTCTCTCACTTTGGAAAAAGTCAACTATGTTCCCGAATTGGCTATTAATCTTCTGAGTGTTTCTCAAATCTGCAATAAAGACATTCCTGTTCTATTTAAATCTGATGAATGTCTATTTTTAAAATCAGAGATTGTCATTCCAGATGATTTGATTCTCATGTGTGCTTCAAGGAAACATGATACGTATCTTCTCGATATGAATTCAAGCGAATCAAAGGCTACTGCAACTTGTCTTCTTTCAAAAGCATCAACCTCTGAGTCTCTCTTATGGCATCGTCGTTTAGGCCATGTTAATTTTAAGATAATTAATAAATTAGTAAAGAAGAATCTTGTTAGAGGACTTCCTTTAAAAGATTTTTCTGTTAATGAAAATGCATGGCATGTGCCAAAGGGAAACAACATAAGAAACCTCATAAGCCCAAACTTCTAAATAGCATATCTTGTCCTCTTGAGTTGTTACATACTGATTTATTTGGGCCAATTAGTGTTAAATCAATTGCTAAAAAATCTTTTTGTCTTGTTGTTACAGATGATTTCTCAAGATATTCATGGGTGAGGTTTCTTGCACACAAAGGCGAAGTTGCAGAGGAATTGCAGAGATTAATTCTTTCTATCGAATCAATTAGTAAGAGAAAAGTTATGGGACTAAGAAGTGACAACGGCACTGAATTCAAAAATCAGATTCTCGATTCATTTTGTGCTCAAAAAGGGATTGTGAGACAATTTAGTGCTGCAAGAACACCCCAGCAGAATGGTATTGCCGAACGAAAGAATCGCACTCTCGTGGAAGCTGCTCGTACAATGCTGATAGAATCTTCATTACCCATTATTTTTGGGCTGAAGCTGTAAATTGTGCATCTTATGTTCTAAACAGGGTGTTAATTGTGAAAGATAAAGTGAAGACTCCTTATGAACTTTTTCATAAGAGAAAGCCTCTAATTGATTTCTTTCGACCATTTGGTTGTTCTTGCACTCTTTTGAATACTCAATCTCAAAAGACAAAGTTTGGTGCTATTTCTGACGAGTGTTATTTTGTTGGATATTCTTCTTCACAAAAGGCATACCGGGTTTATAACAAAAGAACACGTATTGTTCAAGAGTCATTCTATGTTGATTGGCAGGAATCCAATCCTTCTGAAGTTAAATCTGAACCAGCATGGTTCTTTGACTCCGATACGGTGTTCAATTCGTTCAATCTGCCAGTTTTCGATGATGATACATCAATTCCAAATACTCAAACAAATATTATTTCATCATCTCCATCATTTGTTCAATCCACCACGTTAGTAAATGATGCTGTTTCAACTGATGTTAGTTCTTCGTCTCCAATGACTGGTCAGGCACCATCATCTGATTCTTTACCTCCTACATCTTCTCCTTTACCTGACCCAACACCTATCATCGATTCACCTTCATCTAATCTTTCACCAGCTATGGGCGATACTTCTTCAACCATCTTTCCTTCTTCAAGTGATTACCAAAACTTGAAAGATCATCCACTGACAATGTGATTGGATTGTTGCTGATGTGTTCGGCACGCGAGTCAATCTGGTCTAATAATGTTTTGTCTTTTCTCATGCTTCATCTCTCAAATTGTCCCGAAAAATGTTCATGCTGCTCTACAGGATCCTTGTTGGGTAGAGTCTATGCAATTAGAAACTTCAACAGTCAGAAAGCTTAAGGTTTGGACCTTAGTTGATTACCTCCTAACAAATATCCAATTGGTACAAATGGGTGTTAAGAACAAACCAGATGATCGAGGAGTTGTGGTGCGTAACAAATCTAGACTCATGGTGCAAGGCTTTGCTCAAGAAGAAGGGATTGATTATACAGAAGTCTTTGCTCCAGTTGCTCGTCTTGAAGCAATCAGAATATTTCTTGCTCATGCTGCTCATAAACAATTTAAAGTTTATCAGATGGATGTGAAGTGTGCTTTTCTCTACGGAGACATTGATGAGGAGATATATGTGTGTCAACCACCAGGTTTGAAGATCCTGAATTTCCTGAGAAAGTGTTTTAGCTTGATAAATCTCTGTATGGTCTTCATCAAGCACCCAGAATCTGGTATGAGACCCTTACGCAATATCTTCTAAGCAATGGTTTCTCTCGTGGTACCATCAATATGACTTTATTCAAAAGAGAGGTGAATGGTGAAATGATATTTGTCCAAGTGTACGTTGATGATATTATTTTTGGATCTACAAATTCTCAATTGTGTAGAGAGTTCGAAGAAGTTATGAGCCAAAGGTTTGAAATGAGTATGATGGGTGAAATGTGTTTCTTTCTTGGATTACAAGTTGAACAACAGAAAGAAGGAATTCTTATTCATTGGAGAAGTATATTAAAGATATTTGAAGAAATTTAAGATGGATGATGCTTCTACAGAGATGACTCCCTTTACTGCTGAGACTTGTCTCACTCCGGATGAAAACGGAAAACCAGTTGACCTCATCTTTTAGGTCTATGATTGGCTCTCTCATGTATCTTACTGCAAGTCGTCCTGATATCACTTTTGCTGTTGGTTACTGTGCTAGATATCAGTCGGCCCCAAAGGAATCTCATGAGAAAGCTGTCAAAAGAATATTTCGTTATCTCAAAGGATCATCTCGTTTAGGATTGTGGTATCCATATGGTGGGAATTTTGATTTACATGCTTACTCTGATAGTGATTCTAATGGTTGAAGTTAAACAGAAAATCTGTGTCTGGCGGATGTCAATATTTGGGAAATTGTTTGGTATCTTGGCAGAGCAAGAAACAAACTACTGTTTCTCTTTCTACAGGGAAGCTGAATATATTGCTGCCTCAAGCTGTTGTTCTCAAGTTCTCTGGATCCAACACCAAATGATTGATTATGGGATTATTTTCTCCATACACCTTTATTTTGTTACAATGAAGCTGCCATTGGAATTGCTAAAAATCCTATTCATCATTCCCGAACCAAGCATATCGAGACACGAATTCATGCGATTCGTGATGCTCAAGAAAAGGGTTTCATTGATATTATACCCATTGATACAAAAAACCAAAAAGCTGATCTTTTCACAAAAATTTGATAAACCTCGTTTTTATGAATTGATTTCTATGCTCGGGTTAATATCTTTTTACATTTTCATTTTCTATTTCTTTGATTAAAAAATTATAATAATA
This sequence comes from Flaveria ramosissima, assembly GCA_025215565.1. Classification (NCBI taxonomy): domain Eukaryota; kingdom Viridiplantae; phylum Streptophyta; class Magnoliopsida; order Asterales; family Asteraceae; genus Flaveria; species Flaveria ramosissima. The sequence goes on from CM046045.1 coordinate 56,468,564, forward strand.
AAAAATATGATTTATTGAAAATAAAAATTTGGGGGAGTAATTTCATAATTCTGAGATCGGAATTTAACATGATTAGAAATGATTGTATATTTTCTAAGTATTTTTATATACATGACCGGTGCTTCAATGAGAAATGATAGTAACTGATACTGGATCTGTTTCACATTAATTTTTAAGGAAATTGATCAGATTTTTTAACGATATGCTTGATAGACTCAGCCTGACGAATAAAGTAGACAGCAGCTTTATGATTAAATTAAACATCATGCTTAAGAATGTCTGGATTTACTCAATTGTTTTGGCTTGCACAAAAACTGAGTCCTGACAAAAATTGGATTGTGAATGAATCTTTCGTCCATTTTGCTTTGATATGTCATCACCCTGAACCACAGCTGGTATATTTTTGTGTTGAGGTATCGTGTGTCTGTGCTTATCTCCTCTGCTGTACGAAAGTACTGACCTGGAGTGATGATTCCTTCTGCTGTACGATAGTACTGACCTGGAGCTCTCATCAGCACATGTTTAAATGGTTATCTCCTCTGTTATACGTGAGTATAGATCTGGAGCTCTCACCATTTTGATATAATTATGTCAAATCATCTTATCGATGAGTTTCTTTCAGAATGAAATATTCTGTTTATAATCATTTGCACACTAACGCACAAGCCTTGTTCTATAAAGATTGATTCAAATTCAAGAAATCCTGAGGTTGGGTGAGGGTTTTTACTAAATGATTGTGGGGTCCTAACATTCTAAAGCATCTAATTGAACCTTAAACGAATCATAAGCTGTTTGTTGAAAAAGGATAAGACATGAGTTTAAGTGGACAATTATATCAGCAATCGTTATAGATTTGTTCTAATTTCAGTTGTTTCTGTGCAGATTGTGATCAGATCTTGTATTCAGTATGATCTCATTGCTGGTAGATGATTTTTGATCATCTTTATGTTCATAAATATCTAGAAAATGTGATCTCTGATTAATTTAGATCTCATTATGTGATGTGCTTCTTGTTAATTAAAAAAAATAATAATAAAAAAATAAATAATATAATAATAAAAAAATAAAAAAAATAATAAAAAAATGAAATTAAATAAATAAATAAAAATAAAAAAATAAATATATATAATAAACAAAAAAAAAGTTAAAAAAAGGGTTGGTGCCGAAATTATACTTTCGCTAATTGTTTCGCAAAGCGAAACTGCGATCTCGCTAGGTTTACTAATTAGTTGTTATCTGGTTATCTCTTAGCGAAATTACAGTTTCACTGGGCGAAACTGTAAATTCGCCATGCGAATTTATAGTTTCGCTAGCTGCGAAACTATTTGCTATTTAAGTCGTTTTTGCGAAATTTTTCTCATAATTTCGCAAAAACGATCTGTGTAGGACTTAGGGTTTATCCGTGACGTTATTTGGCGATTTTGTATTGTGATTGTGTTTTGAACTGATTAATAGTGTCATTTGCTTCGCATGTGAGTTTCGAACCTTGTAACATCTTTTAATCTGGTTAAAATCATCTCCATTTAAGTGATTTGAATTTTGACTCTTCGGTGGGTTCGCTGTTCATCCAGCGAAACTACAGATTCTTCTGCGAAACCGAACGAAAGTTCTCATCTTTCAGCGAAACTGTAAAGTTATGCTGTCCGGGCGAACTTAACAGTTTCGCCAAATTATCTTTAGTTTCGCAGTGTCTGGTCTTAACTTGCACAGTTTCGCTTGATTATGTTTTCTTGTGAACAGCGAAACTAATTTTTGAACAGCGAAACTAATTTGTTACAGCGAAACTATATTTGTGCTTGGAGAAATTAATAGCGAAACTTCTTTAATCTATCCTCACCTTGTTAAAATTGCTTTTTGTTCTGCGAAAATAACATGTTTCAATGAGCAAAACTATTGTTTCGCTTGTCGAAAATGTTAGTTTTCATTGTCGAAACTGTTTTTGTTCAGCGAAACTATCATGTCTTAGTGAGCGAAACTATTGTTTCGGTTGCCGAAACTGCTAGTTTCCTTTGTTTTAGTATTATTTTCTTATTTTCATAATTTCTCATTCAAATTTAATTGTTTTCTTTCTCAGGTTATCATGGCTAATCTCAAATTTGATGAGCGAATAACATCACAGCTATTTTAGATGATACTCACCCTAAGGCAGCTGGATTTCGTGATTGTATCAGATGGCTTCAAAGATCACCTATAGCCTATGCCATATCTCATTCGCCTACTATTTATGATCTTCATATTAGAAATTTTTGGCGATCAACAGAATATGATACTTGAGGAGATGTACAGCGAATCACTACCAAAGTTATTGATCATGATGTGACGATCACTGCTGAGAGTGTTTCGAGGATTCTTAAACTTGATGATGATTCTGGAGATGAAGTAGCTATGACAGAGTCTGAAGTGTTTCAAGTTTTCAGAAGAATGGGGTATGAGGGACCAGCCTTTGGTTCAAGGAAAGAGATCAAGAAGTCATTCTTATCTAAAGAATGGAGATATATCGCTCATGTTTTTATCATGTGTCTAGATCACCGTAAAGGTGGATCTGATGGACTTAATCTTGATTGGGCTAAGGCTATGGTGTTGTGTTGTAAAGGGGAGAAGGCCAATATAGCTAGATTGATTTTTGCATGTATGGCAGAGAATGTGATGGCTGTAAAGAAAGACAAATGACTGCTATACCCTCGTTTTCTTCAGATGATTTTTGATGATCTTATACCTGATGTTCCAAAACATGGAGAAATCAAGAGGCTGGTGCAGATGAATCATAGTATTTTTGCTGATTGCTGTGCTATTCGCCACGACTTTAGTGGTAAAATCACCCATCTTTGGGAAAATATGTATCCTCCAGAACGCTGGAATTATATTAGACGGGTGGATGAGTCTGAGAGTAAAAGAGCTGAAGAAACAAGAGTACAGCAAGCTGATGCTACTAAGAAAAGGAAGAGATATGCTAAAGAAAAGGATTATGATTTTGAAGAGGATATTGATGCACAAGCTGAGGAGATCAGGGTTGAGAAAGAAAGGAGGTTTAAGAAGAAAACTGATTTTGCTGAGCCTGAGAGGCGAACCAAACATAGACATGAGGGATTTACAGCTAGAAGAGAGGCTAGTGAAAATCTTGATGAGGATGTGATACGTAACCTAAATACTTCGTTGGCCAATGAGCTGAGTATGATTAAGACTAAACTTACGAATCAGGAGATCAGAGAAAGACAGAAGGATGAGGTGATTGAAGAAATGCAAAGAATGTTAGTTGATCAAAACAAACTGGTTAAGAAGTTGTTTAAGGAGATTACACAATTGAAAGCTGCAGCCGGCCTACATAGTCAACTGATTCAATCTGAGTTAGATGATTTGACTGATACATCAAAGTACTCATTTCTGAATGTGGGTACTTCATCTAAGGTAGGAGAGGGTACTTTTGGAGCAGCAACTACTGGTGGAGGATAGCAGGAAATTCCAAGAGAGGATGTTGGAAGGAATGAGGAGGAAGATATTATTGAGGCTGGGTTTGTAAACATGCAGTTTGATTTTGAAAAAGATCTTGTTGGTGAAGAAGTTGTTGTTACAGCTACCACTGAAGGAGTATCTGATAGAGGCAAAGGGTTGGTTGATGAAGAGGAGGAAGATGAACAACTTATAGACTATGATTCAGAACCAGAGTTTTATGAAGTTGATGAGCGACCACTGATTTATGTTGCTAAGAAGGGAGAAGATGATGCTGATGTTTTTGAAATGGATAAGAATGATTGGTTGGTGAAAGAGAAGGAGGTGGAGGAAATTGCTCCTTTGTTTCAAAATCTGGAGGGATTAAGCAGGAAGGAAGCCAATAAGAAAATGATTTGCTGGTGCTACAATCCCAGTTTAAAGATGTTCATGATCAAGAGTCGAGGAGGAAATATCAGTTATATGCTTAAGAGGAAGGCTTTTAAGACCTTGCCCAAATGGGATTAGAGACGTTTAGCAACTCTACCTTTGATCAATGCTCACTTCAGTGAAAGAGCATCATTTCTTGAGAAGGAAATAAAAAATGAACTTAATGATAATTTTGAGTCTTTTGGATATATGAAAGCTGAAAGAAAGAGATGAAAGAAGGATAAAGATTTGGAGACAGGAAAAGGAAGGATTGTACTAAGAGTTAAACCTCCAAAGACTGTAAATTGGGTAAGATTGGCTGATCCTCTTCCCCAACAACTACAGGACTTTGAGAAGTGGTTTTATGACAACAATACTGGAGAGGCTGTGATTAGAGCTAAACATGGAAAAGAGTTCAGAGTGTTTGATCCAATGGAGTTGTTTAGTTTTTGTGATGAAGACGTTTTGGTACTATGTGAAAATCACATTAAAGCTGGGGCTGGAGAGGAAACTAGAAAAGAAGCTAGTTTGTTCATGAATGTTGCAAACAAGATAAGGGGAGTAAGGTCGGAGGTCAAGAAGCTAGCTGAAAGGGTGAGAGCTCAGGATGATTTTGCTATGGATGTTCAAGATTTAACCAGGCAGTTTGCAAAGGCTAGTGGTCATTCTGAAGAAGCTAGTGATGCAGGGAAGAACTTTGGAGGATCTGTGGCTGAAGCTTCTGAGGATGTTGCTGCAGGAGGTGATGAAGATAGATCAACGGCAACAGAGGAAACTGGAGCTGACAAGTCAAATCAAGATGAGTGAAGATAGTGAGATCCAACCTAGGGGGAGTATTGAAGATCATGTATAGGTTGGACTCACTTTAGTATAGTTGTTTACTTTACATTGTAATAGGACTTTTGTTAGTTTCCTTTTGTATGTTCTTTGTAATGTGTAGTTTTGGCAGTCCAGCGAAACTATGAGCGAATCTATACATTCGCTCACAGTTTGTTGTTCTAGTTTACCCGGCGAACTTGTGTTCTACCGGGCGAAACTATAGTTTCGGTATGACAGTTTCGCTGGTAGCGAAACTGTCTGCGAAACTATAACTGCTATATATACTTTTGTCAATTCTCATTGTAAGGTAAGCTTGCAAAACCCTAATTGTGGATCATTGTTGCAAGTTACCTATTCTAAGCAGTTTTTACACAGAAATACTATTGTGCTTCATGTTATTGATTGTTATTGTTCATTTGGTTATCAAATATGTGTTGGAATTCTCTTCTATCTTCTCAATTGTTGTTGTTTAGCATGGATGTTAGATATTGAGCAATTCATCACTTCAATTGTACTGGTTTTCGATCACATGGACCAACACAACCTAAAACCTCTACACAAGAGGAAGAAACCTAAAACTTCCGAAGACACCAAAGGGAAGAGGAAGATGACTGCAGAAGAACTTCAAGAGGAAGAATGGTTAGAAAAGCTAAAAAGAAAAGGTAGACTCCCCACTGGGAAGTTGCTAGCTACAAGTAGTAAAGCAGCTACAACTAACCAGGAGGCTATCAACAATAGAAAGAGGATGGAGATCATTGATATGCTTGTTAATCTTGGAGTTGTTAGTGAAGATGTGCTTCTGCTACCACTACAGGAGCTGATTGAGTTAGAAAAGGCAACTCTGCTACCAATTGAACAAAAAGAAGAAGCAACAAGGTTGGCCTTAGAGGAATAAAGGAGTAGAAAAAAAGAAGAAGCTGACCAGCAGCTAAGGAGTGAAAGGATAGATTTCCTAAGCTCTAGGGTATTCTCTCTTGAGGAATTATCTCCTCACAACAGTGACACGATCTTGTGGCTTTTTAAGAAAGAGCAAGATCAAATGGAGAATCAAAGAAAAAAGGCTGCCATGGAGAAACTTAGAGAGAGGAAAAAGAAGAAAGAAGAAGCTAGACTTGCAGCTACCAAGAAGCTAGGTGACAAAGCCGGGTTGAAAGACTATCTAAGGGCTCATGGCTTCTCTGGCATGCAAGTGGGTCCTATGTCTGAGAAGACCCTGCAGCGACATGTCAGTGACATCAAGGCTGACATTCGCATAGGAAGAAGGAAAGTGATGTACAGTAGAGTACAGGGGATGACTTCTAGACCGACACCTTAACCCTAACCTCAACCTGAACCAATCCCTTTAACATATCCCATTAAAACCGAGCCAACCTCTGAGCCATACACTCCTGAATGCATACCATCTACCTACCCTCTTTCTTACCCTCTTCCTCACCACAACCACCTCAACTACCCATCCTCAAACCAAAACCACTCCCCAAAACCCAAACATCATTACCAACCCAACAACCACCCTAGTCATCCACTCAGCCTTCCACACATCTCTCCTTAGAAGAATTCAAGGAGATTAAGATGAAGCTCACCAAATGTACTACTTTGAGAGATATCTCTTGTGAGGAGGGGTCAGTCATTCTAACCTATGTTGATGGCTCCTCATGTTCTATCACTAGAGAACACTTCCTTGATCTGCCAAGAGGAACACTGGACCAGGCTGCTAAGCTTTTTTGCCTCAACTCTGACTCACTAAACGAAGAAGAGAAGAAGCTAAGAAGAAGGCTGGTGAATCTACTGGATTCAAAGAAAAGGGATAGAGTACCAAGTCAACCCCTTGTGCCAAGAAAGAATATAAAAGTTCTTGCTGCACATAGTCCTTCACTACTTGTCAAACAAGTCTGGGGGATGGGATCAAATCCCATATAAACTAGGATTCCTAGTTCATAGGTTTGTAAAAGGCCTCCATTTTAACTATTCAAGGTTTGTGCTAACCAACTTGATGGGGAACCTTCAAAGGGAAACATTTTACATGTATCCCCGGTTCATTCAGCACGTCATTAACTGTGACTTGGACCAGAGCAAGCTTGTCTGTGCAGCTGCTCTGCCTGTCCCTCACATGAGGCAGACCATCTTCAAAGTGCTGAAGAGGATGTCCACCAACTTCACTGGAAGACATACTGCACCTCTTCCAGGTATGATTGAGCACATAACTCCTGGTGACATCTCTGTTAACCCCACAGGTGATGAACCCACACCAGTAATAACCCTCACAATTCCAAATCAACCTTCTCACCCCATCAAAATCACATATCAGAGACGTCCCAAACGGACCCTTATTCAATCTACTCTGATTGAAAAAGTCCCTCCTGTTCAATCCAAAAAGACTAGAATGGAAACATGGGTTCCCACTTAGTCTGAGTTCACATCTTCCATCACATTTGACCTTAATATGGGTATTGAGTCTCCTCAGTCTCAATCCTATGAACTCAATACCCAATTACAAACCACTCAGGATGAGTCCCTATACTCTCCTGAGTAGGCAAAAAGGGACAGCCCTCTCAAAGGCTCAATGCCATTAGATATTGATCAAAGTCCCGGGGCATTAGACATAACTTCCATATCCTTTATTGACCTATTAATAGGAACTGATGAGGAGATTATGTCTCTTCAAGGAAATAAAGTTGATCCACAACACCCTCTTAAGGATCAACTAAGCCTAGAGAGACCTCTTATCTCTAGCCCCCATCAGCAAGCCCAAACTAAGGTGAGTCCCACTGGTGTGAAGGGGAGTCCTGTAGATTCAGCTGCCACCACTAAAGGAGCCTCATTGGACCTTTAGGATAGTGGTAACATCTTTGAGACTGAATCTATGGCAACCATGCCCTTTGATGACTCTGAAAGAGACATCATTAGGCAAGGGAAACCAGGGTGCCAAAAAATCACATCTGGTGGTGAGGATGAACATACCAGGTATGCTACCTCATCTCCTCATGATTCTTCAAAAGAAGATGAGGGAAGTCTTCAACTCACCATAGGAGACCTACTTTTTAAAGTCTGTAACCTTGAATCCAGGGTTAAGACTTTAGAGGTTAGGTCTGCCACACAGCAACTTGAGATTGAAAGTCTTAAGGCCAAACTAGCTAAGAAACAGATTGAGAGATATATTAGGCATGTACCAAATTAGGTCTCATTGACCTATTCCTCTAGCTCATCAAGTTCTCAAGATGATGCTACCAAAAAGAGAGAGAGAGTGTTGAAAGACAAACACAAGAGGAACCATAAAGTTTAGCACTCTCAACTCTAACTTCAAGATACCCTGCTTAACAAGCTTCAGTTTTCCCTGAGCCTCCTCCAATTGTTCTTCAAATGGACCTAAGGATGCTCACAGATCTAAACATGTTCTTTTCCAAGTTCCTGATGGGATCTTCCATTGAACAGCCAAGCCCAGATGTTGTTGTTGTGTACTTTGGAGTTGTGGAGCTTCAAAGGTTGAATGCATCTTCTACCACTGTCCAAGAAGTTGGTCAACGTAAGGTCCAATTTGAACCTGAGATTGAATTCGAAGGGGAAATAGTACTGATGGCCCAGCAACTGAAACAGTTGGGATAGATGTGCAATCCCACAAACTTCCAAAGTTGAAGTCAAGGCCTCGGAAGAATTTATTCTAACTTCTGAAGGTGAGATTGAAGCCTCAGAAGGGTTATTTTCTCAATCCGATGATCTAATTGTCACAGATGCAATTCTTGAACTAGCATCTGAGGTAAATAGTGAGGAGTTTCTCAGCGTACCCCTCACTCAAATACCATCACTACCACTTGCTCCAATCACCACCTCTCAACCAAAAACCTCTACACAAGAGGAAGAAACCTAAAACTTCCGAAGACACCAAAGGGAAGAGGAAGATGACTGCAGAAGAACTTCAAGAGGAAGAAAGGTTAGAAAAGCTGAAAAGAAAAGGTAGACTCCCCACTGGGAAGTTGCTAGCTACAAGTAGTAAAGCAGCTACAACTAACCAGGAGGCTATCAATAATAGAAAGAGGATGGAGATCATTGACATGCTTGTTAATCTTGGAGCTGTTAGTGAAGATGTGCTTCTGCTACCACTACAGGAGCTGATTGAGTTAGAAAAGGCAACTATGCTACCAATTGAACAAAAAGAAGAAGCAACAAGGTTGGCCTTAGAGGAATAAAGGAGTAGAAAAAAAGAAGAAGCTGACCAGCAGCTGAGGTGTGAAAGGATAGATTTCCTAAGCTCTAGGGGATTCTCTCTTGAGGAATTATCTCCTCACAACAGTGACACGATCTTGTGGCTTTTTAAGAAAGAGCAAGATCAAATGGAGAAACATAGAAAAAAGGCTGCCAAGGAGAAACTTAGAGAGAGGAAAAAGAAGGAGGAAGAAGCTAGACTTGCAGCTGCCAAGAAGCTAGGTGACAAAGCCGAGATGAAAGACTATCTAAGGGCTCATGGCTTCTCTGGCAGGCATGTGGGTCCTATGTCTGAGAAGACCCTGCAGCGACATGTCAGTGACATCAAGGCTAACATTCGCGTAGGAAGAAGGAAAGTGATGTATAGTAGAGTACATGGGATGACTTCTAGACCGACACCTTAACCCTAACCTCAACCTGAACCAATCCCTTTCCCATTTCCCATTAAAACCGAGCCAACCTCTGAGACATACACTCCTGAATGCATACCATCTACCTACCCTCTTTCTTACCCTCTTCCTCACCACAACCACCTCAACTACCCATCCTTAAACCCAAACAACTCCCCAAAACCCAAACATCATTACCAACCCAACAACCACCCAAGTCATCCACTCAGCCTTCCACACATCTCTCCTTAGAAGAATTCAAAGAGATCTAGATGAAGCTCACCAAATGTACTACTTTAAGAGATATATCTTGTGAGGAGGGGTCAGTCATTCTAACCTATGTTGATGGCTCCTCATGTTCTATCACTAGAGAACAATTCCTTGATCTGCCAAGAGGAACACTGGACCAGGCTGCTAAACTTTTTTGCCTCAACTCTGACTCACTAAACGAAGAAGAGAAGAAGCTAAGAAGAAGGCTGGTGAATCTACTGGATTCAAAGAAAAGGGATAGAGTACCAAGTCAGCCCCTTGTGCCAAGAAAAAATATAATCCAGTGGAGGTTCGAAGACTCTTCTCACAACTTTGTTGTTGAGAGAGAATGGTGAGATAAACAGGCTTAATGCCTCATCTTTGCTACACTTAAGGAGGTTTGATATTGTTGAGTTAGCAGAGAAGCCATTCTCCAACCCCTCCACCTCTAAGATAGTTGTTCATATCAGAAATCATCTGAGTAGTCCTCATCTGGCTGAGCTAACCGCTAGGACCAAGATTGAAGAGGAGTTGAAACGGAGAGAGAAAGATGAAAGGGAAGGATCAGAAACGAAAGCCAAAGCCGTTTTTTAAATTGTTGAAGGTCCTGAACTTGAGTCTATAGTTATATGGGAGTATGAGTATAGCTCCCGTTAACTAACTCTCTTCAGAGGGAAACAATAGAGGGTACATATCATTCAAAGTGACAGACTGGATCTCTTGTCCACGAATGATTTGTACAAACTTCTCAGCACCATATCTGGAAAGAAAAAAAAAGACATATATTATCTTCTCTCCCTGGTGCTGAAGGTTTCGAGAAGCAGAAACAAGTGAGGTTTTGGTAGCATCAGTTAGGGGAGTTTGTTGGATCAAGTAAGGCTGGTGCAACCAAAACTAACACTTAGACTATTTTGGTGCAACTGATGAAAAACTTCCGAAGGCAAATGAAGGATGGCAAATGTTGTGCTTCCGAAGCTTAAGCCTGAAGGAGCTTCTGAAGAGAAACTCCAGCTTCCAAAGACAAAGTCTTGCTTCTTCCAAAGTTCAAAACTTAGAAGAAATCAAGACAAAGACTTCCGAAGTATGAAGACCTAAAGAATGTCTCAAGCCTCGGAAGAAGTAGCCTCTTTCGAAGTATAAGTGGCTTCGAAAGAACTTGTTCTTCCAAAGTTAGTTACCCTTCGGAAGAACCTACTATGAACTAGTGGACATAAGTATGGTCCTTCTGACACTTAGCTGCAAAATCTCTTAGATTCTGCATGGTGCTTTCCCATGCCCATGTAGTTGACCATACTTTATTCCACTGTTCATTCCTTATTAGTTAGTACAGTTACCAACTTTAGTTGGTGACAAAAGGTAAGTCTTGGACATGTCATGACTATCATATCTTAGATAATATTTTATCTAAGATACATTGTCTTTAGCAATGTAGTATTTGCTTTAGTCATAGGTTTCTAGTTGGTATCAAAGTATATCCGACTGTAGGTGATAGTATGTATAGTTTCTCATTGTAACTCATGTAATATGCTTGTAAGAGTCTTGTAATACTTTGAGTTGAGAAATTATATATATACAAGTACCTTGAAAATTATCTTTCTGTGTTCTAAGTTACTTAGTATATTATTATCAACTCTTAGAAGGGATTATGCATCATCAAATCGAGTGTGATCAAGTGAGTTTGAGAGAACTATACTTGTGTTGAGTGACAAAAACTGATCGTACACTGATGCAAGAGGATCTACTTGAATTGGAGTTGATTGAGCTGCCTCTTCATGCATTCTCTCAGCATGATCTAATTCATCCTGAGGTTTGGAGGTGGAAGACTTTGACATCTTCTTTTTCTTTGACTTGGGTCTAGAGGCCATCCTTTTCCTCCTCTCTAGAAATTTCAACTGAGAAGACTGACCTTTAGTACTTGGTTGTTCAGTATTGTCTTTCTAAGTTAGGTCTACCTCCCTCACAGGTTCAGAAGGAAAGTGTAAGGATTCCTTAAGTCTGATACAAACCAAAACATCCAAAGTCTCTCTACAAGTAATGCACTAAGAACTAAAGTAGAATTGCTTCGAAAGTTTTACACCATACACTAGAAATATTTTAAGTGTAAAATCTTCCGAAGCCAAGACCAATATCTTCCGAAGCCAAATATGAAGTCTTCCGAAGCCTCAGAGACAAAGTCTTCCGAAACTCATCCTATGAAGACAGATTCCTTCCAAAGACTTTTAGTAACATGCTTTATCTGATGTACTGTTCCATAAAGCTGGACACCTTTCCGCTGCATCTCTGTATAGTCACCATCTTTCATGAGTTGGTGAAAAGGTCCATGCTTTTGGTAACTGTACATTGAGGTCTTGAGTCTTTAACCTTCTACTTTATGTACTTTATCCTTTTTGTAATAAATAAGGATGTGAGCTATGGTATGTCATAGTCACAAGGTCAAAAGGCAGATATGCCTTTTGATTCTATAATTGATTTTGTTTATGTCTAGTCAATTGTATCCAGCTGGCTTTCAAAGTATAGCCGGCTATAGATTGTAGTATAAGTATTCCATGTACTAGTATCTTTCTTTATGCTTTGTAACACTTGTAATAGAACTTGAGAAAGCAATATACTGCATCCTTGAAACCCAAATCTCTTTTTCTGTCTCTTTATTACTTGTGTTCTTTCTATCAGTATCTTGGTTAATCCAGTTTACTGTTTGATCAAGTTTGGTTAATCTCTTCTTTGTGTTGTAATTGTTAAGCCCTTAACCGATCCTGCAATTGGTATCAGAGCATTTCAGGCTCTTGATATAAGATCTCACCATCTGAAGATCCCTCACCCACACAAATACTAAACTTTCAAAATGGCATCCATTTGAAAGACTGAATGGAAACTGAAACCATGAACATGTCCCCACTGATCACTTTTGATGACTTTGATACCTGGTGTATAAGAATGGAAGGTTTCATCAGGTCTCTAGACTCAAGAATGTGGGAATCTGTTGAAAATAGACCTTTCATACCCAACACTCCTTCTGCTACTGGTGCTGGTATGATCCCCAAAGATGTGGCTAACTACTCTGATGAAGATAGGAAGAGAGTAGAGATTGATAGAAAAGCAATGACTGCTCTTCAAACTGCCCTTCCAAACTCTGTGCACAGAGGTTTCAAGATGTGCAAAACAGCTAAACAGCTGTGGGATGCACTAAAACTGATGTATGAAGGCTCCTCTGAAGCCAAGGAGAACAAGAAGGATCTCTTGAAGCAGCAGTTTGAAAACTTCACCTTCAAAATAGGTGAAACCATGACTCAGCAATACTTAGGTATGTTAAGATAGTGGATACCCTTTTGGATGGAGGAGTTCCTCTTGAAAACAGAGACATTGTAAGGAAGTTCATGTTCTCACTTCCTAGGCAATGGACACACTACTGTGTGGTGATCAAGAGGACTGAAAATCTCAAAACTCTTACTCTGACAGTGTTATATGGGATTCTTAGTGGCTACCAGATGGAAATGAACATGCAAGGTTCATCTGGCAACTCCAACAATCAATTGGGTTCAGCAATGCATGTGGTTGAAAAGGATAGCATAGAACCCCAACATCATCTCATATGCTACCCTGACAACTCACCAAAGGGTCCTTTCATCACCTTCCCAGAGACACCCAGGGAGAACTACACTCAAGGAAGCCCATTACAAGAAACAAGCTCTTCTGAAGCTTTTGTGTCTTCTGATGAAAGTTGTGGTAACTCTCTTTTCACTCTTGAAGACCTGGACTGTATCCATCCAGATGACCTGGAATATATGGAAATAGTTCAACAGATGGCTCTTCTCACTCATAGAGCCAAGAAGTTCTACAAGAGAACTGGAAGGAGGTTTCGAAGCAATGCAACCAGTGGAAAGTTTGGCTTGGATAAAAGCAAAGTCAAGTGTTACAACTGTAACTTGATGGGCCACTTTGCTAGAGAGTGTAAGGCACCTAAAACAAATGGTGGCCAAGCACAAACCAGACCAAACTACACTAACAAAGCCCCTCAGAATGAGAAGCCAAAGCAACAAGCTGCTGTTGCTGTTAAAGAAGGAGGCTTTGACTGGAGCTTTCAGGTGGAAGATGCTTCTCCAAACCAAGCACTAATGGCAGATCATGATGAAGCCAAGGTATTGGAACATCTCTGTACTCCTGAATGCATTGTCAAAGTTAACAGATATAGGTCCTATAACTTGGAAATGAGGTCTGATCTTGAGTCCTTAAACATTTTAAAATCTGATTTTAGAAAGTGTGAAAATGATTATAAACTAAAGATAGAGGACTTAGAGAAAACCATTTCAGTTCTAAAACATGAACATACAGATTTTAGGACTCAAATTCAAGATCTCATAACCAAGCTGACTGAGTGCCAGGCTGAGCTTGTGATCAGCAAAGCCAGGGCAGAAAAGAGTGTTCTTGAAGAAGAGACCTTCAAGAACATGATCTCCTCATCCCTGCACAACAAGGTGGGTTATCAAAATAGACAGGGACTGGGATCAAATGAGATAGCTCCTCCACATACAATCTTGTCTGTAAGATCTCCTAGGTGTGGAACTTGTGAAGTTGAGCTTCCTCTCATAGATCCTATAAGTGAAGAGGATGAAGAAGAGATAGTGAAGAATTCCTCTGAGAAGAGTGAAGAGGAGGATTCTACTAAGGGCCACTATCCTTCTGAGGAGAAGAAGACTACTTTGATGACCAAGTCAAAGAGAAAGAACTTGATCAGGAAGAGCAAAAGAAAAGCAAAGAAGGCTCAAGAGATCAAGGCTACTTTTGACTCTAAGCAGAAACAAGTTTTTTTCTCTGCAGGGTTTGAAGTAGTAAAGACTGAAGACATCAACCAAAACTCTTCAGCTAAGAGTTCGGGTTCCTGTTCAAATCATCTCAGTACCAAGAAGAAGACTGATCTGTTGTGTACCACTGCTGCACAGCCTGGACCATAAAACTCCAAGAACAATTCATAGCCTAAAAGAACTATCTCAGCATCTACAAAGATAGGTGGAGAAGGGATGTGACCAAAGACAGTCTTGCTCTTATATGGAGACTCTTGTGAAGAAGAAAATGTTGTGTGTAATGTGTGAAAGTACCTCTCACATTGCAAAGGATTGTCCATATAATCCTAAAAGTACTGTCCATATGACCAAGACAAAGACTTCAAAGAGTTTCAAGAATATTCAAGCTTCGGAAGGAAAATCTGTTTCCTTCGGAAGCTCCAAATCAAAGAAGAAGGTAAATGGAAAATTACCTTCGGAAGAAAAATTGGTCTTGGAAGAAAGGAGTTCTCCCGAAGCACTGAAGTCTGTTGCAGTGACTGCAGAATCTTCTGAAGGTTTAGTCATCAAAACTTCTGAAGTCCCAAAAGCTTCCAAGGTTTTGAAGGTCAAGTCCAAGACTCCAAAGGTGGCGTGGAAGTCTAAGAAAGACCAAGTGACTGAAGTTTCTCCATCAACAACAGCTCTAGATCCCTCTAGCACAACCATAGGATCTATTACTGTTGCATTACCTTCTATTATACTTAGTGAACCCAAGATAAGTAAGGCTTGGGTTTCCAAATGTAACTAATCATTTTCTTTGTGCATGAACAGCTCAAGACAAACAAGAATGTTTGTGCAGGAACAGCTCAAGACAAACAAGACAAACTATGTTGTCTGACTCTAAACTGCCCATCACCTTCTGGGCAGAGGCAGTAAACACTGCTTGCTATGTGCAAAACAGAGTTTTAGTAGTTAAGACACATGGTAAGACTCCTTATAAATTTTGGCACAAGACAAAACCTTTCATTGGTTTTCTAAGGTCATTTGGATGTCCTTGCACCATCTTGAATACCAAAGATCAAATTGCCAAGTTTGCTGAGAAATCAGATGATGGACACTTCATTGGATACTCTTCCCAAGCTAAAGCTTATAGAGTATACAATCTCAGAACTAGAATTGTTGAGGAGTCAGCCAATGTGACTTTCAATGAACACACACCCTGTGTGGCTGGTTCTGGTCTTGATTGGCTATTTGATCTTGATTTAGTTACCAACTGTTTTAACAAATCTTGTGAGAATATTTCAGGATCTGTAGAAAATTTAAATACAGGTGATCCTGATCCAAGATTTGAGCTAGGAAGACCTTCAACTCATACATCTTCAGCTCCAGTTGGAACTACTTCAGCAAATGAGGTTTCTATCAGCACTACAATGACAAATTCAGCTGATACATCTCGGTGCCTTCAAATTCTAGCTCAAAGGCTCCACATCTAGATAAAGATACCTCAATTGTGGAAGACAACAATGGTGATGGTGAAAGTGATCAGGAATTCCTTGATGCTAATAACCACACCATAGATGACAACATCAATGATGTCACACACTCATTGGATCAAGTTAATCTTGATAAGTGTGGTGATGTGTAGGGTGAATCATCTATGCCAGATCTAAATTTTTCAAATTTGGATCTTTCTCAACAACTTGTTGTGATCCCTCAGCTAAGGATCCACAAGTCTCACCCCACCACAAACATTATTGGAGATGTTGTCACAGGGGTAAGAACAAGAGGACAAACCCATGAAGCAAATGTTTTTCTTCACTCTTGTTTCTTATCCCAGATAGAGCCAAAGAAAGTTGATGAGGTTCTAAAGGATGGAAGTTGGGTTGAAGCTATGCAACAAGAGTTGCTTCAATTCAAAAGGCAAAAAGTTTAGAACCTTTGTCCTCTTCCTCATGGGAAAACTACCATTGGAACCAAATGGGTTTTTAGGAATAAGAAGGATGATAGAGGCATTATCATCAAGAACAAGGCAAGACTAGTTGTTCAAGGATATACACAAGAAGAAGGGATTGACTACACTGATGTCTTTGCTCATGTAGCAAGATTAGAAGCTGTTAGGATATTCCTAGCATTTGCTGCATCCAAGAACTTCAAGGTCTTTCAACTTGATGTGAAGTGTGCTATCTGTATGGAGTGATTGATGAAGAGGTTTATGTCAAACAACCACCTGGTTTTGTAGACCCTGATCATCTTGATTATGTCTGCAAGCTTGACAAAGCTCTTTATGGGCTGCATCAGGCACCCAAGAAGTGGTATGAGACATTGTCTGAGTATCTTTGTAAACATGGATACAGGAGAGGTACTATAGATGGAACTCTCTTCATCAAAGGACAAGGAAATGACTTATTGCTAGTTCAAGTATATGTAGATGACATCATCTTTGGTTCAACTAATCCAAAGCTCTGCAAAGACTTTGAGAAGCTGATGAAAGACAGATTTGAAATGAGTGCAATGGGAGAACTCAATTTCTTTCTGGGAATTCAAGTGAAGCAAGTTGAAGATGGCATCTTCATAAGTCAGTCAAAGTATGTTTAGGACATACTCAAGAGGTTCAACATGACTGATTGTAAGATTGCTAAGACACCCATAGCCAGAAACCACTCCCTTGGACCTGATCTTGAGGGGGAGTGTGTAGATGAACATTTATACAGGGCTATGATTGGGTCTCTTATGTATCTTACAGCTAGCAGGTCTGATATCATGTTTGCTACATGTATTTGTGCAAGATATCAAGCCAACCCTAAGATGTCTCACCTCATCACTGTCAAAAGGATTTTAAGATACCTCAAAGGTGCTTCGACACTTGGTTTATGGTATCTAAAGAATCCTGACTTCAATCTGTATGCTTATACAGATAGTGATTATGGTGGTTGCAACATGACTGCAAAGTCTACATCTAGGGGATGTCAATTCCTTGGTGGAAGGGTTGTCTCATGGCAATGCAAGAAACAATCCTGTGTGTCTGCATCAACTGCCGAGGCTGAATACATTATTGCTGCAAGTTGCTGTGCTCAAGTGCTTTGGATTCAAAATCAGATGCTAGACTATGGATTTAACTTAAAGGAGACTCCTATCCACATAGACAACAATAGTGCTATCTCTATCACTGAGAACCCTATGCAGCACTCAAGGACCAAACACATCAATATCAGGTATCATTTAATAAGAGATAAGTATGAAAAGGGATTAATTAAACTAGTCAAAGTTCATACAGATGAACAATATGCTGATCAGTTTACAAAAGCTTTTAATGAACAGAGATTTAAATATCTAATATCAGCTATTGGGATGATTAACTTTGAGTAGATCTTTTCTTAAAACTAATTCTAATTATTTTTTAAAATATGTGTGTCCTAAGTTGTCTAGTTCATCACTCTCATAAGCTCATGTTTTCTTTGGATATCAAATTCTTTCTGAAGACTTCCTTAGATTCTCGAAAACTTTCTGATCCTTCGGAAGATATATTTTTATCTTCTGAAGAAAATTATGTCTTCAAAATAAATAACTGTCTAAGAAATTTTACCTTCGGAAGAAATCTAAATCTATATTCCGAAGCTTAAATTCTTGTCTCAGACACTTATTTGTTTTTAAGGACTTTTTCCTTCCGAAGCAAAATTAACTCTCGGAAGCTTTGTTGTTTTCTATACAAAGCATTCAAGTGTTTATTTCTCTTCCGAAGCAAAATTTTCAAGACTCTCAGGAAAATCTTCCGAAGTCATTTTAGCTTCGGAAGCTTTTTCATTAAAACTTCCGAAGATAAATTACCTTAACTGATACCTCTGGGGTGCCTTCAAATTCTAGCTTAGAGGCATAAAACTCAGATGAAGGAGCTTCAAATGTAGGAGAAAATAGTAGTGGTGAAAGTGATCAAGAGTTTCTTGATGCTGACAACAACTCCATTGAAGACAACATTAATGATGTCACACACTTATTGGATCAAGTCTCTCTTGATAAGTGTGCTGATGTGGTGGGTGAATCATGAACGCCAGATCTAAACTTCTCTATTTAGATCTCTCCAAGCAACTTGTTGTGATCCCTCAACTAAGGATCCACAAGTCTCACCCCACCAGAAACATCATTGGAAATGTTGAAATAGGAGTAAGAACAAGAGGACAAACCCATGATGAAAATGTTTATCTTCACTTGTTTTCTATCCCAGATAGAGCCAAAGATAATTAATGAGGCCTTAAAGGGTGGAAGTTAGATTGAAGCTATGCAAGAGGAGCTTCTTCAATTCAAAAAGGAAAAGGTTTGGAACTTATGTCCTCTTCCTCAAAGGAAGACTACCACAAGAACCAAATGGGTGTTTAGGAATAAGAAAGATGATAGAGGACTTGTCATCAAGTACAAGGCTAGACTAGTTGTTCACGGATACACACAAGAAGAAGGAATTGACTACACAGATGTCTTTGCTCCTGTAGCAGGACTTGAAGCTGTCAGAATATTCTTAGCTTTTGCTGCATCCAAGGATATCAAGGTCTACTAACTTGATGTCAAGTGTGCTTTTCTTTATGGGGCGATTGATGAACAGGTGTATGTCAGACAACACCTGGGTTTGTAGATCCTGATCATCCTGATTATGTCTACAGGTTTGATAAAGTTCTTTATGAGCTGCATCAAGCACCAAGGAAGTGCCATGAGATTCTATCTCAGTATCTCTGTCAGCATGGCTACAAAAGGTGTACTACAGATGGAACTCTCTTCATCAAAGGAACAGGGAATGACTTAATGCAAGTTCAAGTGTATGTAGATGACATTATCTTTAGTTCAACTGATCCAAAGCTCTGCAAAGACTTTGAGAAGCTGATTAAGGATAGATTTGAAATGAGTGCCATGGGGGAACTCAATTTCTTTCTAGAAATTCAAGTGAAGCAAGTTGAAAATGGCATCTTCATAAGTCAGTCAAAGTATGTACAAAACATACTTAAAAGATTCAACATGACTAATTGCAAGGTTGCTAAGACACCCATAGCAAGAAACCACTCCATTGGACCTGATCTTGAGGGGGAGTGTGTGGATGAACATATTTATCGGGCTATGATTACGTCTCTTATGTACCTCACAGCTAGCAGGCCTGATATTATGTTTGCCACTTGTATTTGTTCAAGATAGCAAGCTAACCCCAAGATGTCACACCTGGTCACTGTCAAAAGGATTTTAAGATACCTCAAAGGTGCCTCAACACTTGGCCTTTGGTATCCAAAGAATTCTGACTTCAATATGTATGCCTATACAGATAGTGACTATGGTGGCTGCAACATGACTGCAAAGTCTGTATCAGGTGCAAGATAGCAAGCCAACGCCAAGATGTCACACCTGGTCACTGTCAAGAGGATTTTAAGATACCTCAAAGGTGTCTCAACACTTTGCCTTTGGGATCCAAAGAATTCTGACTTCAATATGTATGCCTATATAGATAGTGACTATGGTGGCTGCAACATGACTGCAAAGTCTACATCAGGAGGATGTCAGTTCCTTGGTGGAAGGATAGCCTCTTGGCAATGCAAGAAGCAATCCTTTATGTCTGCATCAACTGCTGAAGCTGAATACATTGCTACTGCTAGCTGCTGTGCTCTAGTGCTTTGGATTCAGAATCAGATGTTGGACTATGCATTCAACTTCAAGGAGACTCTCATCCACATAGACAACAACAGTGCTATCTCTATTATAAAGAATCTTGTGCAACACTCAAGGATAAAACACATCAACATTAGGTATCATTTGATTATAGATAACATTGAAAAGGGATTAATCAAATTAGTCAAAGTTAACACAAATGAACAATATGCTGATCTGTTCACCAAAGCTTTTGATAAGCAGAGATTTAATATCTTGTGTTAGCTATTAGGATTATTAACTTTGAGTAGCTTTTCTTAAAACTTAATCATATTATTTCTAAA
Source organism: Flaveria ramosissima (assembly GCA_025215565.1). Classification (NCBI taxonomy): domain Eukaryota; kingdom Viridiplantae; phylum Streptophyta; class Magnoliopsida; order Asterales; family Asteraceae; genus Flaveria; species Flaveria ramosissima. Next base: position 56,488,796 of record CM046045.1, read on the forward strand.
ACCTGTGTGTCTAAGTTGTCTATTTTATCATCTTCATAAGCCCTTGTTTACTCTGGAAGAAAAAGTTTTAGAAGACATTCCTTAGATTTTTGAAAATTTTGATCATTTTATTATTCGAAAGATATAAATTTACCTTCGGAAGAGACTTATGTCTTCAAAACAAATAACTACTCAACTTAAATTTACCTTCAGAAGAAATTTTCAACATATCATCCGAAGCTTAAATTCCTTTTGAGTACTTGTATGTTTTTGAAGAACAATTTTCTTCTGAAAGCAATTTACTCCTGGAAGTTTTATTCTCCTTATATTATAATCTCTGAGTATTAATCTCTTCCGAAGCAAAATTTTTTAAACTCTTTGAAATATCTTCTGACGTCATTTTGGCTTCGGAAGCCTTTTCATCCAAACTTCTGAATCAAAATTACCTTAGGAAGATTTTAGAATTCCAAGAAAAATACCTTTTTGGGGCATTTTTTCAGAGGTGGGACCGACATTTGGATTTCAAAGTTTCTCCTCTTTCATTAACTTTATCAAAAATCCATTTCATATATATACCCAATGGTTCCCCCCTCTTTCACTCTCTTCTTTATCTGAACTATTCCCAAAACCAAAATTCACCCCAAACCGCCTTTGTTCTTCACTTTCTTCTCTTTTAAGCTTTCTAAATGGCCAACCTCAACCGCAGAAATAGCCCAGATTTTCCTATGCAACTCCACAGGCAACATAATCAGGTTGCTCTGTTGGACTCTGAGAAAGATCCAAGTTTCTCAGAGGTTTGTCAATTCTTGACTCTATCCAACTACTTCACCTCCCTTACCATTGATCCTCCTCTCTATGAGGATCAGCTGTTAGAATTCTGGAAGACCTGCCAAGAGGTCATTCTGGATGAGGAGAAGGCACTATCTGCCACAGTGCAGGGGAGGACAATCTTCATCACTCCAGCCATCAACACTCATCTTCAGCTGGATGATGAAGAAGGTGAGTTTTCCTTTCCAAAGGAAGCTGTAAATCATTCCTTTGAGCAGATGGGGTATGAGGGAAATTTCTCTCTAAAGACCTTCAGAAAAGTGAAGGTCTCATCCCACTGGAAGTACCTACTTCATGTGGTCATCCACAGCTTATCCAACAAGCATGGGGGTTGGGATTAGATTTATGAATATCTCTCCTTTATAGTCCATGGAATGGTCCAAGGGGTCAAATTCAGCTACTCTCAATTTTTTTGCAAATTTACTTGCAAATTTGGACTCCCTAGAGCATTATATGTTCCCTAGATATGTTCAACACATTCTTAACTGTGAACTGGGCTCACAGTTAAGAGGAACAGGTAACATTCTTAACTTTGGGAATGATGAAGCCTGGCATCAGTAAATAATGAAGAAGTCAATTGTTGGCTTCTCTGGGGTAGAAACAGTCCTTATCCCAAAAATGTTAAAGCTCATTGGTCAAGGTGACAACCTAGAAACACAAGCTAGTGTTGAACCCATACCTTCTACTTCTCAACCACCTAAACAGCCACAAACACTCCTCACCTTCCAAAAAAAATCCAAACGAATCCCTGCTCAAACTATTCAGCTTGTGCAGGCTCCCATATCATCACCTATACAAGAGAAAGTGGACACTGGAGCTCCTACTTCTATTGAGGAGCAAACCACTCCTATCTTATCAAGAATCAGTGCTGAGGTTCCTCACGCTCAGCCTAATGAGCTCATTAGCCCATCAACCTTAAGCCTTCACTCTGAGTCTCAACACTAAAGTGAACAACCTTCAGCGGAAAGTTACCATTCATAGCCTCTAGATTTAAACCAACCCATTCCCAACCTAGAATTCTATGATGATGAAAACATATGATACAGCGAGTACCATGAGTCTCTCTACTCCTCCCCTACTCAAAGAGGGATGAGTGCTCATAGTTCTCCTATGTATACCCACATCATTCACCTATCACTGAGGTGGATCTCCCTAAACCTGTTCAGGAGGTCCATATGGAAGAGGCTCTCACTTTTGAAAGTGATTACATCATTAAGACCTCAACCATGACAACGCAGCCCGTAGACAGTTCAATTAAAGTTGTCAGTGAGGGGAAATCCAACAACCAAGAACACTATGCTGGTGGTGAGAGAGAAGACTTTGTTCGAATTCTCTCATCCCTCAATGATTCTTCTGATGAAGATGAGGGTAACATGAGACTAAAGGTGCAAAGATTGTATCAAACATGCTCCTATTTAGTCTCTAAGGTTAGTCACCTTGAATCTCAGGTGACTACTTTACAAAACAGAGTCAATGATTAGCAACTTGAGACATCTTATCTTAAGGAAAAACTAGCTGGGAGACCTTTAAGAGGAGATCATCCAGGAACATAAGAACATGTGGATGTGATTGACCTAACTCCTAGCTCACCTATCCAAGAGGATGATGCTACCAAAAAGGGGGAGAAAGTCATAGCAATCACAGAACCTGGGAGTTCTTCACAGAGTATGGACATTGAGGACTCACCATCCTCACTTGCAGTTGTCCATACTCAGCAACCTCCTCAAGTTCACTTTGATGTGAACCCACTCATACAACAACTATATGAGGAGGGAATTCAAAGGGCTATGTCAACTCCACCCCAAAGAACTTCTAATTACATTATTGGGTGGAGGTATGATGTTGATAGAAGAGACCTCATACTTCAAAGAGTTCAAGGACAACAAGAAGTCTTCAATTTTCAGACCTTGAACTACTATGAAGGTTTTGATTTGGTCAACAGGCAAGGTCAACATGCCACTTGCCAATCCAAGCCAATCTAGGCAAGCTGACAGGATGGCCCAAAGGATTCAAGACAAGATTATTGAAGAGTTAGCCAAAGAAGAAGACCATGGCAATCAGGTAATGTCATTGGTCAACTGGATGTTGAGTCAGACCCTGAGATTAGTTTCAAAGGGAAAACCTCAACTGAAGGGCTAGAGATAGAGCCCGAGAGCCTTGTCACACCAACTACTACTTGAACAATCCAATCCCTCAGTGAAACACCTGCTGGTGAAGGTGTCTCACAGCCTCTCTCTGGCCAGAGCTTGGATGCTACACTAGGCAATGAAGGCTAAAGCTCTCTCCACCCTGTGTCACAAAGGTCTGTGGGTGAAAAAGGGAAAAGGATTATGACTCCTGAGGAGATTGAGGAGGAGGAGAGAGAAAGAGAGGAAGGGGAAGCTAAGTGGAGAAAGTTTCTCTGGGTCTTCAGGCTTCATGGAAGTTGCAATCAGGCCTGCCCCCAGACCAAACACTCAAGATGATGAGTTAAGGGCAGTCAGGATTACTTACCTATAGACCAGGAACTATAACATTGATGAGATCATTTCTCTCCCCTTAGAAGAACTAAATGAACTGGCAGACATGGAAGTGTCAAGAGAGAGGAAGGAAGCAGAGGATGCAAGGTTGCTCCTCCAGATCAAAGAAGAAAGAAGAAAGAAGAAAGAAAAGGTTGTACAAACATGTTCCTACTCTCTCTCCAGTTCAAGAAAGTCCTGTGCAAGAGACTGTGGCAACTCCACAACCTTAGGTAGACAAAGAAGCTGATAGGCAAAACATGATCAGCTACCTGAGTGCCATAGGACTCTACCAGGCAGCTACACTTCTTTCCTTGTCTTTTGAGTATATTGAGATTGAGTATCTCAAATAACTAGAGCTTCAAGTACTCAAAGAAAAAAGGCAACAAAGAGAAATATGATGGAAGAAGCAGCCAAGTCAAGAGCCATCATCCAAAAGAGTCAAAAGAAGTCTGTTGACAGGTAGAGGATGATGAGCTTCTTCAAGCTATATGGATTCTCTGGAAGGAGACTTGGCCCTATGTTTCTATCCACCATGGATGAGCACATAAGGATGATCAAACAGGAGATCAAGATAGGAGAGCTCATTGACTTACACTCCCACCAAGTCAAGCCCCTCCTGAAGTGGAGGATAAGGTTAAACAATTTGAGACAACACAACCTAGACCTCCTGCTGAACCTCAGCAAGCTTCATCTTCTGATCCATAGCAGGGTCAAACTCCCTTTCTACAGGACCGGTTAAGGGCTTAACAATTACAACACAACAACACAAAGAGGAGATTAACCAAACTTGATCAAACAGTAAACTGGATTAACCAAGATAATGATACAAAGAACACAAGTAATAAAGAGACAGAACAAGAGATTTGGGTTTCAAGGATGCAGTATATTGCTTTCTCAAGTTCTATTACAAGTGTTACAAAGCATAAAGAAAAATACTAGAACATGGAATACTTATACTACAACCTACAGCCAGCTATACTTTGAAAGCCAGCTGAATACAATTGACTAGACATAAACAAAATCAATTGTAGAATCAAAAGGCATATCTTCCTTTTGATCTTGTGACTATGACATGCCATAGCTCACATCCTTATCTATTACAAAAAGGATAAAGTACATAAATTAGAAGGTTACAGACTCAAGACCTCAATGTACAGTTACCAAAAGCATGGACCTTTTCACCAACTCATGAAAGATGGTGACTTTACAGAGATGCATCGGAAAGGTGTCCAGCTTTATGGAACAGTACATCAGATAAAGCATGTTACTAAAAGTCTTCGGAAGAAATCTGTCTTCAAAGGATGAGTTTTGGAAGACTTTGTCTCTGAGGCTTCGGAAGACTTCATATTTGGCTTCGGAAGATATTGGTCTTGGCTTCGAAAGATTTTACACTTAGAAATTTCTAGTGTATGGTGTAAAACTTCCAAAGCAATTCTACTTCAGTTCTTAGTGCATTACTTGCAGAGAGACTTTGGATGTTTTGGTTTGTATCAGACTTAAGGAATCCTTACAAACTCCCCCTAGGCTGATGCTACCAAAACATTTAGAAGATCTTCAGATGTTAGTAGTCTTCAGCACAATCATGACCATACCCTTCTTCATTAGATGGTCAGGGTCATTCAGACTTTCATAATATCTTCTCATCTCAAAGAGATCATGCAGAGGTAAGTTGATTATGTCTTGCCATGTATAGACATGCTCAACACCTTGATCTCTGATTACACGCCATCTTTCTGGATTGGTAGAGAAGGTCCAGGATAAGATGGGTGTCTCAGCTGCAAGAGGAACCACTTGTAATGGAGTTGATTGGGCTGCCTCTTCATACACTTCCTCAGGTTGATCTGACTCAGCCTGAGGTGTAGAGGTAGATGATTTTGGCTTCTTCTTCTTAGACTTTGGTTTAGAAGCCATCCTCTTCTTCCTCTTAGATGACTTTAACTGAGAAGACTGGTCTGCAACACCTTGTTGATCATCCTTGTCTTTCTCAGTTGGGTGTTCCTCCCTCACATGTTCAGAAGGATAGGGAGTTTGACCCTGCTGTGGATCAGAAGATGAAGCTTTCTGAGGCTCAGCAGGAGGTCCGGTTTGTGTTGTCTCAGGTTGTTCAACCTTAACCTCCATTTCAGGTGGGACTTGACTTGGAAGAGAGTATAAGTCAATCAGCTCTCCACTATTGATCTTCTGATTGATTACCCTTATATGCTCATCCATTGTGGATAGAGACATAGGGCCAAGTCTCTTTCCGGAGAATCCATATAGCTTCAAGAAGCTCATCATCCTTTGTCTGTCAGCAGACTTGTTCATACTCTTTTGGATGATGGCTCTTGACTTTGCAGCTTCTTCCCTTAGCTTCTTCTTAGTTTTCTTTCTCTCCTTGACTAACTCAAGCTCAAGTTATTTTAAGTACTCAAACTCAACAAAGTCATAGGACAAGGGAAGAAGTGCATCTGCCTGATAGAAGCCTGTGGCACTCAGGTAGTTGATCATTTTGATCCTATCTTCTTCTTTGTCTACTTGAGGTTCTTGTTGAACCACATCTTCTTGTACACGGCTTTCTTGAACTAGGGAGAGAGTGGGAGCATGCTTGTAGAGTCTTTTCTGTCTCTTCTCCTCTTTGAATTGGAGAAGTAACCTTGCATCCTCTTTTTCTTTCATCTCTCTTGACACTTCCATGTTAGCCTGTTCATTTAGTTGTTCTAAGGGAAGAGAAATGATTTCATTAATGTCATAGTTCCTGGTCTGCAGGTAAGTAATCCTGACTGTCCTCAACTCATCATCTTGAGTATTTGGTCTGGGGGCAGCCCTGATTGCAGCTTGCATAAAACTTGAAGACCCAGAGGAACTTTCTCCCCTTAGCTTCCTCTTCCTCTCTCTCTCTTCCTCCTCAATTTCCTCAGGAGTCAAAATCCTTTTCCCTTTGTCACTAACAGACCTTTGTGACTCAGGGTGGATAGAGGTTTGGCCTTCATTGCTTGGTGTAGCATCCATGCTCTGGCCAGAGAGAGGCTGAGAAACACCTTCACCAGCAGGTGTCTCAGAGGGAATGTGAATCTCTGTAGCAGTTGATGATGATGAGACAGGGGTCTCAGGTTCTGCCACTGGGCCTTCAGTCAAGGTTTCCCCTATGAAACTAATCTCAGGGTCCACCTCAACATCCAGTTGACCGATGACATTACCTGATTGCCTAAGTCTCCTTCTTAAGCTAAACTCTGCAGTGATCCTGTCTTGGATTCTTTGAGCCAATCTGTCAGCTTGTCTTGAGTTGCTTCGATTGACAAGTGGCATATTGACTAGACCCAAACCTTCATAGAAGTTCAAATTTTGAAAGTCAAATACTTCTTGTTGCCCTTGAACTCTGTGAAGAATAAGGGCTCTTCTATCAGCATCATACCTCCACCATATGACGTAGTTTGAAGTTCCTTGAGGTGGAGATGACACAGCCCTTGGTATACCTTCCTCAAAGAGACTCCTGATGATAGAGTCTATAGAGTCCACATTAATTTGAACTTGAGGAAGTTGCTGAGAATGCACAATTGCAAGTGAGGATGGTGAGTCCTCTATGTCCATTCTCTGTGAAGAACTCCCAGGTTCTGTGGCTGCAATAACTTTCTCCCCCTTTTTGGTAGCATCAACCACTTGCATAGGTGAGCTGGAGGATAAATCAATCACATCCACAGGTTCTTGTGTTCCTGGTTGAGCTAATTGTCATTGTTGTGCTGATAGAAACTCTATTTGCAGGGTTAGTTACAACTGAAGCTGAAGTAGTGCAACTTGATGGTCTTCTTTGCTTAAATCTTGGATCAGGATCACCTGTTGATAATATATTTGTAGAACCTGAAACATGCTCACAAGATATGTTAAAACAATTGTTAACTAAATCAACATCAAATAGCCAATCAGGACCAGAACCTTTCACACTGGGAGTATTCTCATTGAAAGTCACATTGGGCGACTCCTCAACTACTCTAGTTCTAAGATTATATACTCTATAAGCCTTAGCTTGGGAAGAGTATCCAATAAAATATCCATCATCTGATTTCTCATCAAACTTGGCAATTTGATCTTTGGTATTCAAGATGGTGCAAGGACATCCAAATGACCTGAGAAAGCCAATGAAAGGTTTTATCTCATGCCAAAGTTCATAAGGAGTCTTACCATTTGTCTTAACTACTAAAACTCTATTATGCACATAGCAAGTAGTGTTCATTACCTCTGCCCAGAAGGTGATGGGCAGTTTAGAGTCAGAAAACATAGTTCTTGCAGCTTCAATAGTGTCCAGTTTCTGCTCTCAGCAACACCATTTTGCTGAGGAGTCCTAGGAGCACTATATTGTCTTGTAATACCTTTTTCATCATAAAATCTATCAAGAATTTGGTTTTTAAATTCAGTTCCCTGATCACATCTTATGGTTTTGACCTTGTGATCACATTGATTCTCAATCTTTAAGATGAAATTCTTCAGAATCTCAAGGGTCTCATCCATAGTTCTAAGAAACAAGACCCAAGTGAATCTTGTAAAGTCATCTGTGATCACCAAGTAGTAGGAGGTCCTTCCTAGACACATTACACTATTGGGGCCAAAAAGATCCATATGTAATAAGTATAGGGGAGTAGTGATGGAGTTTCTTTCCATTGGCTTGTAAGATACCTTGTTAGTTCTCTAGAAAGATTAGCATGTTCTCTTTATTTGTCTTTTTACTATTTGTAATAGTATAGGGACTAGTTTTGTAATTTGTTAGTTCCATGTGTTTCATTATAAATAGCTTAGACATGTTGCAGGTAGTAGTAGACGAGAGTAGTGACAAACAACAGATTGATAACTGCTTACTTACTTTGTAATTGTCTTTGCTTGATATTAATGAAACTATGAATTTTGTTGATATCTTGCTTGATTTGATTACTTTGTTTGTATTTCTTTGAATTGTGTTCATACATCATCACAGATTGGTACATTTGATCCTATCAAATGGTATCAGAGCTTGGTACATTTGATTATCTAATGGTATCAAAGCTGTTGGTTGAGTGATTTTTGAGGTTTGTCGAACTTTCAAACTCAAAAAAAAATTAACTAAATCTGTGATTGATAGACAAATCAATTGAAAATTTGTGGATTTCAGATGTGTTTCATCATCAGAAACATGTTTTGAACCACAATCAGCTGTTAAATTCATCAACTTCGAGATAAGTTGTTGAATTTGTGTTCGAAAAGTTCACTATTTTTCAAACTGAAATTACCAAATTGATTGATTTGTTGTTGATATTGAAAGAAATTGATGTTAGAAGAATGATTATCGGTATAAAACATGTCTAATTGGAAAGTTTCAATCCAATTCATCAACTTTTGAAGAATTTCAGAAGATTTGAGTTAGTTACATTCATATGAACATTATGAATGTGGCGCATTAGAGTTGAGGTTTGCTGAAAAATTGTCTAAGTGTTAGGCGTTTGACTACTGATTAGTCGCATTAACACTGTTTAGACGTTTTCAGTTCAGACGTTTACTACTATTGAAGAGTAAAAGTTCAGACATATCATCTCAGTTGAGCTGTATTAGAACAGTTTAGGCGGTTGACAACTGTTGAGCCGCATTACAACTGTGTAGGCACATTACAACTGTTCAGGCGTTTTACTACTGTTCAGACGCATCAACTTAGGCGTTTTGGAAAATTTTCTAAGGCATTCCCTTTGACTTCTCTCAACTTAGGCGCATTAACTGTTTGGGAGTTTGATTACTGTTCAGGCGTATCACCCTTGATACTTAGAATTTTTTTTAAGAAAATTTTTTAAAAACTTTTTCATTTCTTTTTTCAAAATCTAAGAAAAACAACAAAAATATAAGAATGGTGAAATCAGAAGATTCTGAAAATAGAGTTCCAAAACCTAAAAATAGAGCTGATATCAAAAATTGGTCTCTTAGGTTAAAACATCATTTAAATTCCATTGACACTGATCTTTGGAAATCTATAGAGAAAGGACCATACATTCCTATAATCACTGATGGGCCTGACAGAGGGTTTGTTTATACTAAAGATTCTCAGGAACCCTATCCTGAAGATGGTCTTCAAGGAGATGATTTGAGAAGAGTAAAGAATGATATCAAAGCATATTCCTTGATGTGTAAAGGACTACCTCTGGAAGTTCTTGCAAGGCTTGATGGATATCAAACTGAATACACCATGTATAAAGCCTTAAAGACCATTTGTGAATGAAGCAAGGAGATTCAAAATCTCAAGAAACAAAAGTTGAAAAGGCAATTAGAATTGTTTCAACATTTGTCTGGAGAAACCATAAATCAGATGATGAACAGATTTGTTCAACTTACAACTGAGATCTCAACAGCTAGTATTAAGCCTGATCTTGAAGATCTAAATCATAGACTACTCAATGCTTTACCCTCATCATGGAAACAAACAGTAACCTTACTAAAGCATACTGAGAAGTTCCCCATGGATCTAGATCTACTCATTGCCAAGATAGAGTCAGTAGAGTTTGATGAAAGCTCAAGGAATAATATTAGAGCAGCATCAATGTCTCAGTATCAGTTTGTTGCTTATCTTGCAAACACTATTGAAAATGCATTCATGGCAAAAAGTTAGAAAATTACAGAAGAAGAGGGAGATTTATTTGTTGGAGAAGGATTTTTCACTGATTCATCATTTACTAGTGCTCCTGCTTATACAACTCAGTCTTATTCTCAATCTCCTACTAAATCTCAGTCTCAAACATCTAATGTTCAAAACAGAGACTTATTCATCTAAATCTACTAAATCTAGCAAAGTTAAAGATGTGATAAACATCCTATTAGAGGATTAAGAGTCTAAAGCTGCATTCACTGCATTTATGGCTAGTTTTCAATCATATCAAGCTAGCCATTTAACTCAATTAGACCTTGTTTTACAGGATTTGTTTGAAATGGATCTTGAAGATGTTGAAGAGATGGACTTAAACGAGTAGATGGTGATGATTGCTTACAGGACACAAAAACACTCATATGTCAACAGGAAGTACAAGCCAAGTGCTAACAGGACTGTTGGGTTTGATAAGTCAAAATCAAGGTGTTTTAACTGTAACAGTTATGGACATTTCTCCTGAGAATGCAAAGCTCCAAGGAATAATGTAAGAAATGCTCAATCAAGTTCTAGCAATCAAAGGTTTCAACCAGCTCAAAAGACTTTTCAAAAGCCTTATCAATATCTTCCTATGCCTGATCTTAAAGATGAAAAAAAATCATCTAATGAAACCAAGAAAGCTTTAGTAGTCAGCATTAAAGATGGTTATGATTGGAGTGTATATGCTGAACAGTTTACTAATGATTTAACATCAAGTTTATCTCCTGTTGCAGAAATCCAGGGAGAAGATTGGTCAGAAATTAATGATCCAAAGGTGGAAGGTGAGAATGAAGAAGATGACTATGATTGAAGTGACAATTCTGATCCTAAGAAGGATACAGATGAAGTAGCTCTAATGGCACAGTCTGATCAACCTAAGGTTGACACTTCATCTTTAAAATCTGAAACCTTATCTCCAAAATTCCCTGAAATCCCATCTGAAGTGAGAGAAAAACTCTGCACAAAATAATGCTATGAACATGTTGAATACTATAGAAACTACTCATATAAAATCTGTGAGAAACTAAAACAAGAAGACAAAAAATCTTGAACAGGAGAAGATAGCACATGCTGCTACTCAAATGGATCTTGCTAAAGTGAAAAGTTCAAAAATGATTATAGAAAAACTGGTAAGTGAGAGAAAAGATAAACAGAAAGCAGGGTTAAGTTTCACTCATGAACCTATGCCAGAATCTATTACAAACACTTTACCAGAGAACTTTAATACACATGATCATTCTCCTGAGAATAAAGCTAAACTTAAAGCTTTTCAGGTCAAAAACAAGAATTCAGGAGAAGAAAAGGAAAATGTCAAAGTTTTTGTTTAAAATGATCAAGAAAAGATTAAAAATGGTCATCCAATCAAGATAAAATCTTATGAACCTAAACAAACAAAACAAAACACTTCTGATCAAATTCATTTTGTATTAGAAGAAGTGAAAGTTCAAAGCAAAGATAAAGATAAACAACAGGTAGGAACATCAGAAAATTCAAACACTATTAATCTAAAACAAGTTCAATCTAAAAAGGAATCTTCTTCTGCGATGTTCAATCTGGAATTAAACCAAGTTCTTCTAAGTCAAAGAATCAAAGAAGAAGAAAGAAATCATCACAACAAAATCTGAACAAAACAAAAGTTCAGAAAAGTTGATCAAAGCAAAAAATCAGGCAACAAAACTTAAACCGATAAAATTTGTGTCAGTCGGTTTGTTAAATATGAATTCTATTCAAAACAACAAGGTAAATACTATGAACAAATCTCACTCTGATCTGAAATCAAGTTCAGATTCTAAGACTTCCGTTGTAGCAAAAAGATTTGTTCCTAATGAATTCAAGAAGGAAGTTCATGTTAAACATATGCAAAATAATCTGGCACAAAATCAAAATATGAAAAATGAAAAACAACAGTTTAACTATTTGACACCAAACTATAAAAATGAATTAAATACAGTGTCAATTTCAAAAGTTAACAAACAGTTGTTTTTAACTCCACAAAAGTACTGTGAAATATGTGATATGAAAAATCACAATACTGCTCAGTGCTATTTCAACAAGTACTGTCACATATGTGACATGAGAAATCATTTTATAGCATATTGTTATTTAACAAATACTGTACTTATTGTGATGAGAAGACTCACAATACTGCAAATTGTTATTTTAGAAAGTGATCACATACTAGAGGATTTGCAAATTCAAACATGAGCAAAGGTTATGTTAATCCTCAATATATGAGAAATCAAATTGATGGATTTCAAAAATTAACTAATCAACCTTCTTTAGGTTTGAGATCTTTTCAAAAGAACAATTATGTGAGATCTAAACAAAATGTGCAAGAACAATTCATACCAAGATCTGTAAGAATGATTAATAAAAAGGTTAGTCATCAATACGTGTCAAAAATTGATCAATCAAATGGTATGAATGTTCTCAAAAATAACTCAAACAATTTTCAAAACAATTTTCAAAACAATTTTCAAAACAATTTTCAAAAAAAGATTGGTAAATTCATCAAAAATAAACCTGATTTGAATAATCTTCATTGCAAACAATTTACCATTATTGATGAATTTAGAAAACCCAAGACCATCTCGGTTTGGGTGGATATCTCAACTTAATTTTGGTTGTTGTGCAGGTACACCTAGAAGACCACTTAATACATGATATGTGGATAGTGGGTGTAGCCGGCATATGACAGGCAATCTTGCCTTGTTACAAGATTTTAAGTTAAAGGATGGAACACACGTCGCCTTTGGTGGTGATGCAGGAGGAAAAATAACAGGAGAAGGAACAGTATCAAATGGGATAATAAGCTTTGACAAAGTCAACTTTTGTTCACAGTTGAACTTTAATCTTTTAAGTGTATCCCAAATATGTGATAAATCATACTCTGTTCTATTTGATGATTCATTTTGTTATCTTTTGAAACCAGGTTTTCAGATAAGCAAAGATTGGGTAACTGTCACAGCTAAAAGGGATAGAGATGTATACAAGCTGGATATGTCTCAAGTTGATCCTTCAACTGAAACAACATGCCTAATTGCTAAAGCATCAAATGATGAAAGCCAGCTTTGGCATAGACGTCTCGGACATTCAAATTTGAAGAATATGAACAAGCTTATATCAGGAAATCATGTCATTGGACTTCCATCTAAGAAGTTTGCAACGACTATTCACTGCTCAACATGTTTGAAGGGAAAGCAACACAGAGCGTCTTATAAGACCAAGCTCATAAACTCAACTTCCAAACCTCTTCAAATGTTACGTATGGATCTTTTTGTACCAACAAATGTCAAGAGTATTGGACGAAAATCATATTGTTTAGTTATCATTGATGACTATACAAGATTTTTATGGGTTTTCTTTTTGTATGCTAAATCTGAAACGGTTGATTTATTGAAAGATTTATCATTAAAGTTGAAAATCAATTAGAAAATAAAGTGAAAATAATAAGAAGTGATAATGGAACGGAATTCAAAAATGCTAACATTGAAATGTTTGTGCACAAAAAGGGATAGCTCATCAGTTCAGTTCTCCTAGAACTCCTCAACAAAATGGAGTTGCTGAAAGGAAGAATAGAACACTGATTGAAGCTGCTCGTTCTATGTTAGCTGATGCAAAAATTCCTATCACTTTTTGGGATGAAGCTATATCAACTTTGTGTTTTGTTTAGAACAGAATCTTAATTGTGAAAGATAAAATGAAAACTCCATATGAGTTAATGTTTGGCAGAAAACCAAACATAAACTTTCAAAAATCATTTGGTTGTCCTGTTATGATTCTTAATTCAAATGATCAGTTAGGAAAATTTGAAGCAAAATCTGATAATGGATTTTTCGTTGGATACTCATCTGTTTCAAAAGCCTATCGAGTGTAAAACTCTAGGACGAATATAATTCTTGAAACATTCAACGTTAAATTTCAGGAAAATTCTTTTCCATCAGTTTCAAATGGTCCTGCCTGGTTATTTGATTTAGATTCATTATCAAACTCTCTTCAATCTAACTTGTTTAATCAATCAAATTGTCTTGATTCTACAGGTAAGAAGAACTCTAGAGGAGATCTTGGATCTTTCAGTGAGGATTCAGATTCTAATGACCCAGATGATTCTAGCTCAGACTACCCATTTTTATCATTTGTCAAGGACTCAACAATACGATTCAATGACAATAATCATGCTAATACAACTTCAAATCATTCAGTTTCATTTGATCAGGAAGACTCACAACCAATTCCTAATGATGGTAATGTGTTTGTGCAACCTGAGTCTGGAACATCATCCATCTCTGGTTATGTAGTTGATACTGGTAACTTTGATTACTTTATTAACTCACCGACTCAAGTTCCAAACTTCAATCCACATTCTTCTAATTTGTTACATCAGCTTTCCAACTTAAACCAAACAAATCTGGATGTTAATGTTCAATGTGATAAGATTCCAACATCTGATATTCACAAGAATCATCCAATTTCTCAAATTATTGGTCCATTGAATGAGAAAACAACAAGGAGTAAATCAGAACAAGCAAACTTGTGCTTAGACTCTTGCTTTCTTTCTCAAATTGTTCCTAAAAATGTTACCGAAGCATTAAAGGACAATGGTTGGATAGAAGCCATGCAAGAAGAATTACTTCAATTACGCAAACAAGAAGTGTGGAATATAGTGGATTTACCTGAAGGAGAAAATGCTATAGGCACGAAATGGTTGTTTAGAAATAAGACTGATGATCGTGGTGTTGTAATAAGGAACAAAGCAAGACTTATTGCACAAGGATACACACAGGAAGAAGGGATAGATTATGATGAAGTGTTTGCACCAGTTGCAAGACTTGAATCCATTCGAGTTTTCCTGGCTTATGCTTCATTCATGAAATTTAAGGTGTATCAAATGGATGTAAAGGGTGCATTTTTATATGGTCCTATCACTAACGATGTGTTTGTGAAGCAACCTCCGGGCTTTGAGGATGCAGAATTTCTACATCGAGTATATAAGCTGAGTAAAGCTTTATATGGACTTCATAAGCCCCTATAATTTGGTATGAGACATTGTCACAACACTTAATCCAACATGGATACACAAGAGGGAAAATTGATCCAACTTTATTCATAAAGAAGGATAATGATGATCTCTTATGTGTACAAGTGTACGTTGATGATATCATATTTGGTTCTACCAGTCCAAAATTGTGCAATAATTTGAAGAAATCATGAAATCCCGGTTCCAAATGAGTTCTATTGGAGAGATTAATTTTTTCCTTGGACTTCAAGTCAAGCAAACTGACGATGGAATTTTTCTCAATCAAGAGAAGTTTGTTGACAAGCTCTTGAAGAAATTTAAGTTGCAAGACTGTCAGTCCATACGAACTCCAGCAGATGTTAACACCAAGATTGAACCTGATCCAAAACGAAAAATCTATTGACCTAATGTTATACAGATCAATGGTTGGTTCTTTGATGTATTTTACTACATCAAGACCAGACATTATGTATGCTGTTTGTGTTTGTGCCAGGTATCAATCAGACCCGAAAGAATCTCACTTAATTGCTGTCAACAGGTATCTCAAAGGTAAACCAGCTTTAGGGCTTTGGTATCCTTACGAGGGTAACTTTGAACTACATGGATATACAGATAGTGATTATGGTGGATGTTGTCAAGATAGAAAATCTACTTCGGGTGGATGTCAATTACTTGGTCCCCGATTAGTCTCGTGGCAATGTAAGAAACAAACAAATGTCTCTGTTTCAATTGCAGAAGCTGAATACATTGTTGCATCAGCAGGATGTTCTCAAATCCTCTGGTTGCAAAATCAACTACTGGATTATGGGTTCAATTTTCTTAAAACACCTATTTACATCGATAACACTACTGCTATGTTCATTACAACTAATCCTGTTCAACATTAAAAAACAAAACTTATCAAAATTCGATATCATTTTCTCAGAGATAACTCTGAAAAAGGATTAATCATATTGATTCAAATTGCAACGGAAAAACAGTTGGCGGATCTATTTACTAAAGCCTTCCTACCAGGACGATTTGAGTATTTACTGGAGTCAATTGGTCTTATTAATCATATGTGAACTCTCTAAATCAAAAGATCATCATAAGTGATCCTCTTAATGTTAATCGCCTATTTCTATTTTGTGTGTGTGTGTGTTTTTTTTAGAAAAACCAAATACAAAAGTATAAATCAAAACTCAAAAAAATAGAGTCTTTTTCTTATTGTCAGTTTATTTTTAGAAAAGAATCTGTTTATGCAATATGTGAGAAATGATAGTACATTAGTGAGATCAGTTGCATATTTCACTCATTAATAATGTCTGACATGATCAGATATGATGTGTAGACAATATCATGCTACTATTCTAAAAAAGTAAATTTTTGTGATTACACTAAATCTTTATGCTTGTGTGTATTCATCTGAGTACTTTTGAGATGTATTGGCTTATCAGATTGATTGCTTGTTAAGTTACACCACTCACACCTGATTGTCATGTGATTAATCATGAGATCTGTTACAAGCATCATATCACTTCTTTGTTATGAGTCATCATAGACCTGAAGTGCTGAGATATCCTTTGTTGTAAGTCAATACAGACCTGGATTTTCTCTTTGATGCAAAAGATGCTAATGTGCACAATCTATTCAAATGGATAGTTAGAGCTGATCAAATGGTTATCCATGATCATTCTCTATTAATTTAAGTAACATGAACTCTGGTTATACATATGTTTCAGGTAATAAGTTGAGTATGTGTTCTTTCTTGCATGTCTTGATGATAGTTGAGCTCTCTAAGTCTCTGTATGATTTACATCATGTCATATCTAAATATACCCTAATCAATCCAAGAATTAAAAAAGTAAGTGATTTGATATTTTGTCAAAAACACTCATTTTCTGTCCTTAGATCTTGTGTCTCCTTTGCTGTGATATCACTGACCTGGAACACACTTGATCAAGATTTATTCATTGTCTATGACTATTAACATTTTTTTATTTTAATGTGCTGATTTTCATTGATATGATCTCACTGCAGACATTAATTCTTTTGTTTATATTAGATTTTGATTTTGCTTTCATTTTGATTTTATGCATGTTTTCTGTGTGTGAAGGCAATGTAACAATGAGATGGGTGATCTTATTATGTTACCTTAGAAAACTTATAAGTTGTTCAAACTTAAAAGTTTAGGGGGAGTAATAAATGGAAGAGTTTTTTCTCAGAAAATCAAAATCAAAGTTAAAATGTTGAATTAAAAGGATGATGCTATATGTTCAAAGTGTATGTGAGTTTGATAATGTAACTTTTGAAAATAATAATATGAACCTATATAAATTTGCAAGTTGAAATGCTTCTTTCAAAAGTTGAAAAATAGATATTTGATTTTGTTTTGAGACTAAAATGAAGGGAAAGATAAATTTAAAAAAAATATTAAAAAACAAGTGAAGATTTAAAATTGTTAAAAATTAAAATTGAGTGTGCAAAATGTAAAAAGTTCAAATTTGAGGAAATAAAAGGTAAATTTTGGGAAATTCAAAAATATGCTTAAAATGTTTAAAGATTAGTATGAAATATTACTAATATGTTTAAACAGTGTGCATGTGAAGAATTTTGAAAACCACAAGTGCAAGACTAATGAAAGTCAATTCAAAGTCAACTCATGCGCCTAAATAGTGTTTATACGTCTAAATAGGAGCATGGTGAACTTTCAGGAATTATACAAGTGTTTGGTTATTTTTCATATTCCCATGCGCCTAAACAGTTGCAATAAGTCTATGAGTTTAACCAAGTGTTTGGGCGTTTTACACAAACCCATGCGCCTAAACAGTGATAATGAGTCTGATTCTAACCAAGTGTTGGACGTTTTAAATGTCTCGTGCATCTACACAGTGTTGAAATGTCTCTTGAGTTACAAATGTTAGACGTTTCAGGAACTTCATGCGGCTGTACAGTGCAAATGCGCCTGAACGGTGCAAAAGCGCCTAAATAGTGCTTATGCGTCTGTACAGTGCTCATGCAACTGCACAAATCTCATGTGTCTGAGTCCATACGACTAAACAGTGCTCATTCGTCTCATTATTTTGTGAATTTTAGGGTTTCATACGCACATTCTTCAAACAAGATGTGATCAAGAAGACAAGGAGTACTTTGCTACATTAAAGAATAACAAAAAGCTTAAATGATTACAATCTGAACAAGAACATTTCATGATAGAATTTTATGATAATTATTTTGAAAAAGTCACAACTCCTGGTTTAAAGATGAATGATGGTAATCAGAAGTCCAAGCCAATTCTCAGATGGTTCTATAACACTGAGACTTTTGAGCTTAAACTGGTCCAAAATCTCGAACAATGGGATGAGGATATGATTACATTATTTGGTGCTTTTGAACTAAAACTATTGCATCCAAGTTATATATCATTTTTATCTGTGCAAAAGTTTGAGAAAGTATCTCCAGAGATTGCAGAGCAAGATAAGAAGTATTTTCTTTCTATCATCAATGTGATGAATGCTACAATGGAAAGAATATCATTAAGGAAAGCTCTTGCATATGCAAACATTGTTAAGAAGGATATCAAAGACATTGAGTTTATGAGAATTTCAAGAAAAGGAGTATTAGATATATACTCAAAGGAAAGTCGAAATCCTATTGAGTTATATGCTAATATTGATATCACATGTCAATCAAAAGATACATTGGAAAGAATGAGCAAAATGGAGATAAAGACGAATGAAGCAAAACCAGAACAAGGCATTCTTGCTAGCAAATTTAAGTCTGCTATTGCTAATGCTTTGAAAGAACAGGAGATGTATAAAAAGAAGCCAATGTTCAAGATCAAGGAAGAACCTGAAGATTTCTTTGAGTGCTGAAGATAAAAATTGAAGATGAAAGCTGAAGATGAAAGCTGAAGATGGAAGCTGAAGAAAAGATAAAAAGAAGTCAAGATTGAAGATTTTGAAGACTGAAGACCATGTAAATCTTAGGGGGAGTATTGTTAGTTCTCTAGAAAGATTAGCATGTTGTCTTTATGTGTCTTTTTACTATTTGTAATAGTATAGGGATTAGTTTTGTAATTTGTTAGTTCCATGTGTTTCATTATAAATAGCTTAGACTTGTTGCAGGTAGTAGTAGACGAGAGTAGTGACAAACAACAGATTGATAACTGCTTACTTACTTTGTAATTGTCTTTGCTTGATATTAATGAAACTATGAATTTTGTTAATATCTTGCTTGATTTGATTACTTTGTTTGTATTTCTTTGAATTGTGTTCATACATTATCACAAATTGGTATATTTGATCCTATCATACCTTGTGTTGCTTCCCTTTGAGGCACGCAACACAGTGGTCATCACTTGTAAACTCTTTCTTTTGCATTTCAGTTACCAAATCATTCTTAATTAATTTATTCATGTTTTTAAAGTTTACATGGCATATTCTTTTATGCCAGAGGAAAGACTCATCACTATTGGCTTTAGGTAGAAAGCATGAAACTTCTTCGGAGGGAGATGTATCTTTTAAATCCATCTTGTACATGTGCCCTTTCATGGGGGCTCTGAGTAGGATATGCTCATGAGGAATGACCACCCCGGGCCCGAGAACAATGCACTCATGCTAAGTAAAGAGCATGTTGTGACTCTTATCACAAAATTAAGATACACTCAAAAGAATGTATCCAAGCTCCTTGACAAAGTTTACCTTTTCAATGCTGAGCCTACCATTTGTGATCCTGCCCCTTTAAGTTATGTAACCTCCAGCATCTCCTCGAAAGGCAACTGGTCCTCCATCAATATTCTCAAAATTTTGGAGTACTAACCCATTGCCTGTCATGTGTCTGGAACAGCCACTATCAATGATTCATACATTCCTGTTTGTCTTGAGCTGTTCCTAAAGACAATGCAACAATAATAGATCCTATTGTCATGTTTTGAGGATCATTTGCTAATGTTGATGAAGAACTTTCAGCCACTTGGTCTTTCTTTGTCTTCCACACCACCTTCGGAAGCTTACACTTGACCTTCAACACTTCGGAGGCTTTGATGACTTTGGAAGGTTTGATGACCGGACCTTCGGAAGATCTTGCTAACACTGCAGCAAGCTTTAGTGCTTCGGAAGTATTCCTTTCTTTCAAGACCAAATTTTCTTCCAAAGGCAAGTTTCCACTTGTCTTCTTCTTCATTATGGAGCTTACGAAAGGAGAAGATTTTCCTTCCGAAGCTTGCTTCTTCTTCAAACTCTCAGAAATTTCTTTCTTGGTCATGTGGACAGTACATTTGGATTGTATAGGCAAACCTTAGCAAGATGAGAAGTACTCCCACACATGGCACATTCCATTTTCTTCTTCCTAAGAGTCTTCTTTTGTGAACAAGGCTGAACTTGACCACTTTCCTTCTCTATCTTCATCTTTGCAGATGTTATGGCAATTTTTTAGGGTGAGAACTACCTTTGGAGCTGGATGGTTCCGGTTGTGCAGTAGTGGTACACAACTGATCAGCCTTCTTCTTGATGCTGGGATGATTTGGACATGAACTAGAACTCCTAGTACTAGAGTTCAAGTTTGTGTCTTCAGCCTTAACCACCTTAAAACCTACAGAGATAAAAACTGGTTTCTGCATAGAGTTAAAGGTGGTCTTGATCTCTTGAGCCTTCCTGGACTTCCTCTTGGCCTTCCTGATCAAGTTCTTCCTTCTTGACTTGGTCATCCCAACTATTTTACTCTTCTCTGATGAATAGTGACCCTTCTTAGAATGCTCTTCTTCACTCTTCTCAAAGGCATCCTTCACTATCTCCTCTTCATCATCTTCACTCATGGGGTCTATGAAGAGAAGCTCATCTTCACAAGTTCTACACCTAGGAGATCTTACAGACGAGATTGTGTGTGGAGGAGATATCTTACTAGATCCTTGTCCCTGCTGATTTTGATAACAAACTTTTGCATGCAAGGATGAGGATATTATGTTCTTGAAGGTCTCTTCTTCGTGAACACATTTTTCTGCCCTGGCTTTGCTGATCACAAGCTCAGCTTAGCATTCAGTCAACTTAGTTATGAGATCTTTGACCTGAGTTTTGTAGTTGGTATGTTCATATTTAAGAGTTGAAATGGTTTTCTCTAAGTCCTTTATTTTTAATTTGTAGTCATTTTCACCTCTTTTGAAATCAGATTTTGAGATATTTAAAGACTCAAGATGAGATCTCATCTCTAAGTTGTAGGATCTGTATCTATTAACTTTAGCAATACAATCAGGTGTACAAAGATGTTCCAATACCTAGCTTCATCATGGTCTGCCATAAGTGCTTGGTTTGGAGATGCATCTTCTACCACAGCTCCAGTCAAAACCTCCTTCTTTAACAACAACTATAGCTTGCTGCTTTGGCTTCTCATTCTAGGGGGCTCTTTCAGTGTAGTTTGGCGTGGCTTGTGTTTGGCCACCATTTGTCCTTGGTGCCTTACACTCCCTTGAAAAGTAGCCCATCTGGTTACAATTGTAACATTGTACTTTGCTTTTGTCCAGCCCAAACTTACCACTGGCTGCATTGCTTGGCTCTATGAGTAAGAGAGCCATTTGCTGAACTATCTCCATGTATTCAAGGTCATCTAGATGGATACAATCTAGATCTTCAAGGGTGAAAAGAAAGTTTCATGTGCTTTCATCAGCAGACACAAAGGCATGTGAAGAGCTTGTCTTTTGGAATGGGCTTCCTTAAGTGTAGCTTTCTCTTGGTGTCTCCGAGAAGGTGATAAAAGGACCCTTTTATGAGTTGTCAGGGTAGAAGATAAGATGATGTTGTGGTTCTCTACCATCCCTTTCAACCACATGGAGGGCTGAACTCTGCTGATTCCTGGAGTTACTAGATGAACTTTGCATGTTCATCTCCATCTAGTATCCACTAGAAATAACATACAACTCTGTCAAAGTGAGAGTCTTAAGGTTCTCAGTTCTCTTGATAATAACACAGTAATGTGTCCATTGTCTAGGAAGAGAGGACATAAACTTCCTCATAATGTCCCAGTTTTTAAGAGTTACTCCAACATCTATTAGAGTGTCCACAATCTTAGGATACCTGAAGTATTGTTGAGTCATGGTTTCACCTGTCTTGAAGATGAAGTTCTCAAATTACTACTTCAGGAGGTCCTTCTTGTTCTCTTGGCTTTAGTGGACCCCTCATACATGAGCTTTAGTGCCTCCCATAGTTGCTTGGTAGTTTTGCAATCTTGAAGCCTCTGTATATGGAGTTTGGAAGAGCAGTTTGGAGTGCAATAATGGCTTTCAGATCTATGTCAATCTTCTTCCTATATTCTTTAGAAAAGTCAGCTGGCACCTTTGGTATCATACCACCCCTAGCAGTAGCTGAAAGGGTGCTTGGTATGTGAGGTCTTTAGACAATAGACTCCCACATACTGGAGTCTTGAGACTTTGAATGTTTTAGGTGCATCAGCCTTACATTAAAGCTTACAAATTTCTACTTTGTTCTGAAATACTTTAAACTTTTCAAAGGTTTCATGCTTATGCTTCATAAGCTAGACATAAGCGTGTCGACTATAATCGTCAATAAATGTAACTAAGTATCTTTCATGATTTCTAAACATGATTTTAAAGGGACCACATATATTATAATGTACGAGTTCTAACAAATCCTTGGCCCATTCACCAACATGGGTGAAAGGATCCTTTATGAGTTTGTTAGCTAAGTAAGATTCGCATTTGTCAAAGGCTTCATGTCTTGTGGATTCAAGATTCCCTTCAGATTAAAGCCTTTTCACACAGGCCTTGCTTATGTGCCCAAGTCTATAATGCCTTAAAATGTATCATTAATACTAGATTTTATATGTTTAGAAAAGATTATATATGTTATTGTATACGTTATTATCTCTTTGAACATTAATCTCATAAATACCATTTTGAGGTTTACTCTCAAAATAAAAAAAACATCATTCAAGTAGGTATAAATAAAAGCATTATTAAAAACATACATGAATTCTTCTTTAAACAATAAAGTTACTAAAATAATGTTTCTTGTAAAACTAAGAGTAAACAAATAATTATCTAAAGTAATTACAATACCAAATGGACATAAAAGATTCTAAGTTCTAGTTGTCAGAACTTGTACTATTTTCTTATCACTAACGATGAGTTCAATATCGCCTTGTTTAAGCTTTTTCCAATTTTCAGGCTCTTGCAAGACATTAATAATATGGTAACCACATCTAGTATTATATAACTATGTGGTTGCTGGAAAAAGTGAATTTCTATGACATATATTAAGAATACAAGAAGAATTGTCTTCACCATTGGCCTTATATGCATTCAGCTTAGATAGATAGTCAGGATAGTTATGTCTACAGTGCCTGTTGGATCTTGAAAGGCTGGTGCATAAACAAAATCACTTAGACTATTTTGGTGCAACTAATAAAGGACTTCCGAAGCTAAGTGTAGAACTTCCGAAGGAAATGGAGTTCTTCCGAAGACAAAGTGCAAGATCATCTTTCGAAGGAAAACTCCAATTTCCGAAGACAAAGTATTCACTTCCAAAGTTCAAGACTTAGAAGAAAAGATAAGAAGTCAACTTCCAAAGTATGAAAAAATAAAGAAGCCCTCAAGCCTCGGAAGTATAATAGCTTCTTCCGAAGTATAAGTGGCTTCGGAAGAACTTGTTCTTCCGAAGCCAACTAACCATCGGAAGACACAACTATGAACCAGTGGACATAAATATGGTGTCTCTGACACTCCGCTGCAGACCTTTGAGATACTGCATGGCGTTTTCTCAAAAGCCATGTAGTTGACCATACTTTATTCCACTGTTTACCTTTATTAGTTAGTATAGTTGCCAACTTTAGTTGGTGACAAAAGGTAAGTCATGGACATGTCATGACTACCATATCTTAGATAATACTTTATCTAAGATACCTTAACTTTAGCATTGTAGTATATGTTTTAGTTATAGGTTTCCAGCTGGTATCAAAGTATATCCGGCTGTAGGATCTAGTATATATAGTTTCTCATTGTAACTCTTGTAACATGCTTGTAAGAGTCTTGTAATACTTTGAGTTGAGAAGTAATATATACAAGTGCCTTGAAAATTATTTCTTTGTGTTCTTTGCTACTTATTATATTATTATCAACTCTTAGAAGAGATTCTACTTCATCTGATCCGAGTGTAGTATAAGCGAGTTTAAGAGAAATCAAGTGTTAAGTGACAAAACCCGATCCTGCAATTGGTAGCAGAGCTTTTTAGGCTCTCGATTGTGAGATCTTACCATCCTAATCAACTTGTTTTTCACTCCTCCTTACACCAAACTCAAAATGGCCCTCAACAAGTCTGAAGTAAAGATGGGGACGATGACTAAAGCACCCATCATCACCCCTGAAAACTTCAGGTCATGGAGCTGACGCATGGAAGGCTTCATCAGGTATCAAGACAGCAAGATGTGGCAATCTATTATCAATGGCCCGTATAAACCAAAGGTGGCAGCACCAGGTGGAAACGGTGCCATGATAGAGAAAGCCGTTGAAGACTACTCTGATGAGGATCGAAAGAAGCTAGACATTGACAGCAATGCTATGACTGTTCTTATGACTGCAATACCCAACTCCATCATGGTGGGGTTTGAGCATTGCAAGTCAGCCAAAGAACTGTTTGATGCACTTGCTCATATGTACTCCAGCTCCAATGACTCCAAGAAGGACTCACTGAAGTAGCAGTTCGAGAACTTCACCTACATTGCTGGAGAGACCCTCAGCCAGCAATACTTTAGGTACATGAACCTCATTTCTTCCCTTCAGTCTGTGGGATTTGCCCTTGAACTTAGAGACCTCACAAGAAAGTTGTCGAGTGCACTCCCTAATGAGTGGACGTTCTATTGTGTCTCTATCAAGAGGACAGAAAATCTGAACACCCTCACCATGACTGAACTCTATGGCATCTTTGATGGATACTGTTTGGAGATGGAAAACAAGAGAGGCCATCAGACAAGCACACCCTTGAGTCTTCCTGCTAACAACACTTGAATGGTTGCTGAAGGCTCAGGACCCACCCAACCTCAACAGTACCTGACATACACTAAGCAGCCATCCTATTCTTCTGGGCCATACATTACATTTCCTGAGACTCCAAGGTCTCAACAGGCTTAGCAAAGTTCCTTTCAGGACAGTTGTGCCTTTGTCTCAGGAAGTGGACACTTTAGTGATTATCAGTATTGCTTTGATGATCTAGAGTGCTTCAGCCTAGATGATGTGGAATATGTGGACATAGTCCAACAAATGGCTCTCTTAACCTACAGAGCAAAGAAGTTCTTCAAGAGAACTGGAAGGCAATTTCCCTAGAACCCAACCAACAGCAAATTTGGGTTTGACAAAACTAAGGCCAAATGTTACAACTGTTACCATCTTAGTCATTTTACAAGGGAATGCAAGACTCCCAAGTCTAATCCGGGAACCCCACAGACCTCCACACATCCCTCTACACCAAAGCCACTGGAAAGTCAACAGAGACAACTACAATGACTCAAGAAGTTGACTGGAGCTTTATGGTACAGGATGTGACTCATGCTCAAGCACTCATGGCTGGAACAGATGATAATAAGGTATATGAACATCTCTGTACTCCCCTGTATTGCTATGGTTAAATTGTATCAGGATTACAATATGGAGATTAAATCCGATATTGAGTCTCTAAATGTTTGGATATCTGATTTTAAAAGGGTTGAATCTGACTATCAAAGAAAAATTGAGGAGTTGGAGAAAATTGTGTCCTTATTAAAACATGAACACACAAACTATAAGACTCAAATAAAGGATTTAATATTCAAATTGTCTGAGGCCCAAGCCCAGCTTGTCACAGCTGAGGCTCAAGCCAGGAAGTATGCTATATCTAAGCAAAACTTCCAAGCCATTCTTGCATCATCCTCTCACTCAAAACTTTGTTACCAAAACAAAGGTGGGTTGGCAACCAATGAAATTACTTCATTACATTCTTATGAGTCTTAAAGAGAACCAAGGTGTGGTACTAAAGAGGAAGAGGTTCCATCTGCTGACCCACCTTCTCATGAGTCAAAGAGTGATGCAACCATTGAAACCATCACAGGGAAGAACCAGGTAATTTTACCCACTCCTACCGGTGATGATCAACCCCTGACCACCAAAGCCAGAAGAAGCAGAGCTAAGGCAGCATGAAAATTGTTAGGACCGTTTTCGTACGGAGTACTAACGGATTCTAGGTGAGACCAGATCAAATAGTGTGGAATCCTATTTGATTGGCGATCCAATAAGTGAGAACGACATCCTGATCGATCTAACGATGAAACAAACGTTCAGAATTGATTAGAAATCAATCAGGAACGAACTATGAAGTTGGATAGGCTGTTTAGGACGCTCTGGACAGCTAGGGTTTGTAAATCTACGAAGTCACCCATTTTCCACGAATTATGTGGTATTTATAGGTTTTTAGGTTTCATTCATACGACTGAACCATTAGCATGGTTCAGTCGTGCGACTGACTCATGCGATTGATTCTTACGGACGACCGAAGGTTCAGTCGTGCGACTGAATCAACCTTATGTCTCAGTCATACGACTAATCTAGTCTCCTGGTTTAACTGTGTGACTGGTCCATAAGTATGATTCATTCGTGCGTATGGTCCATAAGTATGGTCCATTAGCATAAATAACCACCCGACTAAGTTGAACACATTACTCAATTATTATTGACTTAGCGCTATATACAACCACCTCAAACCTATATATGATGTTCATACATATGAATTATACTAAATACAATAATAATATGAAATATTTAAAGACAAACAAACATCAAGAAGCATATCATATTTCATTAAGAATTCGCATTACATATGTGTAAGAAATGAAAGACTTTTACAATTAAGAACAAAAACAAGGAACATGATGTATCAACAAACTCCCCCTTGGACCTAGTATATCCTATTTTCTAACATTCTTCACATGCTCTTGGAATTTCTTGTACTTCTCTTCTTTAGTGACTCGCTCATGTATCTCAAATGCTAAGCAGAGCCGTATAACATGTTGGAATTATAGAGCTTGTACAATATCGTGCGTGTCATAGAACAGTGGCCACTTGTATAGAGTGTATACATCTTCAGCAGACAAGTTTGTAAGCCAGATTAGGTCAAATACCCTGATAGTCTCGATCTTCCCTTCCTTGTTTAGAACTATGACTGCTTCCCCCGTCCTCCAGTCATAATACCACCATTTGAAGTATGGAGTGACATCCTGAGGCATCTCCCGTAAGGAATCTTAGACATTGTGCGTGGGGGACTCCACTTCAACACCACCTTAGGCCTTCCGGATATAGGGTCAACTTCAGTCTTATGAATGAACCGCTTAGGTTGTTGAGGTCTGAAGTTGACAGTGGTGATGAAAATCTTGCGCAATCTAGTAATATTATTCGCCATTCTTTCCTAACCCCTGTCATTTTTACAATGATGGTATTCTTTCTTCAGCGATTTCTCAAACCATCCCAACATCTTCCTCGGGTTGGCATACAAAAGATCTAAACATGCCAATCTATTTAGCTCAAAACCAGGAAGAGTCTTCGGATCATGTGGATATCTGAAGTACTCAATATCCTTCTCCCTGTTAACAGCATATACATCCAAATCTTCAAAGTAGGCCTAATTGATGATCTTGCCTGACACTTTCTGGTGTTTCTTGACTCGGTAAAGTTTGGTGTAGACATTCAGCTTTGGAGGTGCACGTTAGGCCTTCATTTCTGATAAACAAGCTGCCCATTCAGCCTTCTTTATATCAACATTAGCATCTGTAGCTTGGGCTTTACTTTCATCATTTGCTTTCTCTTTCTCTATTTCATCCAGCTTGTGAAAAGTATCACTGCCAAATGTTTCACCCAAGTCGGGGATAACGTTGCCCTCAGGGTCAGTGTATTGTGGATAGTAGTAGACGTGACATCCTCAATCTCAATCTCATCCACCCCTTGTAGCTCCTCGTCACTCAAAACTTCTACTTCCAGAGCATCTTTGACAAGTTCATCTGGATTTAGTCTAAACATATCAAGGAGCTACTCATCGGTCAGATCATGAATGATTTCTCCTTCCTCTGGAGTGTAGCTCACAGACCTTCTCACAATCCCTTGCAAATCAAGAATCATAGTTAGTTGAGTCTTGACTTGCTGAGGGGAACGAAATCATAATCTTCAGCCTGTGGATCATCTCTTTTGCCCTGATCATGTGTTTCTTCGGCTGGAGTTGCGGAGGACGCGGCTCTTTTGGAGCGCCTCTCCTGTGCTGCTTGATTTGAGGCTGATGCAGATGCATCACCTTCTTGATCATCATCCTCATCATTGTCATCTCATTTTCCCTTTCCATTTCCTCCAGCTTCCTTATCATCGTCATCTTCTTCTGATTCATCATCTGTCAACTCATAATCATCATCTCCACCATCATCTCCATCATCTTTAATCTTTAGGAGCTCACCCTTGGTTCCCTTCAACCTCAACATCAGCTTTTTGTTCTTCTTCTCCAACCCCTCTATCTGCTTGAGGGATGCTATCACAAGCTCGTTTTGAGCCTTCAGGGCATGGTGAGCTCGAACTAACGCTCTCTCATGAGCAGCATTCTTCTCTATAAGCTGAGCAATCTGCTTGCCTTGTGCGATATTAACCGCCATCAGCTGATTCATCTGGTTGGCTCTTAGATCATGTGTCGCTAGCAGCGTGAGCACCAATCAGTTTAGGCTTGCCAACTGTTCCTCTAGCCTAACAGTAGGTAGAGTAGAGCCCTGTGTAGGTGGGAATTGGATGAATGTGCCAGCTTGGGAAGTCGTGGGTGTAGTGGTGGATGTGGTGTAGATGGGAGTAGGAAAGGGAGTGGATTGTGGTGGAAGTGATTTGTGTATGGTGTGTGAGGTAGGTGTGAATGTATGAGTTGTGGTGGGAGTGTCAGTGGCAGTAGAGGTGGCAGTGTGGGTAACAGTGGTGGTGGTGTGAGGAACAGTGGTGGTGGTAGTGGCTGTGGTGGTGGTAGGACTGATCAAGGTAATCTTCTGCCTCTTACTTTTCTTGCCATAAGGATGAGCCATCCTCTTCCTCCTGGAACCCTTTGCTATAGGGGCTCCCCCTGAGCTAATCGGTTGGTCGGGTGTGTATGTTGGATCTGTGACATCAGTATCACCACCCTTAATACCAGCTTGGCACCACCAACCGCCTTTTTCCCTTTCTCAGTAGCCACAACCCGACTCCCGGCTCTCCTGGTGAGAGGCTTATCATCAGTCTCATCTTCTTCATCTAACAAGAATTCTTGGTGGAAAGCAGCTTGCTTAGATCCATCAGGAGCAGATGCAGTACTGTGTGGAGGTGGTGGAGATATAGTAGACGTGTTAGTGGCCTGTGATTGACTGGGGTCAGCATCTCCACCACCTTGACCATCATCATGGTCGTCATCAGCGTCGTCATCAACATCTGTAGGAACCGCTATGGGCTCAACGTCTGAGTCATTGTCATCATGACACCACTTTTTACGAGAGGGCGTTGGGTAATCCTCGTTGGCCAGATGGCCAAACAGTCTCCTGACCGGGGGCTTCACCTGCTTCTCCCGGTACACCTTCATCCTCCCCAGAGTGGTGTCATCCATCACCTCTAAAATCACAGCATCGTCCTTCTCCTTAGGTAGCAGAGGAAGCTTCTCGTCTATGATCATCTACAAGAACCTTGGATACATGCAGAAGCCTTCCTTGCCTTTGGCCTCGATGTTCTCTATCAAGTACGAGAAGAGCATGCATGAGAAACTGAATGGGTGGTTCAGTACCAGTGCAACATATGCATTCTGGATTTGGTCGGACATCTCATCGAATCCTCCATGTCTGGAGGCTATGCACTTAAGGATCACATGTGCCAGATACTTGAACTGGGGGCACATGTTGCTCTTGTTCAGTACGCCGGCATTGATGTCTCCGGCGTACTTGATCCTCAGAAAACATCCTCGAACAGTTAGGGGATGCAGCTTGGTTGGATGGGCTCCGTCTTCACCCAAATCTAAGACTCTCCTCAGGTCGTCTTCACGGATCTCAATCTCTTGTCCGAATATAGAGCTCCGGATACAGTGGGGCTCAACGGACCTGTCCACTGTGGCACTTTCCCAGAAAGCCTGCTGAATAGACCGGTATGGTGTGCATGGAGTAGAAATGGCCTTGTAGATCCTCGATCTACGCAGGAAGGCAATAATCCCGGTGAACTCAGAAGCGTTCCGAGATGCAGCATCTAGATGAGCACAGATGTTGTGCTTAGTGCTCATAGTCCATCTCTCAGCCATATTGCTGCAACACAAGAAACATATACATTAGATTTGTTCATAAGAGATAACAGATGAATTTTAGCTGATTTTGATCTACTGGTTCAATCGTGCGATTGAACCATACGACTGAGTTCAGTCGTACGATTGAGCTAGCGACTGAACTTAGTCGTATACTATGCCATGTGGTTGAGTTAGTCGTGCGACTAAGTCACCGATTGATTCACTCGTGCGATTGAATCATGGTCTGGCTCAATCGTGCGGCTGAGGTTCATATGGCGTGTCTATTTGCATCTTGCTCTGTTCGACACCATGAATTTGAATCTTTGTCAAAACGTAACATTACACTTCGTGTTTAGATTCATTAGGTTCGCAGGGACTCGATATAGCACTTAGTGTCTTTTAAATCAACGTTTATGTCCATTTAAGTTGTCTATTTTAGAGTATTGTCCTGGTTCTTGATTTTAGACATTTTCGGTCATTTTGGGTTCGACTAATCCATTCTTTTGATCAGATTTCAGTTTCAAAGTACCTGAAGATGAATAGAAATCAGTTAGTATCACAATCGGAGAAAAATCACAATAATCGAAAATTTGGGTAGAGTGTCTGGTATTATGCGATTTTTGAGAGTTTTGAAGGTTGGTAGGGAATACGACCGACTGAACCCCTTTTTATACTGTTTTAAGTTTCAGTCGTGCGACTGGACCCATACACATGATTCATTCGTGCGACTGGGGTTCAGTCGTGCGACTGACTCAGACTCTTTCATCCAGTCGTACGATTAGTCCATTCTTGTGATGCAATCGCATAGTTCACCCATACTCATGGTCCAATCGTGTGATTGATCATAATTATGGTTCAATCGTGTGATTGGCTCATACTTATGGTTCAATCATGTGATTGGCTCATACGTATGATTCAATCGTACGGTTGGCTCATACTTAAGAGTTTGACTTCATACATTTCCATACACTCAAACTTTAACTTTTGACTTATAACATTATGACCAATGATCATCACAGACATGACCTTTTTAACAGAAAATCATTTGATCACCTCATACGTGATCCTTTTAATTTAAAGCTTATTGGTCACCTTAGACGTGACCCTTTTTAATTTAGAGCCAATTGGTCACCTTAGACGTGACCTTTTTTTAATTTGTGATTCACAGAGTTCATCTAGTTATATAGTTCGACATCGAAGCAAAGAAGATAACGAAAATAGAAAACAACTTGAATTAAAACAAAGCAAGACATATTTTTGTGTTTTTGGTTTGAGGTGGATTGAAATCTTTTAAAAATCATCTTACCGATTTTTCCTCCTGAGCAGAACAGCTTCAATTTATGTTGATCATTTCAGGAACGATTCATATGGAATCATACAGGTATATCATAATCATTTGGGACCCTTTTATATGTACTTGAATACTAGATTCTTATTTGTCTGAAAGTCAATAGCACTTGCAGGAAATCATACTAGAGCTATAAGGTGCACACAAAGATTTTGACTGTCGAGAGTTGCAGCCACGATGATTGTCAGTATATTTGTGTAAGGATTCCTATAAGTCTGATGGAACCAAAACGTCCAAAGTCTCTCTGCAAGCAATGCACTAAAGAACTGAAGTAGAAATGCTTCGGAAGTTTTACACCATGCACTAGAAATATTCTAAGTGTAAAATCTTCCGAAGCCAAGACCAATATCTTCCGAAGCCAAAAGTGAAGTCTTCCGAAGCTTCAGAGACAAAGTCTTCCAAAGCCAAATAGTGAAGACAGATTTCTTCCGAAAACTTTTAGAGATATGCCTCTATCTGATGTATTTTACCATAAAGCTGGACCACCTTTCCGCTGCAACTCTATAAAGTCACCAACTTACACGAGTTGGTGAAATGTCCATGCATTTGGTAACTGTACATTGAGGTCTTGAGTCCATGCTTTCTACTTTATGTACTTTTATCCTTTTTGTAATATATTAGGATGTGAGCTATGGCATGTCATAGTCACAAGTCAAAAGACAGATATGCCTTTTGACTCTACAATTGATTTTGTTTGTGGCTAGTCAATTGTATCCAGCTGGCTTTCAAAGTATAGCCGGCTATAGGTTGTAGTATAAGTATTCCATGTTCTAGTATCTTTCTTTATGCTTTGTAGCACTTGTAAAAGAACTTGAGAAAGCAATATACTGCATCCTTGAAACCCAATCTCTCGTGTTCTCTTGTTCTGTCTCTTACTCATTACTTGTGTTCTTAGTATCATACTTGTGGTTAATCCTTTTTACTGTTTGATAAAAGTTTAGTTAATCTCCTCTTTCTGTTGTTATGTTGTAAGTGACCACCCTTCACCGGTCCTGCAATTGGTATCAGAGCATTTCAGGCTCTTGATATAAGATCTCACCATCTTAAGATCCGTCACACACAAAAATACTAAACTTTTCAAATGGCATCTATTTCCAAGACTGATATGGAAACTGGAACCATGAACAAGTCCCCACTGATCACTATTGATGACTTTGATACCTGGTGTATGAGAATGGAAGGATTCATCAGGTCTCTAGACTCAAGAATGTGGGAGTCTGTTGAAAATGGACCTTTCATACCCATCACTCCTTTTGCTACTGGTGCTGGTATGATTCCTAAGAATGTGGCTAACTACTCTGATGAAGGTAAGAAGAGAGTAAAGATTGACAGAAAGGCCATGACAGCCCTTCAAACTGCCCTTCCAAACTCTGTTTACAGAAGTTTCAAAAAGTACAAAACAGCTAAACAGCTGTGGGATGCACTAAAACTGATGTATGAAGGCTCCTCTGAAGCCAAGGAGAACAAGAGGGATCTCCTGAAGCAGTATTTTGAAAACTTCACTTTCAAAACAGGTGAAACCATGACTCAGCAATACTTCAGGTATGTTGAGATAGTCGATACCCTTGTGGATGGAGGAGTTCCTCTTGAAAATAGAGACATTGTAAGGAAGTTCATGTCCTCACTTCCTAGGCAATGGACACACTATTGTGTGGTGATCAAGAGGACTGGAAATCTCAAAACTCTTACTCTGACAGAGTTATATGGGATTCTCAGTGGTTACCAGATGGAGATGAACATGCAAGGTTCATCTGGCAACTCCAACAATCAATTGGGTTCAGCCCTGCATGTGGTTGAAAGGGATAGCATAGAACCCCAACATCATCTCATATGCTACCCTGACAATTCACCAAAGGGCCCTTTCATTACCTTCCCAGAGACACCCAGGGAGAACTACACTTAAGGAAGCCCATTCCAAGAGACAAGCTCTTCTCAAGCCTTTGTGTCTTCTGATGAAAGCTATGGCAACTCCCTTTTCACTCTTGAAGACCAGGATTGTATCCATCCGGATGATCTGGAATATATGGAAATAGTCCAGTAGATGGCTCTTCTCACTCATAGAGCCAAGAAGTTCTACAAGAGAACTGGAAGGAGGTTTCCAAGCAATGCAACCAGTGGAAAGTTTGGCTTGGATAAAAGCAAAGTCAAGTGTTACAACTGTAACCTGATGGGCCACTTTCCTAGAGAGTGTAAGGCACTAAAACAAATGGTGGCCTCGCACAAACCAGACCAAACTACAATGAGAAAGCCCCTCAGAATGAGAAACCAAAGCAACAAGTTGCTGTTGCTGTTGAAGAAGGAGGCTTTGACTGGAGCTTTCAGGTGGAAGATGCTTCTCCAAACAAAGCACTAATGGCAGATCATGATGAAGCCAAGGTATTGGAACATCTTTGTACTCTCGAATGCATTGCTAAAACTAATAGATACAGGTCCTATAACTTGGAGTTGAGATCTGATCTTGAGTCCTTAAACATTTTAAAATCTGATTTTAGGAAGTCTGAAAATGATTATAAACTAAAGATAGAGGACTTAGAGAAAACTATTTCAGTTCTAAGACATGAGCATACAGATTTTAGGACTCAAATCAAAGATCTCAAAACCAAGCTGACAGAGTGCCAGGCTGAGCTTGTGATCAGCAAAGCCAGGGCAGAAAAGAATGTTCTTGAAGAAGAGACCTTCAAGACCATGATATCCTCATCCCTACACAACAAGGTGTGTTATCAAATAAGGCTTGGGCTTCCAAATGTAACTAATCATTCTCTTTGTGCAGGAACAGCTCAAGACAAACAAGAATGTCTGGATCGTTGATAGTGGCTGTTCCAGGCACATGACATGCAATAGGTCACTACTCCATAACTTTGAGAGGATTGATGGAGGACCAGTTGGTTTTGGAGGAGATGAAGGTGGTTACATTTCTGGAAGGGGCAAGGTCACAAATGGTAAGCTCACCGTTGAGAAGGTAAATTTTGTCAAGGAGCTTGGGTACAATCTTCTGAGTGTATCCCAATTTTGTGATCAGAGTCATAACATGCTCTTTACTGAGCATGAGTGCATTGTTCTCAAGCCTGGAGTGGTCATTCCTCATGAGCATATCCTGCTTAGAGCCCCCAGGAAAGGGAACATGTACAAGATGGACTTGCAAGAAACATCTCCCTCCGGAGAAGTTTCATGCTTTCTGTCTGAAGAAAATAGTGATGAGTCTTTCGTATGGCATAAAAGAATGTGCCATGTAAACTTTAAGAACATGAATAAACTAATTAAACATGATTTGGTAACTAGAATGCCAATGAAAGAGTTTACAAGTGATGATCATTGTATTGCATGCCTGAAAGGGTAGCAACATAAGGTATCTCACAAGCCTAAGGAAAGGAACTCCATCACTACTCCCCTACACTTATTTTATATGGATCTCTTTGGCCCCACCAGTGTAATGAGTCTAGGATGGAACTCTTATTGTTTGGTGATCACAGATGACTTTACAAGATTCACTTGGGTTTTCTTTCTTAGAACTAAGGATGAGACCCCTGAGATTCTGAAGAATTTCATCTTAAAAATTGAGAATCAAAGTGATCACAAGGTCAAAACCATAAGATGTGATCAAGAGACTAAATTCAAGAATCAAATCCTTGATATATTTTGTGATGAAAAAGGTATTACAAGACAATATAGTGCTCCCAGGACTCCTCAGCAAAATGGTGTTGCTGAGAGGAGAAACAGGACACTAATTGAAGCTGCAAGAACTATGTTGTCTGACTCTAAACTGCCCATCACCTTCTGGGCAGAGGCAGTAAACACTGCTTGCTATGTGCAGAACAGAGTTTTAGTAGTTAAGACACATGGTAAGACTCCTTATGAACTTTGGCACAAGAGAAAACCTTTCATTGGTTTTCTCAGGTCATTTGGATGTCCTTGCACCATCTTGAATACCAAAGATCAAATTGCAAAATTTGCTGAGAAATCAGATGATGGACACTTCATTGGATATTCTTCTCAGGCTAAGGCTTATAAAGTATACAATCTCAAAACTAGAATTGTTGAGGAGTCAGAAAATGTGACTTTCAATGAACACACACCCTGTGTGGCTGGTTCTGGTCCTGATTGGCTATTTGATCTTGATTTAGTTACCAACTGTTATAACAAATCTTGTGAGAACATTTTAGGATCTCCAGAAAATTTAATTACAGGTGATCCTGATCCAAGATTTTAGCTAAGAAGTCCTTCAACTCATACATCTTCAGCTCCAGTTGGAACTACTTCAGCAAATGAGGTTTCTATCAGCACTACAATGACAAATTCAGCTAATACATCTGGGGTGCCTTCAAATTCCAGCTCAGAGGCTCCACAACCAGATAAAGATACCTCAATTGTGGAAGACAACAATGGTGATGGTGAAAGTGATCAAGAATTCCTTGATGCTAATAACCACACCATAGATGACAACATCAATGATGTCACCCACTCATTAGATCAAGTCAATCTTGATAAGTGTGGTGATGTGGAGGGTGAATCATCTATGCCACATCTAAATTTCTCAAATTTAGATCTTTCTCAGTAACTTGCTGTGATCCCTCAGCTTAGGATCCACAAGTCTCACCCCACCACAAACATCATTGGAGATGTTGTCACAGGGGTAAAAACAAGAGGACAAACCCATGAAACTAATGTTTGTCTTCACTCTTGTTTCTTATCGCAGATAGAGCCAAAGAAAGTTGCTGAGGCTCTAAAGGATGGAAGCTGGGTTGAAGCTATGCAACAAGAGTTGCTTCAATTCAAAAGGCAAAAAGTTTGGAACCTTTGTCCTCTTCCTTATGGGAAGACTACCATTGGAACCAAATGGGTGTTTAGGAATAAGAAGGAGGATAGAGGCATTATCATCAAGAACAAGGCTAGACTAGTTGTTCAAGGATACACATAAGAAGAAGGGATTGACTACACTAATGTTTTTGCTCCTGTAGCAAGACTAGAAGCTGTTAGAATATTCCTGGCATTTGCTACATCCAAAAACTTCAAGGTCTTTCAACTTGATTTGAAGTGTGCTTTTCTGTATGGAGTGATTGATGAAGAGGTGTATTTCAAATAGCCACTGGTTTTGTAGACCCTTATCATCGTGATTATGTCTGCAAGCTTGACAAAGCTCTTTATGGGCTGCATCAGGCACCCAAGAAGTGGTATGAGACATTGTCTAAGTATCTTTGCAAACATGGATACAAGAGAGGTACTATAGATGGAACTCTCTTCATCAAAGGACAGGGAAATGACATATTGCTAGATCAAGTGTACGTAGATGACATCTTTGGTTCAAATAATCCAAAGCTCTGCAACGACTTTGAGAAGCTGATGAAAGACAGATTTGAAATGAGTGCAATGGGAGAACTCAATTTCTTTCTGGGAATTCAAGTGAAGCAAGTTGAAGATGGTATCTTCATAAGTCAGTCAAAGTATGTTCATGACATACTCAAGAGGTTCAACATGACTTATTGTAAGATTGCTAAGACAACCATAGCCAGAAACCACTCCCTTGGACCTGATCTTGAGGGGGAGTGTGTAGATGAACACTTATACAAGGCTATGATTGGGTCTCTTATGTATCTTATAGCTAGCAGGCCTGATATCATGTTTGCTACATGTATTTGTGCAAGATATCAAGCCAACCCTAAGATGTCTCACCTCATCACTGTCAAGAGGATTCTAAGATACCTCAAACGTGCTTCAACACTTGGTTTATGGTATCCAAAGAATCCTGACTTCAATCTGTATGCTTATACAGATAGTGATTATGGTGGTTGCAACATGACTGCAAAATCTACATCTGGGGGATGTTAATTCCTTGGTGGAAGGGTTTCGTTGTCTCATGGCAATTCAAGAAAGAATCTTGTGTGTCTGCATCAACTGCTGAGTCTGAATACATTGCTGCTGCAAGTTGCTGTGCTCAAGTGCTTTGGATTCAAAATCAGATGCTGGACTATGGATTTAACTTCAAGGAGACTCCTATTCACATAGACAATAATAGTGCTATCTCTATCACTGAGAACCCTGTGCAGCACTCAAGGACCAAACACATCAATATCAGGTATCATTTAAAAAGAGATAACTATGAAAAGGGATTAATTAAACTAGTCAAAGTTCATATAGATGAACAATATGCTTATCTGTTTACAAAAACTTTTGATGAACATAGATTTAAATATCTAATATCAGCTATTGGGATGATTAACTTTGAGTAGATCTTTTCTTAAAACTAATTCTAATTATTTCTTAAAATATGTGTGTCCTAAGTTGTCTAGTTCATCACTTTCATAAGCTCATGTTTTCTTTGGATATAAAAATCCTTTTTGAAGACTTTCCTTAGATTCTTGAAAATTTTGTGATCCTTCGGAAGATATATTTTTACCTTCGGAAGCAAATCATGTCTTCAAAATAAATAACTGTCTAAGAAATTTTACCTTCGGAAGAGGTTTCAATCTATCTTCCGAAGCTTAAATACTTGTCTCAGACACTTATTTGTTTTTAAGGACTTTTTCCTTCCGAAGAAAAATTAACTCTCGGAAGCTTTGTTGTTTTATATACAAGGCATTCAAGTTTTATTTCTCTTCCGAAGCAAAATTTTCAAGATTCTCAGGAAATTCTTCCGAAGTCAATTTTAGCTTCGGAAGCTTTTTCATTAAAACTTCCGAAGATAATTTACCTTCGGAAGCTTTTCGAATTCCAAGAAAACTACTTTTTGAGCAAAAGTAAACTACTTTTTCAAAAGTGGGACGGGCATTCGGATTTCAAAGTTTATCCTCTTTCATTAACTTTGGTTCAAATCCTTTTCACATAATACCCAACGGTTCCCCCTCTCCCCCACTATCTTCTTCAATTCTACTATTCCTCAAACCTAATTCCCAAACCGCCTTTGCTTTTCACCTTTCTTCATCCTTAAGCTTCTCAAATGGCCAACCTTAACCGCAAAAACAACCCAGATTTCTCCATGCAACTTCACAGACAACACAATCAGGTTGCTCTGTTAAGCTCTGAGAAAGATGATAGTTTCTCAGAGATTTGCCATTTCTTAGCTTTATCTAATTACTTCACCTCCCTAACCATTGATCCTACTCTCTATGAGGATCATCTGCTTGAATATTGGAAGACCTGCCAAGAGGTCATCATGGATGGGGAGAAGGCACTGTCTGCCACAGTGCAAGGGAGGACAATCTTCATCACTCCGGCCATCATCAACACTCATTTGCAGCTGGATGATGAAGAAGGTGAGTTGTCCTTCCCAAAGGAAGCTGTCAATCATTCCTTTGAGCAGATGGGTAATGAGGGAGATTTCTCTGTAAAGACCTTCAGGAAAAGGATGGTCTCATCCCAGTGGAAATATCTACTCCATATGGTTATCCACAGCTTGTCAAACAAGCATGGAGGGTAAGACCAGATTCCTGAGGATCTCTCCTTCATAGTGCATGGAATGGTTTAAGGGGTCAAGTTCATGTACTCTCAATTTGTCTATACAAATTTGCTTGCTAACTTGGACTCCTTAGAGTATTATATGTTTCATAGATATGTTCAGCACATTCTAAACTGTGAACTGGGCTCACAGTTGAGGGAAATAGATAATATTCTTAAATTGGGACAGATGATGCCCAACATCTTTAAAATCATGAAGAAGCCAACTGTAGGCTTCTCACGGGTAGAAACAGCCCTTGTCCCCAAAATGTTAGAGCTCATTGCTCAAGGTGACAACCTAGCAACACAAGCTAGTGTTGAACCCACACCTTCTACCTCTCTACCACCAAAAAGGCCACAAGTAATCCTCACCTACCAAAGAAAATCCAAACGAACCCCTGCTCAAGCTATTGAGTCTCTGCAGGTCCCCATATACTCACCAATACAGGAGGAAGTGGACACTAGAGCTCCCATTTCCCCTGAGGAGCAAACCACTCCCATCTCTTCAACTATCAGGGCTGAGGTTCCTCATGCTCACCCTGATGAGCTCACAAGCCTAACTGCCTTTAGCTTTCACTCTGAGTCTCAACACTCAAGTGAACAAGCTTCAGGGGACAGTTACCATCCCCAGCCTTTAGATCTAAATCAACCCATTCCTAACCTTTCATTCTATACTGATGAAGACTTAGGTTTCAGTGAGTACCATGAGTCTCTCTTCTCTTCCCCCACTCAAAGAGAGATGAGTACTCCTGAGTCTCCTCAGTCTAGCCCACATCAGTCACCTATAACTGAGGTGGATACTTCTGAACCTGTTCAGGATATCCATATGGAAGAGGCTCTCACTTTTGCAAGTGATTACATTATTAAGACCTCAACCATGGCAACTCAGCCCATTGACATCTCAACTGAGAATGTCAATGAGCAGAGGAAATCCAGCAGCCAAGAACCTGAAGTTGGTGGTGAGAGAATGGACTTTGGTCCAATCATCTCATCCCCCAATGATTCTTCTGATGAAGAAGAGGAGAATCTGAGACTAAATGTGCAAAAACTGTCAAAAACATGCTCCTATTTAGTCTCTAAGGTTAGTCACCTTGAATCTCAGGTGACTACCCTTCAAAATAGGGTCAATGATCAGCAACTTGAGATATCTTATCTCATGGAAAAACTAGCTGGGAGACCTTCAAGAAGAGTTCAACCAGGAACACAAGAACCTGTGAATGTGGTTGACCTAACCTGTAGCTCACCTATGCAAGAGGGTGATGCTACCAAAAAGGAGGAGAAAGTCATTAAAGACACAGAACCTGGGAGTTCTTCAGAGAGTATGGACATTGAGGACTCACCATCCTCACTTGCAATTGTGCATACTCAGCAACTTCCTCAAGTTCACATTAATGTGGACTCTATAGACTCTATCATCAGGAGTCTCTTTGAGGAAGGTATACCAAGGGCTATGTCATCCCCACCTCAAGGAACTTCAAACTACATCATTGGGTGGAGGTATGATGCTCATAGAAGAGCCCTTAATCTTCACAGAGTTCAAGAACAACAAGAAATATTTGATTTTCAGACCTTGAACTACTATGAAGGTCTTGATCTAGTCAACATGCCACTTGTCAATTCAAGCAAATCAAGACAAGCTGACAGGTTGGCACTCAGAATTCAAGACAGAATTACTGAAGAGTTCAGCCTAAGAAGGAGACAAAGGCAATCAGGTAATGTCATTGGTCAACTGGATGTTGAGGCAGACTCTAAGATTAGCTTCAAAAGGAAAACCTTGGCTGAAGGCCCAGTTATAGAGCTTGAGAGCCCTGTCACACCAACAACTGCTTCAGAAATTCATTCCCTCAGTGAAACACCTACTGGTGAAGGTGTCTCACAACCTCTCTCTGGCCAGAGCATGGATGCTACACCAAGCAATGAAGGCCAAACCTCTATCCACCCTGAGTCACAAAGGTCTGTGGGTGACAAAGGGAAAAGGATTTTGACTCTTGAGGAAATTAAGGAGGAGGAGAGAGAGAGGAAGAGGAAGCTAAGGGGAGAAAGTTCCTCTGGGTCTTCAGGTTTTATGCAAGCTGCAATCAGGGCTGCCCCTAAACCAAACACTCAAGATGATGAGTTGAGGGCAGTCAGGATTACTTACCTGCAGACCAGGAACTATGACATAGATGAGATTATATCTTTCCCCTTAGTGCAACTAAATGAACTGGCTGACATGGAAGTATCAAGAGAGATGAAAGAAAAAGAGGATGCAAGGTTACTTCTCCAGTTCAAATAGGAGAAGAGACATAAAAGACTATACAAGCATGCTCCTACTCTCTCCCCAGTTTAAGAAAGCCCTGCGCAAGAGACTATGGCATCTACACAAGAACCTGAGGTAGACAAAGAAACAGACAGACAAAACATGATCAACTACCTGAGTGCCACAGGTCTTTACCAGGCAACTGCACTTCTTCCCTTGTCCTTTGAGTACTTTGAGTTTGAGTATCTCAAACAGCTTGAACTTCAAGTGCTTAAAGAACAAAAAGCTACAAAGAGAAAGATGAGGGAAGAGGCTGCAAAGTCAAGAGCCATCATCCAAAAGAGTATGAAGAAGTCTGCTGACAGACAAAGGATGATGAGCTTCTTGAAGCTGTATGGATTCTCCGGAAGGAGACTTGGCCCTATGTCTCTATCCACAATGGATGAGCATATCAGGGTAATCAAGTAGAAGATCAAGAGTGGAGTGCTGATTGACTTACACTCTCCTCCAAGTCAAATCCCACCTGAAGTGGAGGTTAAGGTTGAACAACCTGAGACAACACAACCCGGACCTCCTGCTGAGCCTCAGCAAGCTGCATCTTCTGATCCACAGCAGGGTCAAACTCCCTCTCCTTCTGAACCTATGAGGGGGGAACACCAAACTGAGAAAGACAAGGATGATCAACAAGGTGCTGCAGACCAGTCTTCTCAATTAAAGTCCTCTAAGAGGAAGAAGAGGATGGCTTCTAAACCAAAGTCTAAGAAGAAGAAGCCTGAATCATCTACCTCTACACCTCAGGCTGAGTCAGATCAACCTGAGGAAGTGCATGAAAAGGCAGCCCAACCAACTCCAATTCAAGTGGCTCCTCTTGCAACTGAGACACCCATCTTATCCTGAACCTTCACTACTAATCTAGAGAGATGGCATGTGATCAGAGATCAAGGTGTTGAGAATGTCTATACATGGCAAGACATAATCAACTTACCTCTGCATGATCTCCTTGAGATGAGAAGATACTATGAGAGTCTAAATGATCCTAGCCATCTAATGAAGAAGGGTATGGTCATCATTGTGCTGAAGACTACAAACATCTAAAGATCTTCTAAATGTTTTGGTAGCATCAGCCTAGGGGGAGTTTGGAAGGATTCCTATAAGTCTGATGCAACCAAAACATCCAAAGTCTCTCCGTAAGCAATGCACTAAAGAACTGAAGTAGAAATGCTTCGGAAGTTTTACACCATGCACCAGAAATATTCTAAGTGTAAAATCTTCCGAAGCCAAGACCAATATCTTCCGAAGCCAAAAGTGAAGTCTTCCGAAGCTTCAGAGACAGAGTCTTCCGAAGCCAAATAGTGAAGACAGATTTCTTCTGAAGACTTTTAGAGATATGCCTTTATCTAATGTACTTTACCATAAAGCTGGACCACCTTTCCGCTGCAACTCTGTAAAGTCACCAACTTACATGAGTTGGTGAAAGGTCCATGCTTTTGCTAACTATACATTGCGGTCTTGAGTCCAAGCTTTCTACTTTATGTACTTTTATCCTTTTTGTAATATATTAGGATGTGAGCTATGACATCTCATAGTCACAAGTCAAAAGGCAGATATACCTTTTGACTCTACAATTGATTTTGTTTGTGTCTAGTCAATTGTATCCAACTGGCTTTAAAAGTATAGCCGGCTGTAGGTTGTAGTATAAGGATTCCATGTTCTAGTATCTTTCTTTATGCTTTGTAACATTTTTAATAGAACTTGAGAAAGCAATATACTGCATCCTTGAAACCCAATCTCTTATGTTCTCTTGTTCTGTCTCTTACTCATTACTTGTGTTCTTAGTATCATACTTGTGGTTAATCCAGTTTACTATTTGATTAAAGTTTAGTTAATCTCCTCTTTGTGTTGTTGTGTTGTAAGTGACCACCCTTCACCGGTCCTGCAATTTGTCCACTTAAATGCTTACAAAGATTTTTGACTCACATTGGTGATGAGTTGGGTTTTATTATTTCAACAACATTTGTGGATCCCACACTTATATGGTAATAAACATTCCTCAGGAGATTTTGAGCAGTCTATGGGTATTTGACAAGAAGAAACTATTCTAAGAGCTTTCAAAGAGATGCCAAGCCTCAGATCAGTGCCATCGCATAGCAGAGAGGCACACAACCTATCTTCTTGTTAGAGCATTTTTTTTCTTTTTGCACAGAACGCACCAACAACATTAGTCATTAGCTTGATTGTGCTTAACATTTTTCCATGTGCTTTGCCCATTTTTATGGTCAT
This sequence comes from Flaveria ramosissima, assembly GCA_025215565.1. NCBI lineage: Eukaryota > Viridiplantae > Streptophyta > Magnoliopsida > Asterales > Asteraceae > Flaveria > Flaveria ramosissima. Next base: position 56,532,286 of record CM046045.1, read on the forward strand.
CCGCACACATTTGTGGCGTTTATTTTGCTCGTCACCCCTTATTGGAAATCCGTTGATTGTGTTAACCAGGGATAAGATGAAAACCCACAGCAAGTTGAAAAAATTAGTTTTAATTTGATTCACCAATGAAATCTACTCGTCTATTGTGTTGAATCTACCGACACATCATATAATGAACTAGCAACCCCTAGGCCTACTTTCTCTATGTTACCTTAGTAGCAGACTAGTTTACTATCATTTTTTCTTTATTTTGCTAAGACTTCTCAGACTTATAATATAAATATAGCATTTTGTTCATTTAAATCCTTTTGTTGTCCCAAACAATTAGTTCCCTGTGTACTATCATTTTCCATAATTTTTGAATCAATATCACAGATTTGATTTCTTTGCTTTTAGCTTTTCTGCCCACCCCCCCCCCTTTTTTAAGTAATTAAATACTGAAACTAAACTATTTTCCCCCTAATATTCTAAAACCGAAAAAGTTTTTATGTTTTTGAATTTTAAAAGACTGAAAAGAAAATTAAAAAAATAAAAATAAAAAAATAAGAAAATTTGTCGGACTAAGAACTCGATTCTTCTTGAATCACATCACTTTGCTTTTTCACGCCATTGACCTCCAAAAGATAAAAAACCGAGGTTTGTCAAAAGCTTTTGTGTAGAGGTCGCCGTGTTGAAAATCCGTATTATTTTTAACAACATCGATTAATTTCTTTTCAAAACAATGACGTAAAAAGTGATATTTAATACCGATATGTTTAGTTTGTGCCTGTTGGACCGGATTTTTGGTGACAGCTATTGCAGCAGAATTATCAACAAAGATAGGGGTGTTAGAAAATTTCAAACCATAGTCTTGCATTTGCTGTTGAATCCAAATGATTTGTGAACAGCAACTTGCAGCAGCAACATATTCTGATTCACATGTTGACAGAGCAATAGATGTCTGCTTCTTACACTGCCAGGTGACTAAGCGTCTTCCAAAGAACTAACATCCCGCTGATGTTGACTTGTAATTCATCTTGCAACCACCATAGTCTGAGTCACTATACGCTCTAAGCTCAAAGTCATCATCATGAGGATACAACAACCTGATGTTGAAGTACCCTTCAGATAACGAAAGATCCTTGTTACCCCAATTAGATGATTCAGTTTTTGTTTAGCCTGATATCTGGAACAAAGACACATGGCGTACATAATATCAGGAGGAGAGGCTGTGAGGTACATCAGAGATCCGATCATTCCTCGGTACATAGTGGCATCTACTAGATCACCATTTTCGTCGGGTGCTACATCGTGGTTCGCGGAAAGTGGAGTCCCAGCAACTGTTGCATTCTCCATATCGAACCGACTAAGGATATCTCCTACATATTTGGACTGATGTAGGAAGATTCCATTTCGTGTCTAATCCACTTGTAACCCAAGAAAGAACTTCATCTCTCCCATGGCAGTTATCTCAAACTCAGCTTTCATCACTGATTCGAATTCTTTACACAATGCTTCATTTTTGGAACCGAAGATTATGTCATCCACATATATGTACCAGTAGTAAATCATCATCTTTCTCTTTGATGAACAACGTGCAGTCAATAACCTGTCTGCGAAAACCATATTTCAGCAGATGAGTAGAGAGTTTCTCATACCAGACATGAGGGGCTTGATGAAGCCCATAAAGAGCCTTGTCCAGTTTATAAACTCTATCCCGATGATAAGGATCCTCAAATCCTTCGGGTTGATTAACGTACACCGTTTCATGGATTTCACCATGAAGAAATTCACTTTTCACATCTAATTGATAAACTTTTATCTTCATGTAGGATGCATAGGCTAAGAAGATAAAAATTGCTGCCATCATTGCCACAGGTGCAAACACTTCATTGTAGTTAATGCCTTCGACTTGTCTATACCCTTGAACAACAAGTCGAGCCTTGTTTCTGATTATAACCCCTTGGTTATCTTTCTTACACTTAAGAACCCATTTAGTGCCAATCACCTTTACCCCTTTTGGTCTATCCATAAGAGTCCATACTCCTAACTTCTTGAACTAAAGGAGTTCTTCTTGCATAGCACTAACCCATGCCTCAACATTTAAAGCTTCAATTACATATTTTTGCTCAAATTGAGACACAAAACATCGACAAGCTCCATCGTGTAGATATCCTTTTTCCATGATTGCGGCATAATCAGCTGAGTATAGTTGATTTCATGTCTGAACTCCCGATAGAATATCCCAAATGATTTTGTCCAGGGGATGATGCACATTAACTCGAGTTCCAGGAGTGGTGGGAACAGCTACCTCATTTTCCAGATTTTAACTCCCGGGTTTAGTTTCTATGGCTATTGGAGTATGGGGTTCAGAAGTTCCAGAGGCATCAAGATCAGATGCTTGTGTACTTTCGGTAGTGGGAACCTGTTCCTCCTGGTTCACATTGGCAGGCTCAACTGCTTCATCATCATAGGAAGACTCACTTACTTCAAGCTCTCCCCCTTGTTGGACCAAAAGAACCAATGAGCTAGATCAGAAAAACCTTTAAGTCCCACAGACATCATAACAACTAAAGTGATCTACATCTGCTGAAGACAAAGTCTGAAGACAATAGCTGAAGACAAAGTCTGAAGACAATAGCTAAAGACAAAGTCTGAAGATAAAGTCTGAAGACATCTGCTGAAGACAAAGTCTGAAGACCAAGTTCTCAGAAGTAGTCACAATCGCTGAAGTAGTTCTTTTCAGTAGTTGTGATGGTTTTCTTTTCAGTAGTTTGTTTTCAGTAGTTTTATTATTGTAAAACATCTGAAGTTCTTACACTTCAGATGTTATAACTTCAGTAGTTGTAATTGTAGTTTATACTTAGCTTTTTGTGAAGGTGTCCTCAGCTGTTGTGGACATCTTCAGTAGTTTAGTATACTTTCAGTTGTTTGTATAAATCAGTTAGATGTCACTATCAAGTGACATCAGCTGACGTCACATTCCTTTATAAAAGGAATGTTGACCTAATTGTTTGTAACCGAAGCTTTTGCGTGAATGAAAATATTCCATTTGCAGAAAATCCTCTCTCTATAATCGTCACTATTTGATTGAATATTCATACTCTTCTTGCTTAAATTTGGTCTAATTCGTGTTATATTCCGCTGAAAATTCTAATCTAATTGATCAAACTAGATCCGATCCTATCACCCCTGAAGGGCTAGAAGTATCGTCTAATGGAACCGATGATGTCGGGTCTAGTGGAGGAGTATTCAGAACATCGTACATCATTCGAGCAGGTAACTCATCATCAGGATGAGAAGGAGGTAGATTGAAGGACTTGAAGAATCCATCATAGTCAAAGAAGAAAGAAGGTCCTTTGCCAGCAGGGGGTGGTGTAGCTTTAGACATCAACATTACACCACACTTCTACCTGACCCGTTGAGTTGTTATAAACTCTCATGTCTGGTAGCCTATATCCAAGAAAGATACCTTCTTCTGCCTTCTCACAAAATTTCCCAGTCTAAGTTTTCTTTAACAGCATGCACGGTGCTCCAAATGGTTCTAGACACTCCAAGTTGGGTTTACGTCGTTGGAGCAATTCATAACACGTTTTTCCATGACGTTTGACCACTAAGACTCGATTGAGAGTGTAGCATGCATTAGCCACTACCTCGTTCAAGAATTGAATGGCCAGCTTAGAGTCGGCTAACATTGCCCTTGCTGTCTCTATTAAGCTCTGATTCTTTCTATCAGCAACCCCATTCATATGTGGAGCGTAAGTAGAAGTAAATTAATGAACAATTCCTTTCTCTCGACAGAATGCCTCCATCCACTGATTCTTGAACTCTGTTCCGTTGGCTGATCGAATTTTTCTTACTTTTAGCTTGTAGAGTGATTCCAATGTAGTGACTAGATGCTTGAATGATTCAAATGTCTCTGACTTTTCTTTCAGAAAAATCACCCAAGATAATATTAAGTAATCATCAGTTACTACAAAGCAGTACCAATCACCAGCAATGCTCTTTGTACTGACTGGGCCAAACAAATCCATGTGTAGAAGCTCAAGAGGAATGTCGATAGAATTGACTTTCTTTGCTTTGTGAGACTTCTTGGTCTGTTTCCCTTTCTTACATGCTACGCAAAAATCTGGGAGTTGGAAATTCTTGACTGTAACTGCATTCACTAAATCATTCTGAACCAGATGATTCATCTTCCTGGGATTAATGTGTCCCATTCTCTTATGCCAGGAGACTGAATCCCTCCTCGTTGCCTTTAACAAGAAGCACTAGGCAGTAGACTTAGTTGTGGAGGCTTTTCATAGATCCAAGACATACAAATCGTTATATCTTGAAGCTGACATTAGAATTTTATCCTTCTCGACAACATACTCCTTCTTCAACATGTAGCACTTCTTGTTGTCAAAAACAACTTTGAATCCCTTATCACAGATTTAGGAGACAGAAACCAAGTTGTTTTGCAGTTGTTGAATGTAGTTGACCTTGTCAAACTTCACTTTCTCATTTCCCACTTTGCCTTGAGCGGTGATGTAACCTCCTTTATTCCCACCGAACGATACGTGTCCCCCTTTAATTTGCTTGACGTTGAAAAGGAGAGATGAATTCCCGGTCATGTGCTTGGAAGCCCCACTATCAATAATCTAGGTATTAGTGATAGCGCTGTAGCGGACACCAGCATGGGTGTCCCAGAGGTATCACACATTATGAACTCAACCCACTGTCTATCTGAGGATGAGGGCACATCTTTCTTCTTATTATTCTCACTATCAGACACATAACTTGTTTTGATCTTCCATAAAGCAGTTTTGTGTAAGGCCTGTTTGTGGTAAACAGACGACTGGCTTATGGTTTGAACTTTAGGTTAACTAATAATCTTAGGTGTAACCTTAGGTGACACATTAGATCTAATTTCATCAAAAAGTTCAGTTTTCTTTTAAGGTATCTGATAATAAGGACAATTTGGAGAGATATGTCCTCGTTTTCCACAACTGTAGCAGGATCTTCCTTCAACAGTTTGAAGAAAGTTGTGATGTGGGGTTGAGTTTGGTCGGGGTTTGAGATATGTCAGGTTGCGTTGTTTCTCTTCCTTTGTAGATGTTTCACCTTCTTTAACAAATTTAATGGTTTTGACATTTTGAACATCTTTCACTTTCATTTTATTAGGATGTTGATGATTAAAACGTTTAAGGTTCATTGGATTAGACCTTTTAGGTTCTGAAATAGACGTTTGTGAACCTGACTCTAATTTAACCTTTTCAATTTTATTACCCAAATCCTCAACAGGTATCATATCTTTCGATCCCAAAGTAGAATCCTTCTGGTTAGTGACAGATTTCACATGTTTACCCATAGAATCTTGATCACTGACTTGAGAAGTAGACACCACATGATCCTTTACTGGGTTATTATTAATTGGTCTACATTTAGTGTTCAAAAGGAATTCATGTGGTGGAGGTACTACCTTATAACCCAGACCTTCCCCTGCATTCCATTCTTTCACTAGGTTCTGAACAATGTGAGAAGAATTTGCCAAACTGTGCAGTTTTTGTTTAATGAATCAACTTCGACTTGCAAAACTGCTTTTTCCTTCTTAGTTTCCTCCAATAAATTTAAATAGAACTTGATGTCATTTGATTGATTTAAGGCAACAACCTCAGTTTCCCTTAGTTGTTTCCCCAACAGTTCTATTTTTCTTTGAAGCTGCACTCATTTTGTTTTTAAACATGATTTGCTTCAGTGCAGAGTTATAAATCATTTACTAGATTATCATTATGTTCTAATAACCTAGCAAATTTTAAATCAATGCTTTCCTTAAATTTATCACATTCAGTACATGCATGTTTTTCAAATAATTCGTCTTTAGAACATACTTGTGTAGAACTAGATGAATCAACCATCAAAGCAGTGTTAGACTCTTCGGTGACTGGAGATTCTAAGTTTGTAGCACTTAGCTCTTCTTCAACCAAATGATCAATGACATTCATAGCTTTTTCAATATCTGAAAGTGAATGCTCAGCTATGATGTCTCCTTCACTTGCAGATCCATCATCCAATGTATCAACTAAAGCAATGTATGATTCACCCTGAGAAACGAATCGGAAGGACCAGTCTTGTCCTTCATCACCTTGAGCAACCAAAGCCTTAGACTCTTGACTTGAAGATGAAGCTCCAGTCTTATCCTTGTCTTGTCGGTTGAATGTAGGAATAGGATTTCCATTTCCAGTCTTCTTTGGCTTTACGCACTCACGTTTGAAGTGCCCCTTTTCACCACAATTGAAACGCGTGACTTTGGTTTTGTCAAATCCAAATGTCGTATCTTTAGTGGCAACCAAATTTTGCCCCGTCTTTTTAACAAACTTCTTGGCTCTTCTAACAGCACTAGCCAATACCCACATAATATCCATGCGTTCTAGCTCAGTTTCATCAACTTGCTCGTAGTCCTCGTCAACAAGATGATAGTTTCCAATCTTACCAGCAACTAATCCACATTAGATTGAACAACAGCAGCTAGAAGGTTCATGTGCTCTTTAGCAACTTCCATGGTGACATTTCCGAGATTCTCGGTCTTTAACTTTGTAGTATTTGCCTCAGGAACTATGTATTGGGTTCCAGATGACCCTGACGTTATGGTTCCTGATGCACTGCTTTGGGAAGGAGCAGAAGAGCTAGAGACAAACGTTGTTTGTAGTGGTGCACCTGAAGCAGCCGGAGTTGGAACTGAATTGTACAGTGCAGGATTTTGAACATAGGATCCTTTCTTTGACTTGTATTTCATATGTAGTTCTTCCTCCCTTAACTTCAAAATGAAATCATTTATGTCTAAAGTAACAAGAGTGTCATTTTGTCTGAGATAAGACACAAATGGATCCCATTTGTCTGGCAGACCATCAGCAAAACTAGAGACTTTATCTTCCATGGATGTGGTCACGCCATGAGTGTGCAACTCACTCATCAGATGATAGAATCGATCAATGATGTCATCCAAACTTTCATTCCCAATTGAAAAGAAATTGTCAAATTCTTTCTTAAGAACTTTTGCCTTTAATGCTTTTAGAGTTGAATTTCCTTCATATTTTTTTTCCAAGGCCTCCCATAATTTTTTAGACTGCTTGTTCTCAGAGAACTGATGAAATATGTCCTTATCATATGCTTTCTTTTCAGCATTATGTAGAGTCTTCTGGGATTCACACATTCCCCCCAAAGTCAATTTAACTCCATTAGCACTGCTTGGTACCGTGTAACCAGTCTCAATGGATGTCCAATGGTTTGCGTCAACTCCATTCAAGTAGATTTCAAACCGTTGTTTCCACTGTGGGTATTCATCCAAAGTTATCAACTTTGGCGGTTTGTTGTGGTTTCCGACCTCATTCTCCAGAAGTAGAAGGTTCTGGATACGCGAGTCCTTTCCAGCAGTGAATGCAGCAAACTGGTCTTCCATTGCTTTAAACTTGGTAAACTTGGAACAGGACAGATTCACTCGTGCGAATAAGCTATGCGAATGGGTCACTCGTGCGAATGAAAGATACGAATGAATTCAATCGTGCGATTGGATTCAGTCGTGCGAATGAGCAGGACGATTGTAATCAGTCGACTGGAGCTGCTTGATCGTGCGAATGAGAGATACGACTGAGTTCAGTCGTATGAATGAGAGTATACGAATGGGTTCAGTCGTACGAATAGTCCAATCGTGCAACTGAAGGCTGCTGTGTTTGAAAAATTGAATATTTTGAACACTTTGACACAAAATACGAATTTTCCAGAAACCCTAATATGTTGTTTGATAAACAATCGAAACTTTAACACATGCAAACGTCAAAAACACTTTTAGGAGCAGAAAGGTGACTCTTTTGATTGAAAACGTAGGTTTTAACACCAAAACCAATTGAATCCACGCAAAATCACGAGCCAAGGCTCTGATACCACTTGTTAGGACCGTTTTCGTACGGAGTACTAACGGATTCTGCGTGAGACCAGATCAAATAGTGCGGAATCCTATTTGATTGACGATCCAATTAGGGAGAACGGCAACCTGATCGATCTAACGATGAAACAAAAGTTAAGAATTGATTAGAAATCGATCAGGAACGAACTATGAAGTTGGATAGGCTGTTTAGGACGCTCTGGACAGCTAGGGTTTGTAAATCTTCAAAGTCACCCGTTTTTTCCAAGAATTATGTGGTATTTATAGGTTTTTAGGTTTCATTCGTACGACTGAACCATTAGCATGGTTCAGTCGTGCGACTGACTCATGCAGTTGATTCATACGCACGACTGAAGGTTCAATCGTGCGACTGAATCAACCTAATGTCTCAGTCATACGACTAATCCAGTCTTCTGGTTTAGTCGTGCGACTGGTCCATAAGTATTATTCATTTGTGTGTATGGTCCATAAGTATGGTCCATTAGCATAAATAACCACCCAACTAAGTTGAACACATTTCTCAATCATTATTGACTTAGCACTATGTACAACAACCTCAAACCTATATATGATGTTCATACATATGAATTATACTAAATACAATAATAATATGAAATATTTAAAGACAAATAAACATCAAAAAGCATATCATATTTCATTAAGAATTCACATTATATATGTGTAAGAAATGAAAGACTTTTAAAATTAAGAACATAAACTAGGAACATGATGTATCAACAAAAACTACCAAGAAAGTGGCTGAGTCTAAGCTGAAGATAGACCCAAAGCAAAAGGGTGTATTCATCTCAGCTGGATTCAAGGTTGTAGGAAACTCTGATTCAGGAAAGGAGTGTAGTACCAGCACTCCTGTCCTACCAAAGGATCTGAAGTTAAAGGGAAAGGTTGCTGATAAAGAGAGAAAGAACAAGAAACAGCAATCCTCAAGTTCCCAAAAGATTAACATTCCATGCATAATGTGTGGTCTGCAAAACCACATGGCCAAAGATTGTTACTACAATCCTGCTAGCACACATTATGCAAATAATGTTAAAAGAGAAGGAGTCAGTGAAGGTATTAGGACCGTGTACGGACGGAGTACTAACTGATTTACGTGTATACCAACTCAAATAGTGCGGAATTCTATTTGATTGGCGATCCAGTCAGCGAGAATGCACGTAGAATCGATCTTAGAATGAATCTAAACGTTAAGAACGATTGCAATATGATTTCGTGCGATCTTTTAACTTCGAACAGGTTCTCTTAGGTCTCTAGACGGCTAGGGTACGATTTAGTACGTAGGGATTCGAATTGTTATGTTTTTCCACGAATTAAGTGGTATTTATAGGTTAGGTTTTCTCATTCATGCGACTGAACCATTAGTATAGTTCAGTCGTGCGACTGAGTCATACGATTCTTCCATCTGCACGACTGAGGCTTCAGTCGTGCAACTGAGTCAATCTCATGTCACAATCGTGCGACTGATCCAGTCTCCTGGTTCAGTCGTGCGACTGGTTCATTAGCATGAAGTTGTTCATGCCTATGGTCCATTAGCATGGGCCATTCGCATAAGAACTTCACATGACTAAGTTTAAACATATTTCTCCACCATTCTTGATGAAGATCTATGTAAACAACCACACACCTATATAGTTAGTTCAACCATGCATTATTACATAATAAGGAATGAAAATTATTCAACATTATAAGCACAATCACACATTGTATTTCATTCAGTACCCATTCTATTACATATATGTAAGAAATGAAAGACATTTTACATTTGAGCTCCTAAACTAGGTACACATGTATCTACAAACTCCCCCTTGGACCTAGTTTACTCTATTGTCTAACATTCTTCATCAGTTCTTCAAACTTCTTGTACTTCTCCTCTCTTATAGCTCCAGCATGTATCTCAAATACGAAACAGAGCCTTTTAACATTTTGAAACTAGAGGGCTTGTACAATGTCTTGCGCGTCATAGAACAGTGGCCACTTGTGAGTAAAAAAAATTAGCCGAGAAGTTAGTGAGCCACATTGGGTCAAACACCCTGATTGTTTCCATATTTCCAGCTCTGCTTAAAACTATGACCGCCTCACCTGTTCTCGTATTGTAGTACCACCATTTAAAGTGTGGAGTGAAGTCCCGAGGCAATTTCCCTTAGAGGGATTCTCGACATTGTGCGCGAAGGACTCCACTTCCGCACAATCTTTGGCTTCCCAGTAATGTCATTAACTTAAGATCTTCTGATATACCTTGTTGGTTGTTGAGGTTTGAAGTTGACCCACCAGGTGTGGTACTCTCTCTTCAAAGCTGCTTCAAACCAGCCTGACATCTTTCGAGGATCAGCATATAATAGCTTCAATTTGGCCAGCTGGTTAAGCTCAAAACCGGGTAGAGTCTTCAGATCGTGTGAGAATCTGAAGTACTCGATTCCCTTCTCTCTCTTGATAGGATAAACATTTAGATCATCAAAATATGCCAAGGCTATAATCTTTCCTGACACCTTCAGATGCTTTTTCACTTTATAGAGCTTGGTGTAGGTACTAGGCTTTGGAGCACTGCGTTGGGCTCTGATCTCTGCAAAACATGCCGCCCATTCAGCCTTTTTGATGTTGACATAGGCGTCTGAGGCTTGGGCTTGATCTTCCTTCTTTTCCGACTCCTGCTCCATCTTATCCATTGTTGCAAATGTATCACTGACAAGAGTGTCACCCAGATTGGGGACTACATTTCCCTCGTTGTCAGCATACTCTGGATAATGTTGTACTATGCAATCTTCAATTTCAATCTCATCCACATCGTTAAGCTCATCGTCACTATCCATGTCAACTGTAGGAGCATCCTTCACGATCTCATCTAGATTGAGTCGGAACATTTTAGTCAGTTGCTCATTAGTAAGATCGTGAATTATTTCTCCTTGTTCAGGATTGTAACTCACAGAATTCCTGACGATCCCTTTGCGGATCAAGTATCATGTGAGTTGAGAGTTGATCTTGTGAAGGGGAGCAACATCGTATTCATCTCGCTGATATTGTGGATCTGCTTGATTTAAAAATGTAACACATCAGTCATTAGTAGATAATCAAGACAGTTAAAAATCAATTATATAAATAAACATTCATTTCATAAGTTTTAATACATGATTCAATTACACAAAAGTTCAAAATACAGAAACATCTAATCATTACTTTTGTCCTGAATCATATGCTCTTCTGCAGTCAGGGCTGATGTTGAGGCACCTGATCTTGATTTTTCTTAGTCCGCCTCTCTCTTGCTTCTGTGGAACCCGATGCAGGTGCATCTCCTCCTTCTTCATCATCTCCTCCATCTCCTGCACTCTCATCCTCTCCTCCCTCTGTCTCATCCTATTCATCATCCTCTTCATCCTCACCATCATCTTCTTCATCTTCTCTGATCTTCAGAGGCTCTTCTTTTGATCCCTTATGCTTGAGCATGATAGACTTGTTAGATGTCTCCAACTCTTCAATCTTCTTTGCTGATTCGGCTTTATGCTCTTTGAGTTAGGCGATCTCCTGAGCCTGCTGAGAGATCTGCTGTTATTAGGCAGCAGTTAGCTCCATTAGCTGTCGTAGTTGAGCAGTCTTCTCGTCATCGGCTGCCAACAGCTTTAGCACCATACAATCCAGTGCTGACAGCTGTTCCTCAACTCCACTAGAGGGTAGAGTAGATCCAGTAGTGAATGTGGTATGGGAAGAGGGACCGGCTTGGTGGCTAGTGGTGGTGTGGTGGCAGTGGTGACTATGGGTGGTGGTATATATGTGGCTGGTGATGGGTAGGCTGTAGTGATGGTGGAAGTAGTGTAGATAAGTGGTGGAGTGGTTGTGGTAGTGATGGTGGGTGAGGTGGTAGTAGTGGTGGTGGTAGCTGGTAGTGGGTGAGTGAGTGGTGGTGGTAGATATGGTGGCAGTGGTGGTGGAGGTGGAGGTAGGAATCAGCGTGAACCTCCGTCTTTTCGGCTTCATCCCATGGGGATGAGCCATCCTCTTCTTCCTCGAACCCCTCGAGGAGGATGCTCCCCCTAGGATGCGGAGCTGGTCTGGATGTAAGTAGGATCTTTAGTGGTCTCCCTTGACTCAGCTTGGCGTCCTCCAACCGCCTCTATCACATGTTCTGTGGCAACCACCCTGCTGCCCACCCTTCTCGTTAACGGCTAATCATCATTTTCCTCCTCCTCATCAGGTCTGAAATCCTGATGGAAACTTGCTGTGGTGGCATTTGCATGAGTGGGTGGTGGAGGTGTAACATGTGCAGTGGTGGCCCTAGATGAAGCGAGGTCAGAGTCTCCACCATCGCCACTGTCATCATCATCGGAGTCATCAGATGGAAGAGCAATTTGCGCCACATAATCCTCCCGAGCCAGGTGCCCGAACAGTCTCCTCACAGGGGGCTTAACCTGCTTTCCCTTGTACACCTTCATGCGGCCCAATGTGGTGTCATCCATCACCTCAAGTGATACAACATCATGAATCTCCTTAGGCAAAGAAGGAAGCTTCTCGTCGATGATCATCTGCAGAAATCTCGGGTACATGCAGAAGCCATCTTTGCCTTTTTCCATTATATTCTCGATCAGGTAGGAGAAAATCATGTTGGAGAAGCTGAAGGGGTGATTCAGCACCAGTGCCACGTAAGCATTCTGGATTTTGTCCGATAAGTCATCAAATCCCCCCTTCTTGAAGCAATGCACTTCAGTATAACGTGAGCTATGTACTTGTCTTGGGGAGACAGATTGCCTTTATTGAGCAGACATGCGTTGATGTCCCCAGTGTACCTCATCCGAAGTAAGCATCCCCTTACGGTAAGAGGATGTAGTCTGGTGGGGTAAGCAACATCATCTCCCAAATCAAGAACAGTCTCAGATCAGCTGTGGTGATATCAATCTCCTGGCCAAATATGGAGCTACGTATACTACAGGGCTCAGTCGATCGGTCAACGGAAGCACCTTCCCAGAAGGCCTGCTGTATCGACCTATAGGGTGTGCAAGGTGTAGATATCGCTCTATATATCCTCGATCTCTTTAGGAATGCTATAATACCAGCAAACTCGGCAGCATTCCGAGAGGTGGCATCCAAGTGAGCACAAATATTATGCTTGGTGTTTATGATCCACCGATCTGCCATGAATCGATAACACATGACACATACATATTAGATCAGCACATAACAGAAACACTTCACTTTAAACTGTTTGAGATCAGTCTGGTTCAATCGTGCGATTGCTCATATGATTGAGTTCAGTCTGTTGATTTGGTATGCGACTGACTTCAGACGGGCGACTTAGCATGCAACTGGGTTCAGTCAGGCGACTGAGCCTGCGACTGAGTTCAGTCGGACGACTGAGCCTGCGACTGGGTTCAGTCGGGTGACTGGGCTCATACGCCTCGTTCATTCGGCCGACTGAATCATTCGCCCAGCTCAGTCGTACGATTGAAGTTCATCAGGGTGTTCATTGCATGACAGACTGTCTGTTCAATTCAAATTCCAATTTTGAGCAAAATTTAGTGTTAGACATCGTGGTTTGGCTCATTTGTCTCGCAAGTGACCGATATAACTCCTAATAACTGTCTATTTCACAATATGCTTAGTTTTATTAGTTAATTAGTCAAACTAAGTCTCGGTTCTATTTTTGGGTTGAATTCAATCATTTAGGGTACTCATTGATTGCCATTTGAGTAGATTGCACCACATTATACCTGTATAAACACTGGCAATCGTCAGAATATAGCAATTTGTAGTCAAGTAGGTCAGTAGAAAATCGGGCAGAATAACGACACTATCGGGTAATTTTGGGGCGAATGAAGAGTGATGAGCATATGCGACCGACTATAGCTCTATTTATACTAAATCTGGTTTCAATCGGGCGACCGGATCCATTCGCACTTTTCATTTGTGCGATTGGATCTCAGTCGTGCGATTGGTTCAGTCGGTCACGTTCAGTCGGCCGACTAGGTTTTAGTCGGGCGACTGACTCATTAGGTCAACCCCATTCGGGCGACTGGCTCATTCTTGGACTGTAGTCGGGTGAATGGTTCATACTCATGCTCCATTCGGCTGACTGGTTCATAAGTATGATTCAATCGTACGACTGGTCCATACTTATGGTCCAGTCGTGCGAATGGTTCATACTTATGAGTTTGACCTTATGACATTTCAACACTTAGCCCTTGCTAACTTTTGAATAAACATATTGAGCATTCGATCATCTCAGACATGATTATTTTAACTTAGAAAACCTTTGATCACCTCAGTCATGATCCTTTTAAACAAAAACTTTTGTCACCTCAGATGTGACCCATTTTACATTTAAAACACGTGTGGGTCACCTTAGACGTGACCCTTTTTAAGTGATTAAATCTCAGATTGAATTCCACGGCATAGTCCGACGTATAAAACTAAATTGACTAAAAAGTTAAACAAAATAAAACAACTATAACTAAGAGATAAAATTGAATATATTTTTATGATTTTGTGTGAGGTTGAAATTTTAAGATAGATATCTAGCAGATTTCTTTCTAGAACAGTACAACTTCAAGTTATTGTGACCAAAACTGGAACGATTTATTATGGAATCATACAGGTAATCAAATCATTTGGGACATGTTACCAAAGCCTTTTGATGCTAGATTCTTGTTTTCATCGAGAGTCATTAGCAAATTTAGTAAATCATACTAGAGCTATAAGATGCACACACCGATTTGGACTTTCAAGAGTTGCTGCTCACGATGATTGTCAGTATACTTGTCCTCTTAAATCCATACACAGATTTTTGACACTCATTGGTGATGAATTAAAGTTTAATTATTTCAACAAACATTTGTGGATCCCACGCTTATATGGTAATCAACATTCCTCATGAAATTTTTTTTGAGCGGTCTACGGGTGTTTTGACAAGAAGAAACTATTCTAAGAGCTTTCAAAGAGATGCCAAGCCTCAAGTCAGTGCCATCGCATAGCATAGAGGCACAAACAACAATGAATTCTAGAATATTTAGGTTATGCTTATCCTCTACGGTCAGTGCCATCGCACAGTAGAGAGGCACACAACCAATCTTCTTGTGAGAGCATTTTTCTTTTCTTTTCCATGCAACGCACCAACAACATTTGTTATCAGCTTGATAGCGCTTACGTATTTTTTTTCGTGCTTTGCTCTTTTTATGGTCATCCCCACACATTTGTGGCGTTTATTTGCTCGTTACCCCTTATTGGAACTACGTTGATTGTGTTAACCAGGGATTAGATGGAAACCCATAGCAAGTTGAACAATTTAGATTGAATGTAAGTCACCAATGAGGTCTACACATCTATTGTGTTGAATCTACCGATACATCATTGAACATGCAACCTCTGGGTCTACTTTCTTTATGTTACCTTATTAGCATACTAATTTGACTATCATTTTTCCTTTTATTTTGCTTAGACTACTCAGACTTATACTTCGAATTTTGCATCTTAATTATTTAAGTTCTTTTAAAGCCTCAAACTCTTTGTTACTGTGTACTATCATTTTCCATAAATATTGAATAAGTATCACAGATACGATCTCATTTCTATTAGCTAGACTATCCTTCTTCCTTTTTTTTATTTTTTTTATTTTTTTAAGTACTGAAATTAAAACAACTAAGTTAATACTAATTTAACCTATTCTCCCCCTAAAATTCTAAAACCAAAAATATTTTTTTTGTGTTTTTGGATTTAACGAGACAGGAAATAAAATAAGAAGAATAAAAGAAAATAAAAGAAAATAAAAAAAAAAACGTTGTCGGACTAAGCATTCTCATCCTCTGGAATGACATCACTTTTCTTTTTAACGTCGTTGACCTCTAACAAATATAGAAAACGTGGTTTATCAAAGGCTTTTGTGTAGAGGTCAGCGCGTTGAAAATCCGTATTTATTTTAACAACATCGATTAAAATTCTTTTCAAAGGAATCACGTATAAAGTGATATTTAATACTGGTGTGTTTGATCTTAGGATGTTGGACCGGATTTTTTGTAACGGCTATTGCAGCATAATTATCAACAAATATAGGAGTGTCAGAAAATTACAAACCGTAGTCCCGCATCTGCTGTTGAATCCAGATGATTTGAGAACAGCAGCTTGCTGCAACAACATATTCAGCTTCACAAGTTGTCAATGCAACTTATGTCTGCTTCTTACACTGCCACGTGATTAATCTTCGCCCAAAGAATTGACAGCCTGTTGAGGTGGATTTGTAGTTCATTTTGCAGCCGCCATAATCAAAGTCACTGTACACGGTAAGCTCTAAATCATCGTCATGAGGATACTACAACCCAAGTGCTGGTGTACCCTTCAAATAACGTAATATTCTTTTGACCCCTATAAGATGGTTAACTTTTGGTTTCGCCTAATATCTTGAACATAGACACGTCGCGTACATGATATCAGGTCTTGAGGCAGTGAGGTACATGATGGATCCAATCATTGCTCGGTACATGATGGCATCCACCAGATCACCATTCTCGTCAGGTGCTACATCATGGTTTGTAGCAAGTGGAGTCCCAGCTGCGGAAGCATTCTCCATGTCAAACCGACTAAGAATATCCCCTACATACTTGGTCTGATGTAAAAAATATCCCTTTGCTGTTGATCCACCTATAACACGAGAAAGAACTTCATCTCTCCCATGGCACTCATTTCAAATTCTGCCTTCATTACTGCTTCAAATTCTTTACATAAGTCTTTGTTCTTGGAACCGAAGATTATGTCATCAACATAAATCTGAACAAGCAGTAGATCACCATCCTTTCTTTGATGAACAGTGCAATCAATTACACCTCTGCGAAATCCATGTTTCACCAGGTGAGTTGAGAGTTTTTCATACCATGCTCTCGGGGCTTGGTAAAGCCCGTAGAGAGCCTTATCCAGTTTGTAAACTCTGTCCCAATGATATGGATCCTCAAATCCTTTGGGTTGACTAAATACACTGTTTCCAGAATTTCACCATGAAGAAATGCACTCTTTACATCCAGTTGATAGATTTTAATCTTCATGTAAGAGGCATAGGCTAGGAAGATACGGATGGCTTCCATTCTCGCCACAGGTGTGAATACTTCATTGTAATCAACTCCCTCTACTTGTCGGAATCCTTGAACTACAAGTCGAGCCTTGTTCCTGATTATGACACCTTGGTCATCTTTCTTACATTTAAAGACCCATTTGGTGCCAATGACCTTAGCACCTTGGGTCTATCAACCAGTGTCCATATACCTAACTTGTTGAACTGAACAAGTTCTTCTTGCGTGGCACTTACCCATGCCTCATCATTTAGGGCTTCACTGACGTATTTTGGCCCAAACTGAGACACAAAACACTGATATGCACCATCGTGAAGGTATCCCTTTTCCATTACCGAGGCATAATCAGCTGAATATAGCTGATTTCTTGTCTGAACTCCTGATCTGACATCCCCAATGACATTGTCCAAAGGATGATAGACATTGAGGCGTGATCTAGGAGTGGTGGGAACAACTACCTCAGAATCAAGATTATTAACGTTTGGTTCCGGATTTGAGGTAGTAGGAGTGTCAGGTTTTGAAGACTCAGAGGCATCAACGTCAGATGCTTGTGGACTTGCAGTAGTAGGAACCTGTTCCTCCTGATTGTTCTAGTCATTCTCCACGGCTTCATCGTCAAAGGAGGAGTCACTTACCTCGAGTGCTCCCCCTGAATGGTTAGACGATTCACCTTGTGAACCAGATGATGTCGAATCTTGTGATGATGTGTTTAAGACATCATACATCATTTTGGTTGCTAACTCATCGTCAGAAGTGGAGAGAGGGATGTTGAAGGACTTGAAGAATCCATCATAATCAAAAAAGAATGTGGGTCCTTTTCTAGCAGGAGGGGGGTGGGTTTCTCTGAACGTTATCGTTACACCACACTTCTACTTGACCCGTTGAGTTGTTGTAAACTCTCTTATTTGGTATGTTGTATCCTAGAAAGATTCCCTCTTCAGCCTTCTCGCTGAACTTGCCTTCTTGAGTTTTCTTTAATAGGGTGCAAGGTGTGCCAAACGGTTCAAGATACTCTAGATTTGGTTTACGTCATTGAAGTAACTCTTAACACGTCTTCCCATGACGTTTTACCACCAGAACTCGAATTAACATGTAACACGCATTGGCAACTGCCTCATTCTAGAATTGGATGGGCAGTTTCGAGTCTGCTAGCATCGTCCGTGCTGTCTCTATCAAGCTGTGATTCTTTCTCTAAGCAAAGCCGTTCATCTGAGGAGTGTAGGCAGAAGTGAACTGGTGCACAATTCCCTTTTCTTTGCAGAAAGCCTCCATACATTGGTTCTTGAACTCGGTTCCATTGTCTGAGCGTACTTGTCTGACCTTCAGCTTGTAGACTGACTCCAGTGTAGTTACTAACTCTTTGAATGACTCAAATGTTTCTGATTTTGATTTCAAAAACATCACCCAAGAGAATCTTGAGTAGTCATCTGTAACTACGTAGCAGTATAAGTCACCTGCGATGCTTCTTGTACTGACTGGACCAAACAGATCCATGTGAAGAAGCTCAAGAGGCAGTTCAATGGAATGAACTTTCTTTTCCTTATGAGACTCGTCTGTTTGCCTTTCTTGCAGGCGACACAAAAATCTGGGAGTTGGAAGTTTTTGACGTTTACTCCTAGCACTAGATCATTCTGGATCAAGTGATTCATCTTCCTTGGATTGATGTGTCCCATTCTCCTATGCCAGGAGATAGAATCCTTCTCAGTAGCCTTTGACAAGAAGCACTGAACTTGATCTTCCGTTGAAGAGGCCTTTGATAGATCCAAGACATAAAGGTCATTATATCTTGAGGCAGACATTAAGACTTGGTCCTCCGGGATCACATAGTCCTTTTTCAGGACATAGCACTTCTTGTTGTCGAATACTACCTTTGTTGGGTATTCTACCTTGGAAGAAATTGAAGATTTCAATATTATTGAAGTTGAAGACTTGAAGCACGAAATCAACAAAAATATTAGTCTAGGGTTTATATTGTAATTATTTTTATTGCTAGACTAGTATAAATAGTTGCACATATTATCATTGTAAAGTGTGAATAATTCACCACTTGTTAGGGTGAATTAGTTCCATCACCAACAACATCATATCATCATTCTTCATGGATGATGATTTCAACAATATATCAATAAACATCAAACATTAAACACGTTTGTGTTCTTCATCATGTTCATCATTATTATATTTAAGCATCTAATCATTCAAGTTTTGTCTTAATCAATATGAATCCTAAGATCCAAGCTCATTGTTCCGTTCATATCGGGAACACACAATTGGTATCAGAGCTGGAGTTGATGGATTCATATTGATTTTGATGAGATTTCATGGTTAGAGTGCTGAAATTATTGAAGATCTGAAGAAAACAATTCAACAATCAATCCAACACAATGTTTGCGGCTGCCTCAAGTATCAAATAAACTAGGGTTTTTGGCTGCCTCAATCAAGCAAATTAGGGTTTGCGACTGTCGAAGTGGGCTGCAAAAGAAGCTGCCGAAGGCAGCCTTTGCGAACCAGAATAGAAGCTGCCGAAGGCAGCTCTTGCGAGCCGAATAGGGGCTGCCGATCAGGGATCTTGCAAACTGAAAAAGTGCTGCCGATTAGGGCTTCTTACGGCCGAATGGGGCTGCCAAATCGGATTGTAGCGGCCGAAAGGGGATGCCCTAATTAGGGTTTTCCGACTAAGAGGCTGCCGCAAGTGGCTTTTGCGGCCACACTAAGGACACTCTAATTAGGGTTGCCAAACTAATGTGTCCTTTGCGGCCACCTTAGGGAGGAAAAACTAGGGTTTGCAACCTAGGGTTGCAAATGGGCTCGAGAACACAATTGGGTTTGTTTCTTGGGCTCCATCGTTAAACAAAAACATTAGTTGGAATTGGGCTCAAGTGTTGAAGATTGAGCCTATGATCAACAAAACAAATTTGGACTTCGTATTTGGGCTCCATTATTAAAGAATAAAATTAGTTGGAATTGGGCTCAAATGTTGAAGATTGGGCTTATGATCAACAAAACAAATTTGGGCTTCGTATTCAGGCTCTCATCAACAAAAACAAGTAACACTGTTACATAATACAGTGGTACCAAAGTTTTGAAGACCTCGCTTCCGCATCAACAACAAAATTTCTTAACTTTGGACAACTATTTAACAAAAACAAGATCAAGCTTCAATTCACATTGGAAATCTACAATTTAGGGGGAGTATTGTTGGGTATTCTACTTTGGAAGAAATTGAAGATTTCAATATTATTGAAGTTGAAGACTTGAAGCACGAAATCAACAAAAATATTAGTCTAGGGTTTATATTGTAATTATTTTTATTGCTAGACTAGTATAAATATTTGCACATATTATCATTGTAAAGTGTGAATAATTCACCACTTGTTAGGGTGAATTAGTTCCATCACCAACAACATCATATCATCATTCTTCATGGATGATGATTTCAACAATATATCAATAAACATCAAACATTAAACACGTTTGTGTTCTTCATCATGTTCATCATTATTATATTTTAGCATCTAATCATTCAAGTTTTGTCTTAATCAATATGAATCCTAAGATCCAAGCTCATTGTTCCGTTCATATCGGGAACACTGATAATTCCTGTTAATTCCGCAAACGGAAGAGAAATTCAGCAACAAGCAATCAAAATGTGCACAAAATGAAAAAAGGTGAAGCACATCCAAAGCTGAAGAAGAAAGAACTACAACAAAGATCAGTAAACAAAAGAATGATTCTAAGAAAGAATCAGAAGAAAAGTATTGCAAATGGTGTGTGACATGAAAAATCACAATACTGAAGACTGTTACTTCAGCAGCTACTGCTCCATTTGCAATATGAACAATCATATGACTACTGATTGCTACTTCAACAAACATTTTTCTATCGGCAATAAAAATAATCATTCCACACAGGAATGTTATTTCAACAAAAAGAACAAGACAAAAAAGACTTAAAGAAGAAAGAATCAGACAAATCTGAATCAGATTCTCAATCTACGGATTCTGCAAAGTTTCAAAACCGAAGAAGTATGAAAAAAAATCAAAGGCAAAACCAAAGAACAAATCATCATCAAGTGTTCAAATACTGAGGAAAAGATCATCTTTCCAGCAGTCAAAAACACCACACAAAAGAGTAGATTTGTCAGACAAGGAATCAAAGGATGATGATTTATTCTTTGATAAATTTGAAAAAGGCATTCATATACCTCTTTCAAAAACAAAAGATAGTGAGACATTTAAAGGTTCATTATCAAAACAAAAGACTCAAACAAATGAAGTTACTCTGAGTAAAGCAGAAAATATGAATCATGAATCTACTTCATCAACATTCCATTCAGCAGAATCATCCTCATCTAAATCAAATCAGAATGAATCAATTAAATCTGAAACTGAAACATCAAAAAGTTTTCATGAAAGAGTAACTGTTTTAGATCCTGTTGACAAACCCAAGATCACTAAGACTTGGGTTGTCACTTCTAATTGATTTTCTTTTCTGATTGCAGGAACAATATTGGAGAGCTGACAACATGTGGTATGTTGACAGTGGTTGTTCCAGGCATATGACAGGAAACTGTTCTCTTCTCCATGATTTCAAACATAAAAATGATTCTTATGTGGCATTTGGTGGGGGATAAAAAGGGAGGTAAAATTGTTGGTGAAGGAATGATAACCAATGGTGTACTTAAATTTGATAAAGTAAATTACTGTAAAAACTTACAGTATAATTTACTTAGTGTATCTCAAATCTGTGATCAAAACTACACTACATTGTTTGATGACACTAACTGTTACATTCTTAAGCCAGGATTTATTGTCCCTGAAGATTGGATTCTCCTCAAAGCAGCAAGAAAAGGAAACACTTATGTTTTGGATATGAACAACACTTCTCTCACAAAACATGAAACTTGCCTTATATCTAAACTTTCAGAAGATTTGTCTCAATTATGGCATAGAAGGCTTGTTCATTCTAACATGAAGAACATGAATAAATTGGTGAAACATGACCTGGTCATTGGATTGCCAAATAAAGAGTTTCATTGCTCAACTCATTGTTCTTCTTGTTACAAAGGAAAACAACACAAAGTGTCACATAAATCCAAAACTATCAATACTAATACTACACCACTCAAATTGCTTCACATGGATCTTTTTGGTCCCACCAATGTAATGAGCATTGGAAAAAGGCAATATTGTTTGGTGATAGTTGATGATTTCACTAGATTTACATGGGTCTTTTTCTTAAAACAAAAGAGTGAAACATCAGAAACATTAATGGACTTTGTAATCAAGATTGAGAATCAACTTGATACAAAAGTCAAAATTTTTAGGAGTGATAATGGTACTGAATTTGTCAATTTTGAACTGGATTCTTTTTGCAGGAGCAAAGGTATTGCAAGACAATTCAGTGCACCAAGGACTCCACAACAAAATAGAGTTGCTGAAAGAAGAAACAGAACTCTCAGCAAGAACAATGCTAGCTGATTCGCAACTACCTATTACCTTTTGGATGAGGCTGTGAATACTGCATGCAATGTTCAAAACAGAACATTAATTGTCAAAGAACATAACAAAACTCCTTATGAGCTCCTATTTAAAAGAAAACCTTACATAGGTTATCTAAGAGTCTTTAGATGTCAAGTAACTGTTTTGAACATAAAAGAGTCATTAGGAAAATTTTCAGAAAAAGCATATGATGGTTTCTTTGTTGGATACTCTTCAACATCAAAATCATATAGAGTGTATATTTCACAACATAACATTGTGGAAGAGACCCCTAATGTATCTTTTGATGAAAATGTGTTTACTAAGTCAGTTAAAGGTTCATCATGGTTATTTGACATAGATGCTTTATCTAAATCTTTTAACTATGATCATTTGACCAATGTAGGATCTGATGAAGTATGCTATGCATTTGTTCCACCTATTATGACTGAAGTAACTTTATCTGCTGATCCTCCAACGATACATCCATCTTCAGATGAAATACTTAGTAGAAGCAAATATTACATGTGGAATTGAACAGCATGCATCCGGAGAAGTTCCTTCGGAAGATCAGCATACATCCGGAGAAGTTCTTTCGGAAGACCAGCATGCATCCGGAGAAGTTCCTTCGGAAGATCAGCATACATCCGGAGAAGTTCCTTCGGAATACCAGCATGCATCCGGAGAAGTTCCTTCGGAAGATCAGCATACATCCGGAGAATTTCCTTCGGAAGATCAGCATACATCCGGAGAAGTTCCTTCGGAAGACCAAAATGCTTCCGCAGAAGTTCCTACGGAAGAGCAAAATGCTTCCGCAGAAGTTCCTGCGGAAGAGCAAAATACAACTGTAGATACTTCTGTAGCTCAATCAACAGACTCTCAATTTGATTATTTCTTGAATTCTTAAATTGAGATGAATCTGTCAGAGGCAATGGAAATGACTAACCTGGAATCATCTATTCCAGTTGAATCAACTCCCTCAATGAGAATTCATAAGTCTCATCCACTTGATAACATCATTGGAAATCCTGAAAAGAGAACTACAAGGAGCCAAAGTGGTACAACCAACCTTTGTCTCTTCAACTGTTTTCTTTCTCAAGTGGTGCCTCCAAACATTACAGTGCTTTAAAAGACAATAGCTGGATTGAAGCTATGCAAGAAGAGCTTCAATAGTTCAGAAAGCAAAAAGTGTGGTCTCTTGTTGATCTGCCTGAAGGTCAACATCCTATTGGAACTAGATGGCTATACAAAAACAAACTGGATGATAGAGGGATTAGTCCGTAACAAAGCAAGGTTGATAGCACAAGGATACACTCAAGAAGAAGGCATAGACTACTATGATGAAGTTTTGCACCAGTTGCAAGAATTGAGGCAATAAGAGTGTTCTTGGCATATGCATCATATAAGAAGTTTACTGTGTATCAGATGGATGTCAAGTGTGCATTCTTATATGGGAAAATTGATGAGGAAGTTTATGTGTCACAACCCCCCGGATTTGAAGATCCTCATTATCCTCACAGGGTATACAAACTAGATAAAGCCTTGTATGGTCTTCATCAAGCACCAAGAAAATGGTATGAAACACTATCATCTTTCTTACTCAAGCATGGCTACAAAAGAGAAACTATTGATCAGACACTCTTTCTCAAACAAGAACATCAAGATCTCTTAGTAGTTCAAGTATATGTTGATGACATTATATTTGGATCAACTAATAAGAGATTGTGTGTGAATTTTGAAGAGCTGATGAAATCTGAATTTCAGATGAGCTCAATGGGTGAATTAACATTCTTCCTTGGCCTTCAAGTTCATCAAAAAGCAGATGGAATATTCATTAATCAAGAAAATACATACATCAAATTCTGAAGAAATACAATCTTGCTGAAGTATCCTCATGCAAAACACCAGCATCAACAATTGATAAATTGCTCCTGATCCCTCTGGAAAATCTATTGATCAAAAATTATTTAGATCTATGATAGGTTCACTTATGTACTTATGTGTAGACCTGATATTATGTTTGGCGTGTGTGTATTGCTAGGTACCAATCTGATCCAAAGGAGTCACATCTCAATGCTGTAAAAAGAATTTTCAGATACCTCAAGGGAAAACCAGGACTTGGTCTGTGGTATCCCAAGGATGGAGACTTTACACTCTACTCATACTCAGACAGTGACTATGGTGGATGTAACAGCAACAGAAAATCAACAACCGGTGGATGTCAATTCATTGGACCAAGGCTAGTGTCATGGCAGTGCAAGAAACAAACAAATGTTTCTGTATCCTTAGCTGAGGTTGAGTACATTGCTGCTTCAGCTGGGTGCTCTCAAGTTCTTTGGTTACAAAACCAATTGCTTGACTATGGTTACAACTTTCTTCAAACTTCAATCTATATAGACAATTCTGCTGCTATGTTTATCACTGCTAATCCTGTGCAACATAGTAAAACAAAACATATCGAAATTAGATATCATTTTCTGAGAGATTGCTCAGAAAAGGGATTGATTAAGTTAGTAAAAGTGGATACATCAAATCAGCTTGCTGATTTATTCACTAAAGCCTTTGATTCAGTCAGATTTAATTTTCTGATTGAGTCTCTAGGCATGATTAACTTAGATTAATCAAGTTTAAACAAACAACATGTTTTGTGTAATAATGCATCAGTATGACATATGCATGGGAAATGATAGTACACTATAGCTTTGCCTATTCCTGAATAAACAAATAACAATATATCTCAGCAACTTTCTTGATATGTGAGTAGGTTCATCTTGAGTGGAAACAAACCTGAGTGCATGCAAAACATAATACTAAAATAATTGTTTGTGGGAAACTTCATTTTGAGAAAACAAAGTGAGTCTTATCCTAATGTGATCAAATCATTCATCTAAACACACTATGTAAAACACTTTATACTATCTTCTTTGCAAATCATACTCCCTCTGTTTTGTGTGAACAAAGATCTGGGTGTCTGATCACCATACTGAATATCAGTTACAAAAGGTGAAAAGATCATGATCCTCATCATCCCTCTATTTTGTGTGAACAAAGACCTGGGTTAAAGGCACCTCTGTTTTACGTGAGTAAAGACCTGGTGACCTGATGATGATCATATCTAAAGCTCTCAAAAGAATCCTATGTGATAAACTATATATTATCTTGAGCTTTACCAACATTGCATCAATGAGATGCCAAATACATCTCAAGATAGCTATTATAACTTAAAGTATATAGTCTTAAGTGTGAAAAAGTGATGATTGGATTTGCAAAGGGAGGACAAAACCTTTGTGAATTGAATGTGAAGCCCATAACAGTTATTTCAAAACAATATGAAAACATGATAAACAGCATGCCTAGTTGATACATGAGCTCTTGTATGGATTTATATGGACAATATACTTGCAATCAGAACTTGTTCTAGTATCAAATAAACAACATAACTCATCAGGAAGAGGCTTAGCATTATAGTATGATCCCATCTTATGTGTATCTGATCATTATCATATAGTTAAAATTCATGTTATTCCTCTTAAAGAAATTTATGATAAATGCTTAAGTTCACCATTAATCACAAATTTAGGGGGAGTAGAATACATGAAAAAGCATCTCAATCAGCAGCATCAATGTCTATATCATTATCAATTTGAAGAAATTTAAATCTAGCATCATCTTAGCTATTGGATACATGAAAATTCTTAGTAAAAATCTCAATTTTAAATTTTCTTGTACTAAATTGTCATGTATACAAAGCCAACGAGGTCCTAAAGCAATAAATGGTCTAACCAATGGAGTTGGGCCATACATACAACAATATTTTCGTTGCATCAGCAGAAGATACTGTGTGGAAATCAATCTTAATGTTTATCCGTAGATTGGTAAACTACGGATGAATAAAGATCAATAATTTAATGTTACAATTTCACATCATCAGCAGATGTTGTTGATCCGTAGATGTTCTACGAAAGAGTAAATTGTGGATCCCACTTAATTAATGAGAAATTACATCTACGAAAGAGTAAATTGTGGATCCACTTTTTCGGTTCACTTTTTCAGACCTAGAAAATCTCACTCTCACTCAACAAAAACTTTCCCACTTCCTCAACATTCAAAATTTATCAAATCAAAACCTTAAGCAAACATATAGTTGTGTTCTTAATCAGCGTTTATTAAGGTAAAACATGTCGTAATCATCAAGAATGAACCATTTAATTCTTGCTTTATCTCACAACTGTTCGTATTCTCGTATCAATAAGTGATTCTAAAAAGTCTTTTCTTATGAACAGATGGATCAACGATTCGCAAAAGAACATAATGTGTGTGCCTTCTTAAACCCTGACGATCCTGTGTCAGAAGGATGCCAAGAAATTATGAGATATCTGAGAAGATCGAGGATATTCTATGCCCTATCAGCAGAGCCGATGATTTATCGAACTCATATCAGTGATTTCTGGAATTCTGCATACATAGAAGAAGATGGTGAAGGCATTATTGCAGAAGTTAAGAATCGAAGGCTGAGAATTGATGAACAAACAATAAGAAGGGTTCTTGAACTAGGAGATGTTTAAGCTGGACACCCTGATGTGTTTGAAAATGAATACATAGAAAAGGTTTTTCTCTTAATGGGGTATGATGGAGACTTTGAAAAGGGAGAAATTAAGAAGGGAAGACTCTGTAAGCCATACAGATTTTTGTGTCACACTTATCTAAAGTGTATGTCAAACAGAAAATCTGGGCTTGAAAGATTTTCAAGACATATATCATCTGGTATCATTGGCATCTTTGAGGGAAGGACATACAATTACTCAAAGTACATCTTCAATTGCTTGTGTGATCACATTCGAGTACAGAAGGCTGATAAGATGTACATGTTTCCAAGGTTCATTCAGCTCATTATTAATGCAGACCTGCCTAGAACATCTGTGGAGGGTGGTGTGTTTATCCAAGCACACCTTGGCAGATCTGTGCTGAACAAAATCTCAGGGAAATATGAAGGAGGTGAGATAGACATGTTTGCTCATGTGATTGATGCTAATGCAGACATTCCTCAAGAGCTTGTTTGGGAATTGATAGAGAGAACTCTGTAACCAGCCCTGCTCAAGACACTCCCTCACCAGAAACATCACCTCAACAACAACAAACACCTCAACCACAATCTCCTCACAGCCAAAATACAGAACCAATCTCTCCAATCCTCCATCTATCACCATAACAACAACAAACACCCCAACCACAATCACCAGACAGCCAAAATACTGAACCAATATCTCCCATTCAACCCCAATCACCAAATCAGCTTCAGATGCAACTTTACCAACAACCTACAAATTCAGCTACTGAGAGCATCTACACTGGGGAGACAGAATTAGTCTCAGAAGCAAGTACAGTTAAACTGTTATAATCCAAAACTGAATCCCCTGTGCATTCAAATGAAACTGAACAAGTATCTCCAGTGACTGATCATCACACAACAACAAACTACTCAAGAGCATGTAGATCAAGCCACTGAGCCAAGGTCAAGCTCAGCAAGTGTTGATCATGAGGAAGTTAAAGATGATGAGATTGAGTCTCAGCATCAGGAAGTAGATGCAGCAGCAGATCATGTTGATGTTATTGCTTATAACGAAGAAGATGATCTAAGTGATAATGACATTCCTGTGAGCAAGAGCTATCTGGTTGCTGAGTACAACAAGATGGTACTCAAATCAAACAAAAGAAAGAAAGGAAGAATACAAGAACTGAAGGGAATGATAAAAGAAAAGGATGAAGAATTGATAAGACAGCAAGCAAGAATAAAAAGACTGAGAGAAGATGCTCAAAGTGATAAAGAAGTCATTGATGCTTTACTGGATAAGGAAGCTAGATAAGGAATCATGAATGTATCCTTTTTCCATTACCGAGTCATAATCAGCTGAGTACAGCTGATTTCTGGTCTGCACTCCTGATCTGACATTCCCAATGACATTGTCAAGGGGATGATAGACATTTAGACGTGATCCTGGAGTAGTAGGAACAACTACCTTAGAGCCAAGATTATGAACATTTGGTTCTGCATCTGAGGTAGATGGAGTTTGAGGTTCCGAAGTCGAAGAGGCATCACTGTTAGATGCTTGTGGACTTGCAGGAATGGAACCTGTCCCTCCTAATTGTTCTGGTCATCTTCTTCAGCTTCATCTTCTGAGGAGGAGTCACTGTCTTCTAGTGCTCCCTCTGAGTGGTGAGATAATTCTCCCTGTGAGCTCGATGATGTTGAATCAAGAGATGGTGTATTCAAGATATCATACATCATCCGTGTAGCTAACTCGTCATCAGAAGGGGAGATAGGGATGTTGAAGGACTTGAAGAATCCATCATAGTCGAAAAAGTAAGCGAGTCCTTTTCCAGTAGGTGGTGTGGTATATCTCTGAACATCAACATTACACCACACTTCTACTAAGCCCGTTGAGTTGTTGTAAACTCTCTTGTTCGGTATGTTGTATCCTAGGAAGATACTTTCATCAGCCTTCTCGCTGAATTTTCCTTCTTGAGTCTTCTTCAGAAGTGTGCACGGTGCGCCAAATGGTTCGAGATACTCCAGATTAGGTTTACGTCGTTGTAGTAACTCGTAACATGTCTTGTCATGGCGCTTGACTACCAGAACTCGATTTAATGTATAACATGCATTTGCCACTGCCTCATTCCAGAATTGGATAGGTAGTTTCGAGTCTGCTAGCATTGTCCGTGCGGTCTCTATCAAGCTCCGATTCTTTCTCTCAGCAACACCATTCATCTGAGGCGTGTAGGCAGAAGTGAATTGGTGCACAATTCCCTTTTCCTTGCAGTAAGCCTCCATGCACTGATTCTTGAATTCAGTCCCGTTGTCTGAGCGTACCTGTCTCACCTTCAGCTTGTAGAGAGATTCCAGTGTGGTTACTAATTCCTTGAATGACTCAAATGTTTCTGATTTGGACTTCAAAAACATTACCCAAGAGAATCTTGAGTAGTCATCAGTAACCACATAACAGTACAAGTCACCTGCAATGCTCTTGTACTGGCTGGACCAAACAGATCCATGTGAAGAAGTTCAAGAGGAAGCTCGATAGAATGAACTTTCTTTTCCTTATGAGACTTCTTCGTCTGTTTGCCTTTCTTGCATGCTACACAGAAATCCGGAAGTTGGAAATTTTTGACGTTAACTTCTCACACGAGATCCTTCTAGATCAAGTGATTCATCTTCCGTTGATTAATGTGTCCCATTCTCCTATGCCAGGAAATGGAGTCCTTCTCAGTAGCTTTTGATAGGAAGCACTGAACTTCAAGATACGTTGTAGAAGCCGTTGAGAGATCCAAAACATAAAGGTCCTTATATCTTGAAGCTGTCATCAAAACTTGGTCCTCCGGAATCACATAGTCTTTCTTTAGGACGTAACACTTCTTGTTGTCGAATATGACTTTAAATCCTTTGTCACATATTTGGGAAACAGAAAGTAAGTTTTTTTGAAGTTGTTGAACGTAGTTCACTTTATCAAACTTAACATTCTGATTTCCAACCTCTCCCTGAGCTGTGATATAACCTCCTTTGTTACCAGCAAAAGAAACATGCCCTCCTTTTATTTGTTTGACATTTGATAAAAGAGCCCTGTTTCCTGTCATGTGCCTGGATGCTCCGCTATCTACAATCGACGTGTTGGTTTCAGCACTGTAGCGAACACCCTGCACATACAATTTAAAACATTAGTTTAGGTTAGGAACCCAAGCCTTTACTGGCTTGGGTTTCCCAGAGGCATCACACATCATGAATTCAACCCATTGACCCTTAGAAGGTGAGGGTAGCTCAGGTTCCTTCTTGTCATCATTATCAGACACAGAGGATGACTTTTCTTTCCATAAGCCAGATTTGTGTAAGGCCTGTTTGTGATAAACAGTCGACTGGCTAATGGGCTAAACTTTTGGTTCACTGGTTCTTCTAGGTGGAGTTATAGAACTCCTCTTAGAAGACCTAGGTTTTGAATCCTGAAGTTCAATTTTCTTCCTAGGTGTCTGATAGCAAGGACAAAAAGAAGCAATGTGTCCACACTCTCCACAGTTGTAGCATGACCTGCTATCAACTTTATGATTAAACTGTCTATGTGGAGATGTGTGTGACATCCTAGTGACTTCATTATGTTTGGGTTTTGACCCTGCTTCTTTGATGATTTCTCTTGTTTAACAAACTTAATTGTTTTAACATGTTTAACATCTTTTCCTTTTTGGTTAACTGGACTTTGACATGAGACTCGTGAAAGGTTAATATTAACAGTCTTTTTAGGTTCAGATTTGACTTTGTTTGACCCTGACTTTATATTAACCTTTTCAAATTCTTTTTCCAGATTAACACAAGGCATTTTACCCTTTGCGTTTGAAGTGGCCTCCTTTTGTTTTGTTTCAGATTCAATTGAAGAACATGAGGAATCTGGATCACTAACAAGAGGAGTAGACACCACATGATCCTTGATGGGATTGTTATTTATTGGTCTACTCTTAGTGGTCATCAAGGTCTCAGGTGGTGGTGGAACCACTTATAACCCAAACCCTCCCCATTGTTACGTTCTCTCACTAAGTGTTGAACAATATGAGATGAACTTGTCCAACTGTGCAATTTTTGCTTTAATGAGTTGACTTCTACTTCTAAAACTGCTTTTTGTTTCTTAGTGTCTTCTAGGGAGTTAAGATAGTACCTAATGTCATTAGCTTGGTTAAAGGCTACTACTTCATTTTCCTAAGCTGTTTATTCAAAAGGTCTATCTTTTCTTTGTAACTATGCTCATTTTGTTTTAAAACTCTATTTGCCTCAGTGCACAGTTGCAAATCCTTTACTAAGCTATCATTATGATCTAATAACCTAGCAAATTTCTGATCTATGCTTTCTCTAAATTTATTACAATCAGAACAAGCATGATTTTTGAAAAGTTTGTCAGTAGTACTTACCTGAGGAGGTTCTTGATGAATCAGACATCAACGCAGCATCTGATGTCTCTAGTTCTGGTGATTCTGTCTTTGTTGTAGACGTCCCTTCTTCAGGCTTGTAGCTGACCTCAGTTGCAGTCTCTTCACTGTTTGACATCGCTAGCTCAACTGCAATATCTCCTTCACTCGCGGAATCATCATCTAAGTCTTCCACGCTCGTAATATTGGATTCTCTCGGAGAGATAAACCGAAAGCTCCAGTCCTGTCCTTCATCATCATGGGCAGTCAAGGCTTTAGGATCCTTGCTTGATGAAGTAGAACTGCTAGCTTGCTTGTCTTGACGAGTGAAGGACGAGAATGGATTCCCGTTTCCATTCTTCTTTGGCTTCACACACTCTCTTTTGAACTGCCCCTTTTCTCCACAGTTGAAGCAGGTCACTTTTCTCTTGTCAAAGCCAAAAGTAGTGTCCTTAGTAGCAACCAAGTTTTGTCCGGTCTTCTTCACAAACTTCTTCGCTCTCTGGACAGCACTAGCTAAGGCCCACATAATATCCATCCTCTCCAGTTCAGTCTCATCTACCTGCTCGTAGTCCTCATCTGCCAGATGGCAGTTTCCAATTTTTCCAGCAACAAGTCCATCATAGGAATGGACCACTGCTGCCAAGAGATCCATGTGCTCTCGTGCTACTTCTAGCGTCACGTTTCCGAGATTCTCGGTCTTCAGTCTTGTAGCATTTGCTTCAGATCCAATGTAATGGGTACTAAAAGACCCTGACGTTTCCGATCCTGAAGGAGAGGCTTGTGAAGGACCAGATGAGCTTAACACAAAGGCGGTCTAAAGAGGTGCTCTAGACGTCTTAACTTGAGGAGTGGCATTGTACAAAGCTGGATTCTGAGTGTATGAAGACTTCTGAGCTCGGTACTTCATCCTAAGTGCTTCTTCTCGTAGCTTTAGAATGAAATCATTGATGTCCAAACTTGCTAGCACTCCATTCTGTCTCAAATTTGAAACAAAAGAAGCCCAATTTTCTGGCAACCCGTCAACAAAATTTGACACTTTATCTTCCATGGTAGTTTTGACACCATGTGTGTGCAGCTCGCTCATCAAATGGTAGAATCTATCAATGACATCGTCTAAACTCTCATTTCCCATCGATGAGAAGTTGTCAAATTCTTTCTTCAACTCCTTAGCTTTAATGGCCTTCAACGAAGCATTCCCGTCATATCTTTTCTGCAGCTCATCCCATAACTTCTTGGCTTACTTATTCTTTGAGAATTGGTGAAAAATATCCTTAGGGATAGACTGTGTTAGCAATGCATATACTCTCTTTTCTGCATTATATTTAACTTTCTGTGCATCAGTCATTCCTCCTAAAGTAAGTTTCACCCCATCAGCTCCCACCGGCATACTGTACGCCGTCTCAATAGCTTCCCACATATTTGGATCCACTCCATTGAGGTAGATCTCAAAACGTTGTTTCCAGTGGGGAAACTCATCTAACGTTATAAGCTTGGGGGGTTTATTGTGATTCGCCACCTCACTCTCCAGTAGCAGTAAGTTCTGAATCCGTGAGTCCTTCCCGGCTGTAAACGCTGAAAACTGATCCTCCATCTCGATTAACTTTAAGTCTCTTAAACAATCTGTTAACTGGTGCGAATGGAGTGATGCGAATGGGCTACCCGTGCGAATGAACTATGCGACTGGTTCAATCGTGCAGCTGAACTAAGCGATTGGTCCAGTCATGCGAATGAAACTGATGCGGATGAACACTGCGAACGGTTTGCTTAGTCGTACGAATGAAGATGCGACTGAGTCCAATCGTACGTCTGGGGGATGCGTATGAAGTCCAGTCGTGCGATTGGGTCAATCGTGTGACTGAAGATGATGTATTTCGAAAATTTCTAGGTTTAACGTGTTTTGGTCGTAAAAACCCGAATTTTCACCAACCCTAATCGCCTTATGCCGGAGAAACCAAAACTTGATGAGCAGGGGACGTCCAAGACAATGTTTGACACAAAAAGATTGTGTTTTTAGTGAAAAAACACAAACTTTGTATCAAAATTGATTGAATCACACGTAATCAAGAGCCAAAGCTCTGATACCACTTGTTAGGATCTGGTATTTGAACGAAACACCAACTGATTAACGTGTAAACCAAACCAAATAGTGCGGAATCCTATTTGATTGGCGATCCAATCAGTGAGAACGCACGGAGAAACAATAAGGTATTGAATCTAACGTTAAGAATCGACATCTTTAGCGTTCTATGAACTTGGAGTATGAACATGGAGGCTTCTGGACGGCTAGCGTACGTCTGGAGTCGAATTGGAATGAATACGTAGGTTTTTCCACGAATTAGGTGGTATTTATAGGTTAGGGTTGCTCATTCGGGCGACTGAACCATTAGTATGGTTCAGTCGTGCGATTGGGCCATGCGGTTGATCCATCCGCACGACTGAGTGTTCAGTCATGCGACTGAGCCAATCTCATGTTACAATCATACGACTGATCCAGTCTCCTGGTTCAGTCGTGCGACTGAGTCATTCGCCTGAAGTTGTTCATGCGTATGGTCCATTCGCATGAGAACTTCATTTTGCTAAGTTTGAATGTATTCATTAATATAACATTATGTGTATCAATTCAAACAATCACAAACCTATATAACCAATTCAATATCAACTCATTAATGAAATATTAAACATTATAAATCACAGACAACCATTCTCATTTCATTAATATCCAAACCATTACATAAGTGTAAGACAAACAAGACATATTACATTCATATCAGGATCTAGGTACATATGTATCAACAAACTCCCCCTTGGACCTAGATCTATCTAATGTCTTACCTTCTGCATCACCTCTTCATACTTCTTGTACTTTTCCTCTCTTGTGACTCCTGCGTGTATCTCAAACGCAAAGCAGAGTCTTATGACATTTTGGAATTGGAGGGCTTGTACAATATCTTGCGTGTCATAGAATAGTGGCCACTTGTATAATGTGAATACATCATTAGCAGACAAGTTAGTGAGCCACATCGGGTCAAACACCCTGATAGTATCCATTTGTCCCTCTTTATTTAGAACTATGACCGCCTACCCGGTTCTCCAATCATAGTACCACCACTTAAAGTGTGGAGTGAAGTCTTGTGGCATCTCCCTGAGAGGGATTCTTGACATTGTTCTTGGGGGACTCCACTTCAGTACTATCTTGGGAATACTAGTGATGGGATCAACTTCAGAACATCTGATATACCTCGTAAGTTGTTGAGGTTTGAAGTTGACCCACCTGGTGTGGTACTCTTTCTTCAGGGCAGCCTCAAACCAGCCTAACATTTTCCTCGGGTCAGCATATAGTAGCTTCAATTTAGCCAGTTGGTTGAGCTCAAAACCAGGTAGAGTCTTTAGATCATGTGGAAATCTAAAGTACTCTATGCCCTTCTCCCTCTTTATGGCATAAACAATAAGATCCTCAAAAAGTGCCCACGCAATAATCCTGCCTGACACCTTATGATGTTTCTTCACTTTATAGAGTTTGGTGTAGACATTCTGTTTAGGAGCGGCGCGTTGGGCTCGGATTTCCTTGAAACATGCAGCCCATTCTGCCTTTCTGATATCAACATCGTCGTTTGAAGCTTGGGCTTTTCCTTCAGTGTAGGACAAACAAGACATATTACATTCATATCAGGATCTAGATACATATGTATCAACAGTTATCTTTATTGAAGTTGTTTTCTGGTGTCATGCGAAACTAGTTTCATTGAACGAAAGTTCAACAGTGCTTGTGCGCATATTACAAGCGAAATTGCTGTCGAAAGCATCATTGAACGAAGGTTCAAGCTTGTTTCGTGCGAAATTGCTGGCGAAACTAAGCAGTCTCAAGCATTTAGTTAGCGAAACTGTTGCCGAATTTGCCAGCGAAACTACTGTCGGTTCAGCAAAACTAGCTTTCACTGCGAAACTAGCTCTGCGAAACTACAATTTTGGCAAAATTATCATCTCTTCAGCGAAACTAGAATGTCAAAGATGACTTCATCCCAATAAAGAAATATTCACTGATTTTAAAAGATTTATAAAAAAACAAGTGACCTGGCAGCTAGACCCCAGTTGCTAAGATTGCATAAAGTGACATTTTAAAAAAATTATTTTTCCCGGGGGAGATTTATTTTACAAATTTTGGGAAATATATTTTTGGGAGTATTAATTGC
Organism: Flaveria ramosissima; assembly: GCA_025215565.1. Taxonomy (NCBI): domain Eukaryota; kingdom Viridiplantae; phylum Streptophyta; class Magnoliopsida; order Asterales; family Asteraceae; genus Flaveria; species Flaveria ramosissima. The sequence goes on from CM046045.1 coordinate 56,567,852, forward strand.
AATAATCCAAATAAAAATGGCTTTTGCAGAATTGTTTAAATCCTTCGAATCTGATAATCTCACAATCGCACAATGTCGGTTTGATAATTTTGCAGCATTAAAGAATGAAAAGATGTCTGATTTTGTTGATTGTTTTCTGTTGGTGGCAAATAATCTGAAGAAGTTTGATGCCCAATTGGGAAATCATGAACAAGTTCTGAGATTGCTTGATTCTCTCCCATCAGAATGGAGCTCACACGACAAGTCAATTAAACGAGATAGAGGCTTTCGGGATTACAAACTGATGGAGGTGATCAACAGACTTAAAGAAATGGAGGTTAATATCAAACGTCGTGAGTACTATGAAGCAGCATATCTAACTCCAAAGGTCACTGTTGATACATATGTACCTAGTTTATGAGCTTAATGTTAAATGTCTTTCATGTCTTACATATATGTAATAAATGAGTTGAATGAATAAAAATATGTGTTTGATGCTTATATTGTTTAATGTTTCATTGTTTATTGTATCATAACACACATTGAACTAACTATATAGGTTTGTGGTTGTTTGCATAGTTCTTAGTCAATAATGGTTGAGAAATGTGTTTAAACTTAATCTTATGAAGTATACATGCGAATGGACCATGCTAATGGACCATACGCATGAACACTTCATGCTAATGGACCAGTCGCACGACTGAAGCAGAAGACTGGATCAGTCGCACGATTGAGACATAAGATTGGCTCAGTCGCACGATTGAATCTTCAATCGTGCGTAAGGAACAATCGTATGGTTCAGTGGCACGATTGACAAACCCTAACCTATAAATACCACTTATTTCGTGCAAAAAAGTAACACTTGAAGAATTTCGACTCACAGACATACCCTAGCCGTCTAGAGACTCCAGAAAACCTGTTCCAACTTCATAGGTCGCAGTTGATCGTGTTTTAATCGTTCATAACGTTTCTTTAATCTCTAGATTGATCGAAACTGCTTTCTCAGTGATTGGATCGCCAATCAAATTGGATTCCGCACTCTTTAATTAGGTATACACGCATTATCAGTTAGTACTCCGTCCGTACACAGTCCTAACAAGTGGTATCAAAGCCTTGGCTCTTGATTTTGCGTGTGATTCGATTAGTTTTGGTGCAAAAATCAAGTTTTTCATTCAAAAGAGTCAACTTTGAGTAAAAACAGTGTTTTCAGTGTCTCCAGATCTAAAAGTTTACATTTTTTGGCATACGGCAAATTAGGGTTCGTGAAAAATCGTATTTTTGTGTCAAAGTACCAAAACCCTTCGAAGTTTCAAATCCAGCAGCCTCTGTCGCATGGTTGACTCAATCGCACGACTGAACTCAATCGCACCTCCCATACACACGATTGAACTCAGTCACCCATCCATTCGTAAGACTGAACACCCTCGCATTGTCCATCCGCACTTGTTCAATCGCACGATTGACTCATCCGCATTGGTTCAATCGCACGATTGATTCATCCGCATTAGTCCATCCGCACGATTGACCCAATCGCATCTCCCCATTTGCACCAGTGAAACAGTTTTGTTCTAACTCTCAAAGTTTAAAGAAATGGAAGATCAGCACTCTGTGTTTTTAGCCAGTAGAGACTCTCGAATCCAGAACCTTTTGCTTCTGGAGAATGAAGTTGGAAATCACAATAAGCCACCTAAACTTATAACGTTAGATGAGTACCCGCAATGGAAGCAAAGGTTTGAGATTTATCTAAATGGAGTTGATTCCAATCTGTGGGAAGCAATCGAGACAGGTTATAGCATGCCGGTTGGTGCTGATGGTGTTAAACTTACCTTGGATGGCATGACTGATAGCCAGAAGGTGAAGTACAATGTTGAGAAGAAAGTGTATGCTCTGTTGATTCAGTTGATACCTAAGGATATATTCCACCAGTTTTCTGAGAACACACAGGCAAAGAAGCTATGGGACGCCTTGGAGAAACGATACGACGGGAATGCATCATTGAAAGCTCTAAAGGCAAAAGCTTTGAAGAAGGAGTTTGATAACTTATCTTCATTGGGTAAAGAGAGCTTGGATAATGTCATAGACAGATTCTACCATTTAATGAGTGAGCTGCACACTCATAGGGTCACAACATCAATGGAAGATAAGGTCTCAAGCTTTGCCGATGGTCTGCCAGAGAAGTGGGACTCGTTTGTGTCAAATTTGAGACAGAGCAAGTTACTGGAGACATTAGACATAAACGACTTCATCCTGAAATTGAGAGAGGAGGAACTTAGGATGTAATGCAGGTCACAGAAAGGATCCTATGACCAGAATCCTTCACTTATAGATCCTCTTTCACTTCAACAAGTTCAGGAGCACCTCTTCAAACGGCTTTTGTCTCTAGTTCAACTATTTCTTCCCAATCCACTGCTTCGGGATCTGAAACGTCAGGGTTGACTTGCACCCAATATATAGTGCCTGAAGCAAATGCTACTAAGTTAATGACCGAGAATCTATGGAATATCACTGTGGATGTTGCAAATGAGCATATGGACCTTTTAGCTGCGGTCGTTCATTCTTATGATGGTCTAGTTGCAGGAAAGATCGGGAATCGCCATCTGGCTGATGAGGATTACGATCAGGTGGACGAGAGTGAATTAGAGAGAATGGACATTATGTGGGCTCTTGCAAGTGTTGTTCGAAGGGCTAAGAAGTTTGTGAAGAAGACAGGACAGAACTTGATAGGCACAAAGGATACAACCTTTGGTTTTGACAAAACCAAAGTTACCTGCTTTAACTGTGGAGAAAAGGGGCACTTCTAACGTGAATGTGTAAAGCCCAAGAAGACAGGTAATGGGAATTGTGACATTCGTCACCTTAAGGTCCGTCAATTAACGTGATTTTCCGTTAATTATTCCTTGATCGATCATTCCTCATGTTTATTAACTCTTTATATGGATATCATGTGTGCCTTATCATCGTTGTGCTTGTGTTTTCATTGTAATCTTATGCTATCTTTTGGAAAACTATTTAAAACTTCCATCATCGTAACCGCTAAATATATCATTTTCATATATAATAAATGTCACCAATAAAACCATTTTCAAGTTATAAATATCACTAAATGCATTTTTATAATTAAAATAACTAATCCGTTAAAGTCGTTTTTCAACCGAATCAAATTTGGGAAACTCGGGGGTTAAGTGCAGGGTCTAAACTCATCATTTTGCAAATTTGGGCTGGGTATATAAACCCATTTCCAGCCCTAAACACCCATTACTTCATCTTCTTCATCCTCTCTACACCATTTCTTCATCTTAGCACCAAATTCAACCCGCTTGGTCTCGTTTTCGTCGTCTAGACTCCATCTGCAGCCTAGTCTACTCCTTTCTAGCAGGTAGACGACTTTGGTTGTCCCTTTTCTTGCTTATTCACGGCTGTCCAAACTAGGGTTTCGGGTGTTCGGGTTCAACCCGAACACATGAGGTCGTGTGGGTGCGTGTGAGGTCTTTCTGCTTGTGTTTCATGTTTGTGTATGTTTGTAGAGTGTTTCTGGAAGTCCTTGTTGTGTAAAACTCGCGTTAGAGCAGCCGGGGGCTGCTCAGTCCGACCACAGTCCCGATTCTGCTGTCCAGGCGACTGGGTCTGTCATGCGATTGAGTCGTGCGACAGGATGAGTCGTGCGACTGAGCCATGCGTTTGAGTCAATCGTGCGACTGAGTTGTGCGACTGGGCATGTCGTGCGACTGAGTCGTGCGACTGTGTGTATGTGTGCGATTGAGTCAGGTGACCGACTGAATGAATGCGATTGTGCGTGTTTCGCACGACTGGAGTCCAATCGCGTGAATGAAGGTTCAATCGTACGAAAGTAGCTAATTCGCGCGATTGAAGGTTGATTCGTGCGTATGGAGGTTGAGTCGTGCGAATGGGTGTTGTGTGGTACGACTGAATGCCAGTCATACGAATGAAGGCTCAATTGTACGAATGAAGCTGATTCGCACGACTGAGGGTTGATTCGTGCGTTTGGAGATTGAGTCGTGCGTCTGGCCCTGTCGTACGACTGTAATTGTTGTGTGTGATTTCCTTTTTGTGCGTGGTGTGTGTAGGTCGTGTGATGTTGAGGTAACATTAACACAGTTGCCATTGTTCGGCCACAAAGATTAAAGTCAACGCTAAAAAGGGTACAAATACTTTCCAAAACAAATTAAACTAACGCTTTACAATTATCAACCGATTTATAACTACTGACATTTATCTAATACTTCTTCAATAACAATGATACTTCTACTCAAATATCATCGACAATGGCGACAAGGTCTAGTACTTGGATCTACATAAGGTTAAGTACGTGTGTCTGTTTGTGTGAATTACATGTGACCCAGCCGATACAACCTGAACCAACCGATCATTATTATGTGCTTATTTCATATCATTAATGCTTAACAATAACTGTCAATATGTGTTTGACCATTCATTTGCATTCAACATTTGGATACTTTGATCATACATACTTACCACTTAACAAGTGAGTTTCGTGGCCCCTTTTTACGCTTATACAATATTTCAATCATTTACAACTTGGGGGAAAAGTATGCTCACCCATTTTCTATGCTGTACAACTTACTTACATTTTACATACAAGGAATCAACGTGATACTGTGTTACAAGTACTTGCCTGATACATGCTTGGGTCTGCTGTGTGGTTCTATCTTTGCAACTATTTAATTCCAGTGTGGGAACTGACGGTTAGGTATTGGTAGTACTACTGGGTTGACACCCCCACCCTTGTTCGATGGTATACTAGTTGGTACCATCAGTGGCCAGGAACGGGCCCTTGGGTGAATATATGCCGACAATATCTTTGTGTACATCGCTAGGTTTGGTTGCAAAGCTCATTGTCATGTGATTTTACTTGTTTATATAACTGTATTCACGGTATTCCACAACGCTTACTATATACAGCATCATTTACTTATTTATTACTTAAACCTGCGAGCTCACCAACAATTATGTTGACCGTTTTGAGCATATCTTTTCAGGTGATCATGCGAATTCAGGAATCTAGGTGTGCTGCCTTAGTGGAGACCCTAGGATGCATTTTTGGGACTTAACATGTTTTGACAAACAGTTACTTTGAACAACGTTGTAACCTGTGTAAACAATTACAATCTTTTAATACTTGTTCCCGGGTTGTGGGAATTTACATTACAATTTCATCTTTATGTGATTATGTGAATCGTTTTTCATGTTTATGCTTAAGGCTATGTTGTTGTGAATATTGACTAAACACGATACAAGTCCCCTTGTTGTCGGGTGCCGTCATGACACGCTTGTCATCATTTATCATATTGCATCTCTATCGCTTACCAGGTGTTATGACGATCCCGATCTCGTTACATCCCCGTGTTTCCGCTTTTAGCGGGGGTGTGACAGATTGGTATCAGAGCCATTGGTTATAGAGAATTAGGCAATACGCTTGACCTAGACTATAACCTAGGAACCTTCATGTAGATTTGCATGCTAGGATCTGTATGCATATTATATCTCGTGTATGTGTTCCTCGCTGCTTGATTTGTTCATCTATCTGTTATGTGATCTTTCACGCTGTGAGAGAGCCCTTGTGCTCACTCTTTTATGGGATGCTTCTATTGGATCTTCCGTTCCCTCTGCGCGCCGAGTTGGTTTATCAAATTCGGGTATTAAACCCGAAGAGATCTTCATAGATCATGCTATTGCACTTGACCTTGGACATTGAGATTAACCCTGAGGAGGCTATGTCTAAAACCTCGAAAGATGACGAAATTGACAACCTCCGCTAGACTAAACGTGATTATATACATGGATTTACAACTGTTATGATGGACCATTGTTGAGACATTACCAATTCATGGTGTGAGAACTACACATCTTGCATGTGACATGTGATGACAATAAGTGTGATATTAACTTGGGAATACTGGACTTGATGAGTGTTATGGATGATACACTTTGAAATGATTTAAGCTTATGTGTTTACTTTTCTATGTTTAGAAAATGCCGCCTCGAAGAGTTACCCGCAACAATAGTGGCGGGAGTGAAGCCCCAAGGGGCAGAGGCAGAGGCAGAGCACCAAGAACAAGTGATGCTCCTGCCAGTAACAATCAGGAAACAGGAACACTGATATGGCAGCCCTGATCGCTCAACAGTTGGCCGCACTGATTCCTACTATCGTGGCCCAAGTGAGCGACGCACTCCAGCAACACCACCCTCACAGGGATGGTGGCAATGATAACAGAGATAATGGAGAAAGAGCCCATGGTGGGATCGAGACTGAGGTGGGAAACGGAAACCCGACCGGAAACGAAAGCAACCAGGAGACCGGAAATGGGGGTACCGCCGGTATTGAGACTGGGGTTGTTAATGCACGACGGGGGTGTTCGTATAAAGAGTTTGTGGCTTGCAAACCGAGGGAATTTGATGGGAAAGGTGGGGCACTAGCCCTAACCAGGTGGCTGGAAAAGATGGAGGTAGTAATTGACATTAGTGAGTGCCTTGACATCCAGAGAATCAAATATGCCACCTGCTCACTGCAGGGCAAGGCCCTAACCTGGTGGAACACCCAGGTTCAAGCTAGAGGAAGAGAATCTGCGATGCAGATGTCATGGGATGAGTTTAAGGCTTTGATCACCGAGGAATACTGCCCCCTCAACGAGATGCAGAAATTGGAGCATGAGTTCTGGAATCATGCTATGGTGGGGGCCGGGCATGCAGCGTACACTGACCGTTTTCATGAGCTGGCAAGGTTGGTTCCGCATTGGTCACGCCGGAATCAAAGAGAATCGAGAGGTACATTTGGGGACTTGCGCCTCAAATTAGAGCAATGGTTACAGCAGCTGCTCCTCCTACTATTCAGAGTGCAATTCTGAAGGCTGGCGCTTTGACTGATGAGATGGTGAGAACGGGGGTTCTGGGCAGAGGAGCAGAAAAAAAAGGATATTGGGGAAATGAGCCGGTCGAGTGCAAGGAAGATTGATAAGAGGGTCAAGACGACCAGGAATTTTGTGGTCGTGTCTCAGGCTAAGAGAGAGTATGTGGGGCTGCACCCCAAATGTGACAGGTGCAACTATCATCATCCCCCAGGAATGCAGTGCCGGGTGTGCGCGAACTGTAGACACCCGGGGCATTTGGCGAGAGACTGTAGAACTGCGCCGAATCTTGTGGCACCTGTCAACGCGGTTAACCCCGTCGGGAATGCAAGGGCTTGTTATGAGTGTGGAAGCCCTGATCATTACAGAAATATGTGCCCCAGGCTGAATCGGGCACCGGGTCAGCAAGGAAACAACCAGCAGCAGGTGATGGCTATAGCTGGAAATCAAGGCCCGACTACTCAAGGGAATGCAGCTCGGGGACGTGCATTTGTCATCGGAGCCAACAATGCTCGTCAGGACCCGAATGTTGTCACGGGTACGCACTTACTCAATCATCACTTCGCATCTATATCATTTGATACTGGAGCAAACAATAGCTTTATATCTTCTGAGTTTGTGCAATTGCTTGATTTGAGTCCTAGTAGGCTAGAAACTAGCTACTCTGTAGAGATGGCCAATGGTAGAGAGATTATTAGGAAGTGCTCGTTAACATTGGAGGACCATGCCTTCGATATAGACTTGATGCCCTTCGAGTTAGGAAGTTTTGACGTGATTGTGGGTATGGATTGGTTGTCGCAAACCGGAGCAGAGTTTGTCCGTAGGGACAAAATAGTACGAATCCATATGCCAAACGGGGAGGTACTCAAAATTCAGGGAGAACGACCGGAAAGGAACTTAAAGCTTATTTCCTGCATGAAAGCACGCCGAAGTTTACGAAAGCAATGCTACGCTTTTCTGGCTCATGTGGTTGAAAAGAAGGACGAAGAGAGGAAACTAGTAGATATTCCAGTGGTACGGGACTACCCAGATGTATTTCCAGATGACTTGTCTAGTTTGCCTCCTCCACGACAGGTGGAATTCCGTATTGAGTTGGTTCCTGGAGCTACACTGGTAGCAAAGATGCCATATCGACTAGCGCCATCCGAAATGCAAGAGTTATCTAGTCAGTTACAAGAACTACTGGAGAAGGGTTTTATTCGACCGAGTCATTCACCGTCGTGAGCACCGGTATTATTTGTCAAAAAGAAGGATGGGTCGTTCTGCATGTGTATCGATTACCGTGAACTGAACATGTTAACCGTGAAGAATCGATATCCTCTCCCAGGATCGACGATCTGTTTGACCAGCTACAAGGAGCTTCGTATTTCTCAAAGATCGATCTTCGTTCTGGATATCATCAGCTAAGGGTTTTCGAGGACGACATACCGAACACAGCGTTTAGGACTCGTTATGCGCAGTATGAGTTCTTGGTCATGTCGTTTGGGCGGACTAACGCACCAGCTGTGTTTATGGATCTAATGAATCGGGTGTGCAAACCTTACTTGGATAAGTTTGTGATTGTGTTCATAGACGATATACTTATCTACTCCCGATCGAAAGAGGATCATGAAGAACACCTTCGGGCAATTCTGGAACTGTTACGGGAAGAGAAACTTTTCGCCAAGTTCTCGAAGTGTGAATTTTGGTTGCAAGAAGTGAAGTTTTTGGGTCATGTGGTTAATGAGGACGGGATTCATGTAGATACCGGCAAGATCGAAGCGGTAAAGAAATGGGATACGCCCCAGACACCATCAGAGATACGGCAATTTATAGGATTGGCCGGTTATTATCGTCGCTTCATCGCGAATTTTTCAAAGATCGCGCAGCCATTAACCCTGCTTACTCAGAAAGACAAGAAGTTTGATTGGGGTCATGCACAAGAACAAGCGTTCCAAACATTGAAAGAGAAACTATGCAACGCGCCTATATTGTCTCTCCCAGACGGAACTGATGATTTCGTGGTATACTGCGATGCGTCACATCAAGGATTGGGATGTGTGCTAATGCAGAAGGATAAGGTGATTGCCTACGCTTCGCGACAGCTTAAAGTGCACGAAAATAACTACACAACTCATGATCTTGAGTTGGGCGCTGTAGTATTTGTACTCAAGATTTGGAGGCATTACTTGTATGGAACTAAATGCATTATCTTCACCAATCATAAGAGCCTCCAACATATTCTGGATCAGAAGGAACTTAATATGCGGCAGCGACGTTGGGTAGAGCTTCTTAGTGACTACGATTGTGAAATCCGGTATCATCCGGGGAAAGCTAACGTGGTGGCTGATGCTTTAAGCCGTAAAGAACGTGTGAAACCACTACGTGCTCGAGCGTTGGGATTGACCATTCAAACGAACTTGAAGGCTCAGATCCAAATTGCACAAAGTGAGGCATTGAAAGAAGAAAACCTTGCGGGAGAAGAATTCCGAGGGTTAGATAAACAGATGATTTGCAAGGATGACGGTATACAGTACTTCATGGATCGCATATGGGTACCCAGGTGGGGAGGTGTACGTACCTTAGTCATGGATGAAGCCCACAAGACGCGATATTCTATTCATCCTGGTGCAGACAAGATATATCATGATCTCAAGGATCTGCACTGGTGGCCAGGCATGAAGAAAGACATTGCCTTATACGTCAGCAGATGCTTGACGTGTTCAAAAGTGAAAGCTGAACATCAGAAACCATCGGGATTATTACAGCAACCTGAAATTCCCGAGTGGAAATAGGAGAACATAGCCAAGGATTTCATTACCAAACTCCCTAGAACAAGCAGTTGTCATGACTCGATATGGGTCATTGTTGATCGAATGACGAAATCAGCACACTTCTTGCCTATCCGAGAAGACTACAAAATGGATAAGTTGGCGAGATAGCCGATTTACTTCACGATTTTGGCAGACACTACAGAAAGCGATGGGCACTCGATTAGATATGAGTACCGCCTATCACCCTCAGACAGATGGCCAAAGTGAACGAACTATACAGACGCTAGAAGACATGTTGAGAGCGTGTGTAATCGACTTTGGTGGAAGTTGGGATGCTCATCTACCGTTGATTGAGTTCTCTTACAACAACAGCTACCATACAAGCATTGGGTGTGCACCGTTCGAAACGTTGTATGGAAGGAAATGCAGATCTCCTGTTTGTTGGGCCGAGATTGGTGAAAGTCAGTTAACAGGCCCCGATATCATCCAAGAAACAACTGACAAGATCTTTCAAATCAAAGACCGACTAAAAGCTGCAAGAGATCACCAAAAGAGCTATGCCGACAACCGTCGGAAGCCTCTAGAATTCAACGTTGGGGATCGAGTCTTACTTAAAGTCTCCCCTTGGAAAGGAGTCGTTCGATTTGGAAAGAAAGGGAAGTTAGCCCCAAGATACGTTGGACCATTCGAGATCACTGAAAGAATCGGTCCAGTGGCTTACCGATTAAGGTTGCCACAAGAACTCAGCGGTGTGCCCGATACTTTTCACGTGTCAAACCTCAAGAAGTGTTTGGCCAACGAATCCCTTCACGTGCCAATTGAGGAGATCAAAATTGGCAAAAAGCTTCATTTTGTTGAGGAACCCATTGAGATCATGGATCGAAAGGTCAAGCAACTGAAGCGTAGTAGGATACCTATAGTTCGCGTAAGGTGGAATTCAAAGCGAGGGCCAGAGTTTACATGGGAATCAGATGAAACTCAAATATCCACATCTTTTAGAGAATGACACTCTTGGACCTAACTCCAGCGGAATTTCGGGACGAAATTCTCTCAACTGGGGGATACAGTGACATCCGTCACCTTAAGGTCCGTCAATTAACATGATTTTCCGTTAACTATTCCTTCATTGATCATTCCTCATCTTTATTAACTCTTTATGTGGATATCATGTGTGCCTTATCGTCGTTGTGCTTGTGTTTTCGTTGTAATCTTATGCTATCTTTAAAAACTATTTAAAACTTCCATCATCGTAACCGCTAAATATATCATTTTCATATATAATAAACGTCACCAATAAAACCATTTTCAAGTTATAAATATCACTAAATGCATTTTTATAATTAATATAACTAATCCGTTAAAGTCGTTTTTCAACTGAAACAAATTTGGGAAACTCAGGGTTAAGTGCAGGGACTAAACTCGTCATTTTGCAAACTTGGGCTGGGTATATAAACCCATTTCCAGCCCTAAACACCCATTACTTCATCTTCTTCATCCTCTCTACACCATTTCTTCATCTTAGCACCAAATTCAACCCGCTTGGTCTCGTTTTCGTCGTCTAGACTTTATTTACAGCCTAGTCTACTCCTTTCTAGCAGCTAGACGACTTTGGTTGTCCCTTTTCTTGCTTATTTACGGCTGTCCAAACTAGGGTTTCGGGTGTTCGGGTTCAACCCGAACACATGATGTCGTGTGGGTGCGTGTGAGGTCTTTCTGCTTGTCTTTCATGTTTGTGTATGTTTGTAGAGTGTTTCTGGAAGTTTTTGTTGTGTAAAACTCGCGTTTAGAGCAGCCGGGGGCTGCTCAGCCCGACCACAGTCGCGATTCTGCTGTCTAGGCGACTGGGTCTGTCATGCAATTGAGTCGTGCGACTGGATGAGTCGTGCGACTGAGCCATGCGTTTGAGTCAATCGTGCGACTGAGTTGTGCGACTGGGCATGTCGTGCGACTGAGTCGTGCGACTGTGTGTATGTGTGCGATTGAGTCAGGTGACCGACTGAATGAATGCGATTGTGCGTGTTTCGCACGACTGGAGTCCAATCGCACGAATGAAGGTTCAATCGTACGAAAGTAGCTAATTCGCGCGATTGAAGGTTGATTCGTGCGTATGGAGGTTGAGTCGTGCGAATGGGTGTTGTGTGGTATGACTGAATGCCAGTCATACGAATGAAGGCTCAATCGTACGAATGAAGCTGATTCGCACGACTGAGGGTTGATTCGTGCATTTGGAGATTGAGTCGTGCGCCTGGTCTTGTCGTGCGACTGTAATTGTTGTGTGTGATTTCCTTTTTGTGCGTGGTGTGTGTAGGTCGTGTGATGTTGAGGTAACATTAACACATTTGCCATTGTTCGGCCACAAAGATTAAAGTCAACGCTAAAAAGGGTACAAATACTATCCAAAACAAATTAAACTAACGCTTTACAATTATCAACCGACTTATAACTACTGACATTTATCTAATACTTCTTCAATAACAATGATACTTTTACTCAAATATCATCGACAATGGCGACAATGTCTAGTACTTGGATCTACATAAGGTCAAGTACGTGTGTCTGTTTGTATGAATTACACGCGACCCAGCCGATACAACCCGAACCGACCGATCATTATTATGCGCTTATTTCATATCATTAATGCTTAACAATAACTGTCAATAGGTGTTTGACCGTTCATTTGCATTCAACATTTGGATACTTTGATCATACATACTTACCACTTAACAAGTGAGTTTCGTGGCCCCTTTTTACGCTTATACAATATTTCAATCATTTACAACTTGGGGGAAAAGTTTGCTCACCCATTTTCTATGCTGTACAACTTACTTACATTTTACATACAAGGAATCAACGTGATACTGTGTTACAAGTACTTGCCTGATACATGCTTGGGTCTGTTGTGTGGTTCTATCTTTGCAACTATTTAATTCCAGTGTGGGAACCGACGGTTAGGTATTGGTAGTACTACTGGGTTGACACCCCCACCCTTGTTCGATGGTATACTAGTTGGTACCATCAGTGGCCAGGAACGGGCCCTTGGGTGAATATATGCCGACAATATCTTTGTGTACGTCGCTAGGTTTGGTTGCAAAGCTCATTGTCATGTGATTTTACTTGTTTATATAACTGTATTCACGGTATTCCACAACGCTTACTATATACAGCATCACTTACTTATTTATTACTTAAACCTGCGAGCTCACCAACAATTATGTTGACCGTTTTGAGCATATCTTTTCAGGTGATCATGCGAATTCAGGAATCTAGGTGTGCTGCCTTAGTGGAGACCCTAGGATGCATTTTTGGGACATAACATATTTTGACAAACAGTTACTTTGAACAACGTTGTAACCTGTGTAAACAATTACAATCTTTTAATACTTGTTCCCGGGTTGTGGGAACTTACATTACAATTTCATCTTTATGTGATTATGTGAATCGTTTTTCATGTTTATGCTTAAGGCTATGTTGTTGTGAATATTGACTAAACACGACACAAGTCCCCTTGTTGTCGGGTGTCGTCATGACACGCTTGTCATCATTTATCATATTGCATCTCCATCGCTTACCAGGTGTTATGACGATCCCGATCTCGTTACATCCCCGTGTTTCCACTTTTAGCGGGGGTGTGACAGGAATCCATTCTCGTCTTTCAACCGTCAAGACAAACCTACGAGTGGAGGTGCATCGTCAAGAAAAGATACAAAGGCCTTGACTGCTCAGGATGATGAAGGACAAGATTGGACCTTCAAGTTTGTGTCTCCGGGTGAATCGAACATTGCTAATGTCGAGGGTTTGGATGATGACACTGCAAGTGAAGGTGAAATAGCAGTTGAACTAGTGATGTCAGATCATGAAGATACTGCTAATATGGTCAATCACCTGATTGAAGAAGATCTTAGAACGACAAGTTCAGAATCTCCAGCATCCGAGGAATCAAACTCTGGGCTGATGGCTGATTCAACCGAATCTTCACAGGTAAGTACAAAGACCAACTTTTTGAAAGTCATGCTTGTAATGAATGTAATAAGTTTAGAGAAAGCATTGATCTTAAATTTGCTAGGTTATTAGATCCCAATGATAGCTTAATAAATGACTTACAACTGTGCATAAAAGCTAATCGGATTTTAAAACAAAATGAGTGCAGTTATAAAGAGCAAATAGAACTTTTAAATAAACTGAGGTTGTTGCTTTTAATCAAGCAAATGATATAAAGTTTTATTTGAACTCTTTGGAAGAAACTAAGAAAGAAAAAGTAGTTTTGGAAGTCGAAGTCAATTCATTAAAACAAAAACTACACAGTTGGACCAGTTCCTCTCACATAGTTCAAAACTTAGTGAAAGAAAGGAACAATGGGGAAGGGTTAGGGTACAAAGTGGTTCCACCACCACATGAGATATTGTTAAATGCTAAATGTAGACCAGTAAATAACAATCCTATTAAGGATCATGTGGTGTCCACTCCTCTAGTTAGTGATCCAGATTCCACGTGTAAACCAATGGAATCTGTCACTAAATAGAAGGAGGCTATTTTGAAGTCTAAAGGCAAGATATCTATTGTGAATTTGGAAGAACAATTTGAAAAGGTTAATGTAAAGTCAGGTAACAACATGTCTTCTTCAGAATCCAAACTGACCAAACCAGTTAACCAAACACGTGCCGCACATCAAAGTCCAAATAAACAAAAGGCTAAAGATGTTAAAAACGTTCAAACAATAAATTTTGTTAAAGAAACAAAAATATCTAAACAAGAAGTGTCCAAACCCAACCAGACTAAAGTCACACCTGTTTCACACACTTCCCCACAAAGACAATTTTTCCAATATGTAGAAGGTAGATCATGCTACAATTGTGGAAAGAGAGGACACATCGCTTCTAATTGTCCTCATTATCAGACACTAAGAAAGAAAATTGAACTTTATGATACTAAACCAATTTCTTCAAAAAGGTGTTCTATTACTCCACCAAAAAAAGTAATGAACCTAAAGTTCAAACCGTAAGTCAGTCGTCTGTTTATCACAAACAGGCCTTGCATAAAACTGGCTTATGGAAAGAAAAGTCAAGTTCAATGTCTGATACTGAGAACACTAAGAAGCATGATATGCCCTCCCTTTAAATGGACAGTGGGTGGAATTTATGATGTGTGATGCCTTTGGGTCACCCAAGCCAGTTAAGGCTTGGGTACCTAACCTAAACTAATCATTTCCTTCAAATGTGCAGGGTGTCCGCTATAGTGCTTCTACAAATGCCTGGATCATTGATAGTGGGGCATCAAGGCACATGACTGGGAACTTGTCTCTCCTTTTCAATGTCAAACAAATTAAAGGGGGACATGTATCCTTTGCTGGAAATAAAGAAGGATACATCACGGCTCAAGGCAAAGTGGGAAACCAGAAAGTCAAGTTTGACAAGGTCAACTACGTTAAACAACTTCAAAATAACTTGCTTTCTGTATCTCAGATCTGTGACAAAGGATTCAAGGTAGTCTTTGACAACAAGAAGTGCTATGTGTTGAAGAAGGAGTATGTGATACCGCAGGACCAAGTCTTAATGTCAGCTTCAAGATATAATGATTTATATGTCTTGGACCTATCAAAGTCCTCCACAACCGATCATCAAGTTCAATGCTTCTTGTCAAAGGCAACAGAGAAAGACTCCATTTCCTGGCATAGGAGAATGGGACACATCAATCCACGGAAGATGAATCACTTGATCCAGAATGATCTAGTGCGTGGAGTAAATGTTAAGAACTTCCAATTAACGGATTTTTGTGTTGCGTGTAAGAAAGGGAAACAGATAAAGAAGTCTCATAAGGAAAATAAAGTTCACTCAATTGACCTACCTCTTGAGCTTCTTCACATGGATCTGTTTGGACCAGTTAGTACAAAGAGCATTGCTGGCGATTTGTATTGCTATGTTGTTATGGATGATTACTCAAGATTTTCTTGGGTGATGTTTCTGAAATCCAAATCAGAGACATTTGAATCACTCAAGGAGCTGGTAACTACATTGGAGTCACTCTACAAGCTGAAGGTAAGGCAAGTTCGCTCAGACAATGGCATCGAGTTCAAGAATCAATGGATGGAGGTATTCTGCAAAGAAAAAGGAATTGTGCACCAGTTCACATCTACCTACACTCCTCAAATGAACGGAGTTGCTGAGAGAAAGAATCGAGGCTTGATAGAGACAGCTCGGACGATGCTAGCGGACTCGAAACTGCTTATCCAATTTTGGAACGAGGCAGTAGCTAACGCATGTTACACCCTAAATCGAGTCCTGGTGGTCAAACGTCATGGTAAAACATGTTACGAGTTGCTCCAACGACGTAAACCTAATCTAGAGTACCTCAAACCGTTTGGCGCACCATGTACCCTGCCGAAGAAAAATCAATCAGAGAGTTCAGTAAAAAAGGTTGAAGATGGAATTTTTCCAGGATACAACATACCGAATAAAAGAGTTTACAACAACTCAACAGGTCAAGCAGAAATGTGGTGCAACGTCGACGTTCAGAGATACACCACCCTCCTGCTGGTAAAGGACCCGCATTCTTTTTCGATTATGATGGATTCTTTAAGTCCTTCAACATCCATCTCTCCCCTTCTGATGATGAGTTAGCGACCAGAATGATGTATGATGTTTTAAACACACCGTTTCTAGACTCGTCAACATCAGTTCCAAACGGGGAGTCTTCCAGTTCTTCAGGGGGAGCATTTGATGTAAGTGACTCCTCCTCAGAAGATGAAGAAGTGGAGACTGAACTAGGGAACCAGGAGGAACAGGTTCCTGCTACAACAAGTACACAAGCATCAAACCCTGATGCCTCTGACTCTTCGGAACGTCAAACTCCAACTGCCTCAGATACTGACACTGGTGTTCACAATCTGGATAATGAGGTAGTTGTTCCCACCACTCCTGGATCACGATTAAATGTTTATCATCCCTTGGACAATGTCATTGGAGATGTTCGATCAGGAGTACAGACCAGAAATCAGCTATACTCAGTTGATTATGCCTCAGTCATGGAAAAGGGATATCTTCACGACGACGCATATCGATATTTTGTGTCTCAATTTGAGCCAAAATATGTTAGTGAAGCATTAAACGATGAGGCATGGGTAAGTGCGATGCAAGAAGAACTCCTACAGTTCAAGAAGCTAGGAGTATTGACCCTTTTGGACAGACCAAAAGGTGCTAAAGTCGTTGGAACTAAATGGGTCTTAAAATGCAAGAAAGACGATCAAGAGGTCATAATTCGCAACAAGGCTTGGCTTGTCGTTCAAGGTTTTAGACAAGTCGAAGGAATCGATTATAATGAAGTGTTTGCACCTGTGGCAAGGATAGAAGCAATCTGTATCTTCCTACCTATGCCTCTTACATGAAGATCAAAGTTTATCAATTAGATGTATAGAGTGCATTCCTTCATGGTGAAATCCGGGAGACAGTGTACGTTAGTCAACCCGGAGGATTTGAAGATCCATATCATCAGGATAGAGTTTACAAACTAGATAAGACTCTTTATGGGCTCCATCAAGCCCCAAGAGCATGGTATGAGAAGCTCTCGACTCATCTTGTGAAACACGGCTTTCGAAGAGGAGTGATTGATTGTACACTGTTCATCAAATAAAAGGATGGTGACTTACTGCTCGTACGGATCTATGTTGATGACATAATCTTCTGTTCCAAAAACGAAGATCTATGTAAAGAATTTGAAGCAGTAATGAAAGCTGAATTTGAGATGAGTGCCATGGGAGAAATGAAGTTCTTTCTCGGGTTACAGGTGTATCAGACACCAAAGGGGATATTTCTACATCAGACAAAGTATGTAGGTGATATTCTCAATCGATTTGATATGGAGAATGCTTCGGTAGCTGGGACTCCACTGGCCACAAACCACGATATGGCACTCGACGAAAATGGTTATCTGGTGGATGCCACCATGTACCGAGGAATGATTGGATCCCTCATGTACCTCACAGCCTCACGACCTGATATCATGTATGCAACGTGTCTATGCTCCAGATATCAGGCAAAGCCGAAAGTCAACCATCTCATAGGAGTCAAAAGGATATTTTGTTATCTGAAGGGTACTCCAACATTTGGGTTGTGGTATCCTCATGACGATGACTTTGAGCTTACAGCGTATAGCGATTCGGATTATGGCGGATGCAAAATGAACTACAAGGCCACTTTAGCAGGATGTCAATTCTTTGGGAGAAGATTAGTCACGTGGCAGTGTAAGAAGCAGACATTGGTTGCTCTGTCAATTTGTGAAGCTGTATACGTTGCTGCTGCAAGCTGCTGTTCAGAAATCATCTGGATTCAACAGCAAATGCGGGACTACGGGTTGAAATTCTCTAACAAATCAGAATTAAATATCACTTTATACGTGATTGTTTTGAAAAGAATTTAATCGATGTTGTTAAAATTAATACGGACTTTCAACGCGCTGACCTCTACACAAAAGCGTTTGATAAACCAAGATTTTTATATCTCTTAGAGGTCAACGGCGTGAAAAAGAAATGTGAAGTGATTCCAGAAGATGATAGTCCTTAGTCCGACGAGTAGAGTTATTTTTTATTTTTAATTTTTATTTTCTTTTATTTTTCGTATTTTAATTTCCTGTTTCTATAAAATCCAAAAACTCAAAAAATATTTTCGGTTTTAGAGTTTTAGGGGGAGAATAGGTTAGAGTAGTATTAAATTAGGTGTTTTAATTTCAGTACTTATAAAAAAACGGGAGGAGGACAGCGTAGCTAAAAGGATAGAAAACAAATCTGTGATACTGATTCAATGTTTATGGAAAGTGATAGTACATGGGGAACAGATTATTTGGGACTTTTAAAAATTTGAATGATTAAGATGCAAAATTCAAAGTATAAATCTGAGAAGTCTAAGTAAAATAAGAGTAAAAATGATAGTAAAACTAGTCTGCTAATAAGGTAACATAGAGAAAGTAGACCTAGAGGTTGCAAGTTCAGTATATGATGTGTCGGTAGATTCAACACAATAGATGAGTAGACCTCATTGGTCACTTAAATTCAAACTAAATTGTTCAACTTGCTGTGGGTTCCCATCTTATCCCTGGTTAACACAATCAACGTAGTTCCAATAAGGGGTGACGAGCA
Organism: Flaveria ramosissima; assembly: GCA_025215565.1. Lineage (NCBI taxonomy): Eukaryota > Viridiplantae > Streptophyta > Magnoliopsida > Asterales > Asteraceae > Flaveria > Flaveria ramosissima. The sequence goes on from CM046045.1 coordinate 56,586,592, forward strand.
AATAAACGCCACAAATGTGTGCGGATGACCATAAAAAGAGCAAAGCACGAAAAAAAATGTGTAAGCGCTATCAAGCTGATAACAAATGTTGTTGGTGTGTTATGTGCAAAAAGAAAAGAAAAATGCTCTCATAAGATGATAGGTTGTGTGCCTCTCTTCTGTGCGATGGCACTGACCTGAGGATAAGCATAACCTAAATATTCTAGAATTCATTATTGTTTGCGCCTCTCTGCTGTGCGATGGCATTGACCTGAGGCTTGGCATCTCTTTGAAAGCTCTTAGAATAGTTTCTTCTTGTCAAAATACCCGTAGACCGCTCACAAATCTCCTGATGAACGTTGATTACCATATAAGCGTGGGATCCACAAATGCTTGTTGAAATAATTAAACCTAACATATCACCAATCTGTGTCAAAAATCTGTGTATGGATTTAAGTGGACAAGTATACTGACAATCATCGTGGCTGCAATTCTTGAAAGTCCAAATCATTGTGTGTATTTAACAGCACTAGTATGATTTCCTAAACTTGCTAATGACTCTAGATGATAACAAGAATCTAGCATCAAAAAGCTTTGGTAACATGTCCCAAATGATTCTAGAATACCTGTATGATTCCAAAATGAATCGTACCAGAAATGATTAACTGGAATTGAAGCTGTGATGTCCATGAAGTAAAATCAATTAGAAAAATAGGTCGTATTTCATCTCTAATCAAAAATACAAATATATGTCTTGTCTTTGGTTTATTTCTAGTTGGTTAAGTTAGTTAATTTCAGTTAATTTAGTTGTTAAAAGTCAGACTACGCATCGGAGGTCAATCTGGGATTCACTCACTAAAAGAGTCACGTCTAAGGTGGCCAATGGGGTTTTCAAACGTAAAAGGATCACGTCTGAGGTGATCAACAGTTTTCTAAGTTAAAATGGTCATGTCTGAGATGATCTATGCTCGAAATGTTTTATCAATTGTTAAAAGGGCTAAGTGTCAAATGGTCATAAAGTCAAAATCATAAGTATGAGCCATTCGCATGACAGGACCATGAGTATGGACCAGCCGTACGAGTGGACCATACGTGTAAGCCCAATCGCACGACTAAACTGTTGGATCTAGAGAGGCTGTTGCAACCAAAACCATGTCACTTAGAAGATTTTGGTTACTGCATACAAAGGACTTCCGAAGCGAAGTGTGGGACTTCCGAAGGATGAAGGAGCTCTTCCGAAGTCTAAGTGTAAAATACACTTCCGAAGAAAAAAACTCCAACTTCCGAAGATAAAGAAGTTACTTCCGAAGAATCAAGACTTGAAGACAAAGTTCTGAAGTCAACTTCTGAAGTATAAAGGAGTCCTTAAAGCCTCGGAAGCATAGAAGCATCTTCCGAAGTATAAGTGGCTTCGGAAGAACTTGTTCTTCCGAAGCCAGTTAACCTTCGGAAGACACTTCTATTATCCAGTAGACATAAGTATGGTCTGTCTGACAGTCCACTGCAAATCTCTGAGATACTGCATGGCGTTTTCTCAAAAAGCCATGTAGTTGATCATACTTTAATCTACTGTTTACCTTTTATGTTAAATACAGTTGCCATCTTTAGTTGGTGACAAAAGGTAAGTCATGGACATGTCATGACTACCATATCTTAGATAATACTTTATCTAAGATACCTTAACTTTAGCATTGTAGTATATGCTTTAGTCGTAGGTTTCCAGCTGGTATCAAGTATAACCGGCTGTAGGATCTAGTATATATAGTTTCTCATTGTAACTCATGTTCTATGCTTGTAAGTGTCTTGTAATCTTGAGTTGAAAAGTAATATATACAAGTACCTTGAAAATACTCCTGCTTGTTCCTTGATTACTTATTATATTATTATCAACTCTTGTTAAGGACATTGCTTCATCTTGTTTGAGTGATATTATATGTGAGTTTGAGAGAATTACAAGTGTTAAGTGACAAAACCCGATCCTGCATTTGTTGGATCTAGAGAGGCTGTTACAACCAAAACCATGTCACTTAGAAGATTTTGAGTACTGCATACAAAGGACTTCCGAAGCCAAGTGTGGGACTTCCGAAGGAAGAAGGAGCTCTTCCGAAGTCTAAGTGTAAAATACACTTCCGAAGAAAAACTCCAACTTCCGAAGATAAAGAAGTTACTTCCGAAGAATCAAGACTTGAAGACAAAGTTCTGAAGTCAACTTCCGAAGTATAAAGGAGTCCTTAAAGCCTCGGAAGCATAGAAGCATCTTCCGAAGTATAAGTGGCTTCGGAAGAACTTGTTCTTCCGAAGCCAGTTAACCTTCGGAAGACACTTCTATTATCCAGTAGACATAAGTATGGTCTGTCTGACAGTCCGCTGCAAATCTCTGAGATACTGCATGGCGTTTTCTCAAAAGCCATGTAGTTGACCATACTTTAATCTACTGTTTACCTTTTATGTTAAGTACAGTTGCCATCTTTAGTTGGTGACAAAAGGTAAGTCATGGACATGTCATGACTACCATATCTTAGATAATACTTTATCTAAGATACCTTAACTTTAGCATTGTAGTATATGCTTTAGTCGTAGGTTTCCAGCTGGTATCAAGTATAACCGGCTGTAGGATCTAGTATATATAGTTTCTCATTGTAACTCATGTTCTATGCTTGTAAGTGTCTTGTAATCTTGAGTTGAGAAGTAATATATACAAGTACCTTGAAAATACTCCTGCTTGTTTCTTGATTACTTATTATATTATTATCAACTCTTGTTAAGGACATTGCTTCATCTTGTTTGAGTGATATTATAAGTGAGTTTGAGAGAATTACAAGTGTTAAGTGACAAAACCCGATCCTGCAATTGGTATCAGAGCTTTTTAGGCTCTTGATTGTGAGATCTTACCATCCTAATCAACCAGTTTTTCACTCCTCCTTATACCTCACTCAAAAATGGCCCTCATCAAATCTGAAGTTGAAATGGGAACGATGACCAAAGCTCCCATCATCGACCCTAAAAACTTTAGGTCTTGGAGCAGAAGAATGGAAGGCTTCATCAGATACCAGGATAGCAAGATGTGGCAGTCCATCGTTAATGGCCCGTACAAGCCAAAAGTTGCTGGTGGAAACGGTGCCATGATCGAGAAGGCTGTCGAAGACTACTTCGATGAAGACAGGAAGAAGCTTGACATAGACAGCAATGCTATGACTGTTCTCATGACCGCAATCCCAAACTCCATCATGGTGGGGTTTGAGCATTGTAAGTCAGCCAAAGAACTCTTTGATGCACTTGCTCAAATGTACTCGAGCTCTAATGATTCAAAGAAGGACTCACTGAAGCAGCAGTTTGAGAACTTCACCTATGTTGCTGGAGAAACTTTTAGCCAGCAATATTTCAGGTATATGGATCTTATCTCCTCCCTCCAATCTATGGGAATCACTCAAGAACTCAGAGACCTTACCAGAAAGTTCATGAGTGCTCTACCCAATGAGTGGACTTTCTACTGTGTCTCCATTAAGAGAACAGAGAATTTAAACACTCTCACCATGACCAAACTCTATGGGATCCTTGATGGATACCGTTTGGAAATGGAAAGTAAGAAGGGTCACCAAGCAAGCAGACCCTTGAGCCTTCCTGCTAGCAACGCTTTAATGGTTGCTGAAGGCTCAGGTATCTCCCAGTCTCAGCAGTACCTGTCATACACCCAGCAGCCATCTTGTTCATCTGGGCCTTACATCACATTCCCTGAGACTACAAGGTCTCATCAAACTCAGCAAAGCTCCTTTCAGGAGGGGTGTGCGTTTGTCTCAGGGAATGGACACTCCAATGATCATCAATTCTGATTCGATGATCTTGAGTGCTTCAGTCCAGATGATATAGAGTATGTGGACATTGTCCAGCAAATGGCTCTCCTAACCTACAGAGCGAAGAAGTTCTTTAAGAGAACTGGAAGGCAATTCCCTCAAAACCCAATCACTAGCAATTTGGGTTTGACAAAAGCAAGGCTAAATGTTACAACTGTAACCAGCTTGGCCATTTTGCAATGGAATGCAAGGCTCCCAAGTCCAACCCGGGAACCTCACAGGCCTCCACACATCCTTCTACACCAAAGCCCAATGGGAAATCAACTGAAACAGCAGCTATGGCTCAAGAAGTTGACTGGAGCTTTATGGTTCAAGATGTGACTCCTGCTCAAGCACTCATGGCAGGAACAGATGAAAACAAGGTATATGAACATCTCTGTACCCCTGCTTGTATTGCTAAGGTTAAATTGTACCAGGACTACAATATGGAAATTAAATCCGATATTGAGTCTTTAAATGTGCTAAAATCTGACTTTAAAAGAGCTGAATCTGACTACCAAAAGAAAATTGAGGAGTTAGAGAAAACTGTATCTCTTTTAAAACATGAACACACCAACTACAAGACTCAAATCAAGGATTTAATATCCAAATTGACTGAGGCTCAAGCCCAGCTTGTCACAGCTGAGGCTCAAGCTAGGAAGTATGCTATTTCTGAGCAAAACTTCCAAGCCATACTTGCATCATCCTCTCAATCCAAACTTTGCTATCAAAACAAAAGTGGGTTGGGAACCAATGAAATTGCTCCACCACACTCTTATGAGTCTATAAGACAACCAAGATGTGGTACTGAAGAGCAAGAGGTTCCATCTGTTGACCCACCTTGTAAAGAGTCAAAGAATGATGCAACTATGGAGATCATGACCATCACAGGGAAGGAACAGGTAATTGTGCCCTCCCAGGCCAATGATGATCAAACCCTGACCACCAAAGCCAGAAGAAGCAGGGCTAAAGCAGCCAGGAAAACTGCCAAGAAGGTGGCTGAATCTAAGCTGAAGGTAGACCCAAAGCAAAAGGGTGTATTCATATCAGCAGGATTTCAGGTGGTTGGACCTTCTGATTCAGGAAATGAGTATAGTACCAGTACTCCTATCCTACCAAAGGATCAGAAGTTAAATGGAAAGGTTGCTGATGAGGAGAAAAAGAACAAGAAACAGCAATCCTCTAATTCCCAGAAAATTAACATTGCATGCATAATGTGTGGTCTGCATAACCACTTGGCTAAAGATTGTTACTACAATCCTGCTAGCACACATTATACAAATAATGTTAAAAGAGAAGGAGTCAGGGAAGGTTTCACATTTGGACCATATCAAATGGTTCAAGTAATGAAAAAGGGAAAGCTTGTTTCCGAAGCAAGGCTTCTCTCGGAAGAAAACTCTTCTTCCGAGAGGAAAAAGGCTTCGGAAGTGAAAGCTGCAAAGACTCACAAAAGAGTCCCCTTGAAACCATCCCAGAAGAAGACTGCTTCGGAAGAAAAGGTGGTGAAGGTCTCTTCCGAAAAGAAAGAAGCTTCGAAAGAATGCCAAGCTACAAAAGCTTCATCAAGCTCATCTTCTATGATCAACCAAGGGATGGAATGGAAGATCAAGGAAGATGTTGTAGCCCAAACCTCTTCTTCAAAGACATCTATTGAACCCCCATGCATAAATTTTGGTTCAATCATGTCACTCTCATTGGAAGAACCCAAGACCAACAAGGCTTGGGTTTCCAATCAAAACTAATTATCTCACCTTATGTGCAGGGACATCCATATGACAAGAATAACAACATTTGGATTGTAGATAGTGGATGCTCCAGGCACATGACAGGGAAAAGATCTCTCCTTCAACAATTTCAACATTATGATGGAGGTCCTGTCCAGTTTGGAGGTGAGGCCGGAGGATATATTTCTGGCAGAGGAAGTATATCCAATGGAAAATTAAAAGTTGACAAAGTTAATTTTGTCAAACAGCTTGAACACAACCTGTTAAGTGTTTCTCAGTTTTGTGATCAAAAGCATCAAATGCTTTTCACAGAACATGAGTGCATCATTCTCAAACCTGGGATGACAATTCCTCAGGAATTGGTGCTTCTTAGATCTCCCAGGAGAGGGGATATGTACAAGCTTGATATGAACAATGCTTCCCCAATGGGAGAAGTATCATGCTTCCTTCCAAAGCTGATAGTGATGAGTCAACACTATGGCATAAACGAATGTGTCATGTCAATTTTAAGACAATGAATAAATTGGCTAAAAATAACTTGGTACATGGTTTGCCTAAAAAGGAATTTTTCTGCAAAGATAACTGTGTTGCTTGCCTGAAAGGGAAACAACACAGGTCTTCTCATAAATCCAAAGTCGTTAACTCTATCACTACTCCATTACACTTATTGCACATGGATCTATTTGGTCCCACAAGTATAATGAGCATTGGAAGGAAATCATATTGTCTTGTGGTAGTTGATGATTTTACTAGATTTACATGGGTATTCTTTTTAAGAACTAAAGATGAAACTGCTGAAACTTTAAAATCTTTTATTCTTAAAATAGAAAATCAAGTTGATCACAAGGTTAAAATAATTAGAAGTGATCAAGGGACTGAGTTTAAGAACTTTGTTCTTGACTCATTTGTAACTCAAAAGGGATTGCCAGACAATACAGTGCTCCTAGAACTCCTCAACAAAATGGTGTTGCTGAGAGGAGAAATAGGACACTTATTGAGGCTGCTCGGACTATGTTAGCTGATTCAAAGCTGCCTCTGATAGGACCTGGTATTTGAACGAAATACCGAGTGGTTGCGTGTTAAACCAACTCAAATAGTGCGGAATCCTATTTGATTGGCGATCCAATCAGTGAGAACACACGATGAATCAATCAAGAATTGAAATCAACGTCAGAAATCGATTAGGAACCTATCTGATGTGTTCTGTGAACTTGGAGAACGATTTGGGAGGCTTCTGGACGGCTAGGGTACGTCTGGAATCGTAATGGGATGAATGCTTACGTTTTCCCACGAATTGGGTCTATTTATAGGTTAGTATTGTTCAGTCGTGCGACTGGGTCATAAGTATGGTTCAGTCGTGCGATTGAACCATGCGGTTGATTCATCCGCACGACTGAGTGTTCAATCGTGCGATTGAGTCAATCTTATGTGTCAATCATACGACTGATCCAGTCTCCTATTGCAGTCGTGCGATTGAGTCAATCGTATGAAGTTATTCATGCGTGTGGTCCATTCGCATGGGCCATTCGCATGAGAACTTCATTAAGTTACGTTTGAATGTTTTATTTAATATAACATAATGTGCACTCATTCAAACATTCATAAACCTAATCAATTCAATCACAACTCATTAATGAAATATTAAACATCACATGTGACAAACAATTCATTTCATTTCATTAATCAATACAACTTACATCATAATCAGACAGACAAGATTTATTACATTACAGCTCATGATCTAGGGACATACATGCATCAACAAACTCCCCTTGGACCTAGATCTATCTATTCTCTTGTCTTCTGCATCACCTCCTTATACTTTTGTACTTCTCCTCTTTAGTGACTCCTGCGTGTATCTCAAACGCAAAGCAGAGTCTTATGACATTTTGGAATTGGAGGGCTTGTACAATATCTTGCGTGTCATAGAATAGTGGCCACTTGTATAATGTGTAGACATCATTAGCAGACAAGTTGGTTAGCCACATTGGGTCGAATACCCTGATAGTATCCATTTGTCCCTCTTTATTCAACACTATGACAGCTTCAGCGGTTCTCCAATCATAGTACCACCATTTGAAGTGGGGAGTGAAGTCCTGTGGCATTTCCCTGAGAGGGATTCTTGACATAGTGCGCGGAGGACTCCACTTCAGCACAATCTTTGGTTTGCCCGTAATGGCATCAACCTCAGACCTTCTTATATACCTCGTAGGCTGTTGTGGTCTGAAGTTAACCCATCAGGTGTGGTACTCCTTCTTCAGGGCAGCCTCAAACCAGCCTGACATCTTTCTCGGGTCAGCATACAGCAGCTTTAGCTTAGCCAGCTGGTTGAGCTCAAAACCAGGTAGAGTCTTCAGATCATGTGGGAACCTGAAGTACTCTATGCCCTGCTCCCTCTTAACTGCATAAGCGTTAAGGTCTTCAAAATAAGCCCATGAGATAATCCTGCCTGACACCTTATGGTGTTTCTTGACTCTGTAGAGCTTGGTGTAGGCATCTCTCTTTGGTGCAGCACGCTGGGCTCTTACTTCTTCAAAACAGGCAGCCCACTCAGCCTTGCGAAAATCTACGTCTGCATTGGAGGCTTGGGCTGTTCCTTCAGTCTTTTCCGTTTCCTGCTCCATCTTGTCTAGTACCTCAAAAGTATCACTGACTAGGGATTCACCCAGATTGGGGACCACATTTCCCTCGGCGTCAGCATACTGAGGGTACTCTTCTGCAGTAATGTCTTCAACCTCAACTTCATCAATGTCATTCAGTTCCTCATCACTGGTTGAATCAACTGTTGGAGCGTCCTTGACTATTTCATCGGGATTGAGTCTGAACATCTCTGCCAGTTGCTCATCAGACAGGTCATGAATTATCTCCCCTTCTTCAGGGGTATAACTCACAGACCGTCTCACTATCCCTTGTAGGTCAAGAATCATAGTTAATTGAGTCTTGACCATTTGAAGGGGAGCAAATTCAAACTCATCCTTTGAAAGTTTGGATCTGTTTGATATAAACATTCAACACATAAACCATTAGTAATTAATCAAACATGCTTATATGAACTTAATATATATAAACATTTAATACACTGTTTTTCCATTACATGATTCAAGTACAAAATAAATAAATACATAAAACATCTAATCAGTACTTTTGTCTTGAATCTGGGGCGTGTCGCTTGGAGGAGCAGAAGTAGTGGATGACTGGTCTTGTCGATTCTTAGATCTCCGCTCTTGACCTGAAGTAGAGGCCGATGCAGCCGCATCCCCTCCTTCTGCCTCGTCATCATCATCACGTCCTTCTGTCCTGTCTTCTTCAGTCTCCTCATCATCATCATCTTCCTCATCATCATCCTCATCTTCATCATCATCATCTCCATCATCCCCGTCTCCTTCCTTTAGCTTCAGGGGCTCATCTTTCGACCCCTTCAACCTCAACATAATAGTCTTGTTGGTCGTCTCCAACTCCTCTATTCGTTTGACGGACTGAGCCTGCATGTCCTGGAGTTGGGACACCTCGACTCTCTGCTGGTCGATCACCCGAGCCTGCTCTGCCAGTTGCTGAGACTGGGCAGCAGTCAGGTCGGTAAGCTGGCGGATCTGCGCCGCCTTCTCCTCATCCGCAGCAAGCAGACGCATCACCATACGGTTTAGCACTGAGAGCTGCTCCTCTACCCCGATGTGAGGTAGAGTGAATCCATAAGCATGTGAAGGCTGGGCTGAAGGTCCAGCATGATGTGTGGTGGTGGTGGCAGTGGCAGTGGTGAATATGGGTCGGTGGGCTGATGCTGGTGAAGTAGGGGTGAATGGTCTGGTGGTGGATGGGAAGGATACGGTGGTGGTAGGTAAGGTGGTGGATGTGGTAGTGGGAGTAGTGGCTGTGGTGGCTGTGGTGATGGGTGGTATGTCAGTAGTGGTGGTAGTGGTGGAGGTAGTGGTAGCTGTGGTGCTGGAAGTGGTAGTAACGAAGGTCAAGCGACGCTTCTTCTTCTTCAATCCATGGGGTTGAGCCATCCGCTTCCTCCTAGTTCCGGTGGAAGTGGATGCTCCCCCTGCAGCTCTGCTTACTGACCCGGAACATAGTTCGGGTCAGTGTCTCTCTCTGAGGAGTCCCTAGGGTGTTCACCAACCACCCTAAGCCCGTGGTCTGTGGGAACAACTTTACTTCCCACAGTCCTGGTGAGGGGCTCCTCATCTGATTCCCTCCTCTATATCACCAGTCACAAACTCTTGATGAAACTGGCCATCTCAGCGACCTCTCTGGCAGTGGCTGACCCCGGGGGAATAACGTCTGAATCAGTGCCTCTAGATGGGGCAGGCATGTCATCCCCGGCGTCGCCGCTATCATCATCATCAGAGTCGGTATCTGGTATGGCAATATGCTCAACATCCGAGTCACTGTCCTCGTGGCGCCACTTTCTCTTGGCTGGCGCCACATAATCAGCACGGGCCATGATGCCCAAACACCTCCTGACAGGGGGCTTCACCTGCTTCCCCCTGTATACCTTCATCCGGCCGAGTGTAGTGTCGTCCATAACCTCAAGAACAACAGCATCCTCCTTCTCCTTCGGCAGGGAGGGAAGCTTCTGGTCAATGATCATCTGTAGAAATCTGGGGTACACACAGAAGCCTTCCTTCCCTTTCCCCTCGAGGTTCTCCACCAGGTAGGTGAATATCATCTTGGAGAAGCTGAACGGGTGGTTCAGCACCAACGCAGCATATGCGTTCTAGATCTGGTCGGAAAGCTCGTCAAAACCTCCCTTCCTGGATGCTATACACTTCAGCAGCACGTGCGCAAGGTACTTAAACTGGGGACAGAGGTTACTCTTGTTGAGTACCCCAGCATTGATGTCCCCAGAGTACTTGGCTCTCATGAAACATCCTCTAACAGTGAGGGGTGTAGACGAGTAGGACAATCCGCATCATCCCCAAACTGTAGTACAATCCTCAGATCCTCCTCTGATATAGTGATCGCCTCACCAAAAATCGAACTCCTGATGCTGTGAGGCTCAGTGGATCTATCTACAGACGCGCCTTCCCAGAAGGCCTGCTGCACTGATCTGTATGGTGTGCATGGAGTGGATATAGCATGAGCGATCCTGGATCTCTGTAGAAATGTAATAATGCCTGTGAAGTCAGCTGCGTTCCTGGATGTCAAATCCAGGTGAGCACATATGCTGTGCTTGGTGCTCATGTTCCATCGACTCGCCATCTGTAACACATAATAATATAAACATTAGTTCCGTTGGCTACGAGTATAATGCAACACTTAGACTTTGAATGAAAACTATCTGTCATGCGATTGAGGTTGTACGACTGAAGACAGTCGTGCGACTGAATCGTGCGATTGAGGTTCAGACGTGCGATTGACCTCATGCGCACGACTGAGTGTGCGACTGGACTCATGCGCATGTACTCTTATGCGGTTACACCAGTCGTGCGAATGAGTCTCATTCTCATGGTTCAGTCGTGCGGTTAAGTGAATCGCTCCCTTCAGTCGTGCGACTGAAGTTCATCCGGACGACCAGTCGTCTGTCTCAGGTGTACAGTCGTCAACGTTCGAATCTACACAACTAAGTCTTATAACTCAATTAACCGGTTCTTTAGTGTCGCATTCTCTTTACTAACAACCCTATTTTACTTATTTTAACATTTTGCTTGGTTTTAATAGGTTATTAGGGTTTGCGTGTCTCGGTTCGCATTTCACAGTCGAGTTAACCCTTTAGGGTTCCAATCCTTCTGTTTTTGATGGAAGAAGACTTCAAAATACCTGTATGATGATTAGCGAACGTCAGTAACACACAATCAATGAGAAAACTAAGGCAAATCAAATTTTGGCAGAGTGACTTTAGTCGTGCGATTAGGGTTTCTTTGAGGGTGATGAGTGTCTGCGACCGACTCCTCTTCTATTTATACAACCCTAGTCCAATCGTGCGACTGAGTTCATACGCACCTTTCAGTCGTGCGAGTGGGACTCAGTCGTGCGATTGGGTCAGTCGCCCTTCTCCAGTCGTCCGACTGAAGTTCAGTCGTGCGACTGACTTACTCGTTCGCACTCAATCCTCCGATGGACTAATCGTATGTCCATTCGGTTGGATGGTCTATACTCATAGTTCATTCGTGCGAATGGACTTCATTCGTATGGTTAGTCCATACGTATGGTCCATTCGTGCGAATGGGTCATACTTAGTTAATTTTCTGCCATTTTTACCAATTTACATTTAAACTCTTTTGATTAATTAAATTAACATTATGAGCCTTTGATCATCTCAGACATGATCCTTTTATCTTGAAAACATTTTGATCACCTCAGACGTGATCCTTTTAACCACTTTGGTCACCTCAGACGTGACCCTTTTAAAACACTTTGTCACCTCAGACGTGACTAATTTAACCTTTCAAAGCACATATGGTCATCTCAGACATGACCCTTTTAGTGAGTTGATTCCTTCTGATTTTCCTGATGTAGCCCGACACTTGACTCAAATTAAAACTTAAAACGACTAACTAATTTAAGAACTTTAAACTAATTACATAAACAGACATATTTTGGCTTTTTGTGAGAGATAAATCCAGAGATTGATATCTGCGGGATTTGGTTCGGGAATAGATAGCTTCAACTTAGATTTATCATATCTGGACCAATTCAATTTTTGGAATCATACAGGCAATTCAAATCATTTGGTACTAGTTATTAAACCTTTTGATGCTCAAGTTCTCGATGTTCATCCAGAGTCGTTAGCAACGAAGGAAATCATACTGAAACTCTTAGATTTTCACATTGATTTGAACCTTTGAGAATGTAGCCACAATGATTGTCAGTATGTTTGTCCACTTAAATCCATACACAGACTTTTGACACAGACTGGTGACTAATTTAGGTTTAATTATTTCAACTAACATTTGTGGATCCCACACTTATATGGTAATCAACATTCCTCAGGAGCTTTTGAGCGGTCTACGGGTATTATTACAAGAAGAGACTATTCTTAGAGCTTTCAAAGAGAAGCCTGTCCTCAGGTCAGTGCCATCGCACAGCAGAGAGGCGGCAAACAACAATGAATTCTAGAATATCTAGGTTATGCTTATCCTCAGGTCAGTGCCATCGCACAGCAGAGAGGCACACAACCTATCTCCTTGTTAGAGCAGCTTATTTTATTTTGCACAAAATGCACCAACAACATAAGTCATTAGCTTTATTGCATTTGTCTTTCATTTTTTCTTGCTTTGCTCTAGTTATGGTCATCCGCACACATTTGTGGCGTTTACTTGCTCATTACACCTTATTGGAATATTGTTGATTGTGTTAACCAGTGATAAGATGGAAGCCCACAGTCAGTTGAACAACTTAGTTTTATCTTGAAATCACCAATCAGGTCTATTTGTCTATTGTGTTGAATCTACCAACATATCATATATGGTCTAGCAGCCTCTAAGTCTACTTTCTTTGTGTCACCTTAGGAGTTGCCAGTTTTCTATCATCTTTCCTTTTAGTATTTCTTAGACTACACAGATTTATACTTTGAACTTTTGCATCTTTCTAAAACTTAAATTTTAAAGTCCCTCTTGATTTGTTCCTGTGTACTATCATTTTCCAAAGGTATTGAATCGGTATCACAGACACAATCTACCTTATTTCAGCTAGCTACTCCTTCTCCCTCATTTTTTTTTTTTTTTTAATGTTAACTTGCTGACATATTCTCCCCCTAAAATACTAAAATCATTTCTGGTTTAATTATTTTAGGATTTTAATAACAGCAAAATAACATGAGTTTAAATAAAAATAAAATCAAATAGACAAATCAAATTAAATAAAATAAAATTTAACTAAACGACATCGGACTACACATTTTCATCATCAGGAATTACCTCACTTTTCTTTTTAACGCCGTTGACCTCTAATAAATATTGAAAACGTGGTTTATCAAAGGCTTTAGTATAGAGGTCAGCGCGTTGAAAATCAGTATTAATTTTAACCACATCAATTAAGTTCTTTTCAAAACAATCTCTTATGAAATGGTATTTAATACCGATGTGTTTGGTCTTAGGATGTTGGACCGGATTTTTAGTTACTGCAATTGCAGCGGAGTTATCAACAAAAATAGGAGTAGATGAGAATTTTAAACCGTAATCCCGCATTTGCTGTTGAATCCAGATGATTTGTGAACAGCAACTTGCAGCAGCAACATATTCGGCTTCACAGGTTGACAATGCAACCGATGTCTGCTTCTTACACTGCCAGGTAACTAATCTTCTCCCAAAGAATTGACACCCCGCTGATGTAGACTTGTAGTTCATCTTGCAGCCCCCGTAATCCGAGTCACTATACGCGGTAAGCTCAAAGTCATCATCATGAGGGTACCACAATCCAAGTGTGGGTGTACCCTTCAGATAACGAAAAATCCTCTTGACCCCGATCAGATGGTTGACCTTTGGTTTAGCCTGATATCTTGAACATAGACATGTAGCATACATAATATCAGGTCTTGAGGCAGTGAGATACATGAGGGATCCGATCATTCCTCGGTACATAGTGGCATCTACTAGATCTCCATTCTCATCAGGTGCTATATCATGATTCGTAGCAAGTGGAGTCCCAGCAGCAGAAGCATTCTCCATGTCAAAGCGACTGAGAATGTCTCCTACATACTTGGTCTGATGTAGAAAGATTCCATTAGGTGTTTGATCCACCTGTAACCCGAGAAAGAACTTCATCTCCCCCATGGCACTCATCTCAAATCTTTCTTCATTACTGCTTCAAACTCTTTACATAACTCTTCGTTCTTTGACCCGAAGATTATGTCATCAACATATATCTGTACAAGCAGTAGGTCGCCATCCTTTTCTTAATAAACAGTGTACAGTCAATTACTCCCCTGCGAAAGCCGTGTTTCACAAGATGAGTTGAGAGTTTCTCATACCAAGCTCGAGGAGCTTGATGAAGCCCATATAAAGCTTTGTCGAGCTTGTAAACTCTATCCCGATGGTAAGGATCTTCAAAACCCTCGGGTTGACTTACATAGACTGTTTCTTCGATTTCCCCATGAAGGAATGCACTCTTTACATCTAATTGGTAGACTTTGATCTTCATGTACGATGCATAGGCAAGGAAGATACGAATAGCTTCCATCCTTGCCACGGGTGCAAACACCTCATTATAGTCAATTCCCTCGACTTGGCGAAAACCTTGAACCACCAGTCGAGCTTTGTTCCTGATAATGACCCCTTGGTCATCCTTCTTGCATTTTAGTACCCATTTAGTGCCAATGACTTTAGCACCTTTAGGTTTATCAACCAGAGTCCATACACCTAACTTCTTAAACTGCAGAAGTTCTTCTTGCATGGCACTCACCCACGCCTCATCATTTAGTGCCTCACTGACATATTTTGGCTCAACCTGCGAGACAAAACATCGATAAGCACCATCATGAATGTAACCTTTCTCCATAACCGAGGCGTAATCAGCTGAGTATAACTGATTTCGGGTTTGTACTCCTGATCTGACATCCCCAATAACATTGTCAAGGGGATGATAGACGTTTAGTCGTGATCCTGGAGTAGTAGGAACAGCCACCTCAGAACCGAGATTATGAACATTTGTTCTGCATCTGAGGTAGTTGGAGTTTGAGGTTCTGAAGTCGAAGGAGCATCACTCGTAGATGCTTGTGGACTTTCAGGAACTGGAACCTGTTCCTCCTGACTGTTCTGGTCATCTGCTTCAGTTCATCTTCAGAGGAGGAGTCACTGTCGTCGACTACTCCCCCTGACTGAGTAGATGATTCTCCCTGTGTGCTAGATGGTGTATTCAGAATATCATACATCATCCTAGTAGCTAACTCATCATCCGAGGGAGAGAGAGGTATGTTGAAGGATTTGAAGAATCCATCATAATCGAAGAAGTAGGCAGGTCCTTTGCCTGTAGGTGGCGTGGTATATCTCTGAACGTCGACATTACACCACACTTCTACAAGACCCGTTGAGTTATTGTAAACTCGCTTATTCGGTATGTTGTATCCTAGAAAGATTCCTTCATCTGCCTTCTCGCTGAATTTTCCTTCTTGCGTCTTCTTCAGAAGTGTACACGGCGCGCCAAAAGGTTCAAGATACTCCAAATTCGGTTTGCGTCTTTGTAGTAGCTCATAACATGTCTTTCCGTGGCGCTTGACTATTAGGACTCGATTCAGTGTATAACATGCATTTGCTACTGCCCATTCCAGAATTGGATAGGCAGTTTCGAGTCAGCCAGCATAGTCCGTGCAGTCTCTATCAAGCTTCTATTTTTTCCTCTCAGCAACACCATTCATCTGAGGCGTGTAGGCTGAAGTGAATTGATGAAAATTCCCTTTTCCTTGCAGTATGCCTCCATCCATTGATTCTTGAATTCTGTCCCGTTGTCTGAGCGTACTTGTCTAACTTTTAGCTTGTAGAGAGATTCCAGAGTGGTGACTAATTCCTTGAATGACTCAAATGTTTCTGATTTGGATTTCAGAAACATTACCCAAGTGAACCTTGAGTAGTCATCAGTGACCACAAAACAGTACAAGTCGCCTGCAATGCTCCTTGTACTGACTGGACCAAACAGATCCATGTGAAGAAGTTCAAGAGGAAGTTCTATTGAATGAACTTTCTTTTCCTTATGAGACTTCTTTGTCTGTTTGCCTTTCTTGCAAGCTACACAAAAGTCAGGAAGTTGGAAGTTCTTGACATTTACTCCTCTCACTAAATCCTTCTGAATCAAGTGATTCATCTTCCTTTGACTAATGTGTCCCATTCTCCTATGCCAGGAGATTGAGTCCTTCTCAGTAGCTTTAGATAGAAAGCACTGCACCTCATGATCCGTTGGAGCAGCTGTTGACAGATCCAAGACATAAAGGTCCTTATATCTTGAAGCAGTCATCAGAACTTGGTCCTCTGGAATCATATAGTCTTTCTTCAGCACGTAACACTTCTTGTTGTCGAAGATGACTTTAAATCCTTTATCGCAGATTTGGGAAACAGACAGTAAGTTATTCTGAAGTTGTTGAACGTAGTTCACCTTATCAAACTTAACTTTCTGATTTTCCACTTCTCCCTGTGCTGTGATGTATCCTCCCTTGTTTCCTGCAAAGGAAACATGCCCTCCTTTTATTTGTTTGACGTTTGATAAAAGGGCTCTATTTCCTGTCATGTGCCTGGATGCTCCGCTGTCTATAATCCACGTGTTAGTCTCAGCGCTATACCGAACACCCTGCACATATCAAGTAAATGTATTAGTTTAGGTTAGGAACCCAAGCCTTTACTGTCTTGGGTTTCCCAGAGGCATCACACATCATAAACTCTACCCATTGACCCTTAGAGGGTGAGGGTAGCTCAGATTCCTTCTTGTCATCAGTATCAGACACACAGGATGACTTCTCTTTCCATAAGCCAGATTTGTGCAATGCCTGTTTATGATAAACAGTCGTCTGGCTTACAGGTTGGACTTTAGGTTCACTAGATCTTCTAGGTGGAGTTAGAGAACTCCTCTTAGAAGACCTAGGTCTAGAGTCCTGAAGATCAATCTTCTTCCTAGGTGTCTGATAGAAAGGACAATAGGAAGCAATGTGTCCACATTCTCCACAGTTGTAGCATAATCTGCTATCAACTTTATGAGTAGACTTTCTTTGTGGAGAAATGCGTGACACTTTAGGAACATCAATCACTTTAGGTTTTGACTCTTGCATGTTTGATGTTTTCTCTGGTTTAACAAATTTAACTGTTTTAACCTGTTTAACTTGTTCCACTTTTTGGTTAACTGGTTTTTGACTTGTAGCATGTGAAAAATTAACGTTTGAAGTCTTTTTAGTTCTGATTTGACTCTGTTTGACCCTGACTTTAAGTTAACTTTTTCAAATTCATTTTCCAGATTAACACAAGGCAATTTACCCTTTGCCTTTGAAGTGGTCCTCCTTTTGTTTCTGTCCAGATTCAGTAGATGAACATGATGTGTCTGGATCAGTAACAAGAGGAGTGGTCACCACATGATCCTTGATTGGGTTGTTGTTACTGGTTTAGACTTGGTGTTCATCAAGGTCTCAGGTGGTGGTGGAACCACTTTGTAGCCTAATCCCTCCCCATTATTCCTTTCTCTCACTAAGTGTTGAACTATGTGTGAAGAACTAGTCCAACTATGCAGTTTCTGTTTTAAGGAATTAACTTCTACTTCTAGAACTGCCTTTTGCTTCTTAGTGTCCTCTAGGGAGTTTAGATAGTACCTAATGTCATTTGCTTGGTTAAAGGCAACTACTTCGGTTTCCCTAAGCTGTTTAGTCAATAGGTCTATCTTTTCTTTATAACTATGCTCATTTTGTTTTAAACTCTATTGGCCTCAGTGCATAGTTGTAAATCTTTTACTAAGTTATCATTGTGATCTAATAACCTAGCAAATTTTTCATCAATGCTATTCCTAAACATATCACAGTTAGAACAAGCATGATTATTAAACATTTGGTCAGTTGTACTTACCTGTGTTGTTTCAGAAGAGTTAGCCATCAACGCAGCATCAGACGTCTCTGGTTCTGGTGATTCTGACTTTTCTGTTTCTGACGTGGAAGTCTCCTCCTTTGGCTTGTAACTGACCTCAGCTGCAGTTGTTTCTTCACTGTGTGACATCGCTATTTCAACTGCTAGATCACCTTCACTCGCAGAATCATCATCAATATCTTCAACACTGGCAATGTTAGATTCTGGTGAGACAAATCTAAAACTCCAGTCCTGTCCTTCATCATCATGAGCAGTCAAGGCTTTTGGGTCCTTGTTTGATGAAGTAGAACTGGAAGCTTGCTTGTCTTGGCGAGTAAAGGATGAGAACGGGTTCCCATTACCCGTCTTCTTTGGCTTGACACATTCCCTCTTGAAGTGCCCTTTCTCTCCACAGTTGAAGCAGGTCACTTTGCTCTTGTCAAAGCCAAATGTGGTGTCCTTAGTAGCTATCAAATTTTGTCCTGTCTTCTTAACAAACTTCTTCGCCCTTCGGACAGCGCTAGCTAAGGCCCACATTATATCCATTCTTTCAAGCTCCATTTCATCTACCTGCTCGTAGTCTTCATCTGCCAGATGGCAGTTTCCAATCTTCCCAGCCACAAGTCCATCATATGAATGAACTACTGCGGCTAGAAGATCCATATGCTCTCGTGCTACTTCTACGGTCACATTACCGAGGTTCTCGGTCTTCAATTTGGTAGCACTTGCTTCTGATCCAATATAGTGGGTACAAGATGACCCTGACGTGTCTGATCCAGAAGGAGAAGCATGTGAAGGACCTGACGAGCTAGACACAAATGCTGTCTGGAGAGGTGCTCCAGATGTCTTAGCTTGAGGCGTGGCGTTGTATAAAGCTGGATTTTGTGTGTACGAAGACTTTTGAGCTCTATACTTCATCCTAAGTGCTTCTTCACGCAACTTGAGAATGAAGTCATTTATATCCAGCTTTATAAGCATTTCATTCTGTCTAAGGTTAGACACGAATGAAGCCCACTTATCAGGCAATCCGTCTGCGAAGTTGCTTACTTTCTCTTCCATAGTCGTTTCCACTCCATGTGTATGCAACTCGCTCATCAAGTGGTAGAATCTGTCTATGACTTCATCTAAACTCTCGTTACCAATCGATGAGAAGTTATCGAATTCCTTCTTTAACTCCTTTGCCTTGATTGCCTTCAATGATGCATTCCCATCATATCTCTTCTCTAGCTCATCCCACAGTTTCTTGGACTGCTTGTTCTCTGAGTACTGGTGGAATATGTCTTTGGGGATTGACTGAGTGATCAATGCATAAACCCTTTTCTCTGCATTGTACTTTACTTTCTGTGCGTCTGTCATCCCACTTAACGTTAATTTTACTCCATCTGCTCCCACCGGTGTACTATAACCAACCTCGATAGCTTCCCACAGATTAGGATCTACTCCATTGAGGTAGATCTCAAAACGTTGTTTCCAGTGGGGAAACTCATCTAAAGTCAAGAGCTTTGGTGGTTTATTGTGATTACCCACCTCACTCTCAAGCAACAGCAGGTTCTGAATTCTTGAGTCCTTCCCAGCAGTAAAGGCTGACATCTGATCTTCCATGGCTAATAAACTTAGAATCTAATCAAATAAACTTTAACTGATGCGACTGAAGGATGCGAATGGTCTTATCGTGCGTATGAACTCTGCGATTGGTTCAACCGTGCGACTGAACAGGGCGAATGGTTCAGTCGTGCGAATGAATCTGGTGCGTATGAGCTATGCGAACGAACGGTTCAGTCGGCCGAATGAGGGTGCGACTAGGTCCAGTCGTGCGAATGAGCAATGCGAATGGAGTCCAGTCGTGCGAATGGGTCACTCGTGCGACTGAAGCTGCTGTTTTGCGAAAATTTCTAGGTTTGACGGGTTTCAGCCGTAAAAATTCGAAATTTCGCAAGTCCAAATCGCCTAAGTCCGTAGAAACTGAACTTCGATGAGCAGGGAACGTCCAAGATCACTTTTGATGCCAAAGATTGCGTTTTTCGTGCAAAAACACAAACTTTTATGCAATCTTGATTGAATCAACACGAAATCAAGAGCCAAAGCTCTGATACCACTTGTTAGGACCTGGTATTTGAACGAAATACCGAGTGATTGCGTGTTAAACCAACTCAAATAGTGCGGAATCCTATTTGATTGGCGATCCAATCAGTGAGAACACACGATGAATCAATCAAGAATTGAAATCAACGTCAGAAATCGATTAGGAACCGATCTGATGTGTTCTGTGAACTTGGAGAACGATTTGGGAGGCTTCTGGACGGCTAGGGTACGTCTGGAATCGTAATGGGATGAATGCTTACGTTTTTCCACGAATTGGGTCTATTTATAGGTTAGTATTGTTCAATCGTGCGACTGGGCCATAAGTATGGTTCAGTCGTGCGATTGAACCATGCGGTTGATTCATCCGCACGACTGAGTGTTCAGTCGTGCGATTGAGTCAATCTTATGTGTCAATCATACGACTGATCCAGTCTCCTGTTTCAGTCGTGCGATTGAGTCAATCGTATGAAGTTATTCATGCGTGTGGTCCATTCGCATGGGCCATTCGCATGAGAACTTCATTAAGTTAAGTTTGAATGTTTTAATTAATATAACATAATGTGCAATCATTCAAACATTCATAAACCCAATCAATTCAATCACAACTCATTAATGAAATATTAAACATCACAAGTAACAACAATTCATATCATTTCATTAATGAATACAATTACATCATAATCAGACAGACAAGATTTATTACATTACAGCTCATGATCTAGGGACATACATGCATCAACAAACTCCCCCTTGGACCTAGATCTATCTATTCTCTTGTCTTCTGCATCACCTCCTTATACTTTTTGTACTTCTCCTCTTTAGTGACTCCTGCGTGTATCTCAAACGCAAAGCAGAGTCTTATGACATTTTGGAATTGGAGGGCTTGTACAATATCTTGCGTGTCATAGAATAGTGGCCACTTGTATAATGTGTAGACATCATTAGCAGACAAGTTGGTTAGCCACATTGGGTCGAATACCCTGATAGTATCCATTTGGCCCTCTTTATTCAACACTATGACAGCTTCAGCGGTTCTCCAATCATAGTACCACCATTTGAAGTGGGAGTGAAGTCCTGTGGCATTTCCCTGAGAGGGATTCTCGACATTGTTCTTGGGGGACTCCACTTCAGCACTATCTTGGGCTTACCAGTTATGGGATCAACTTCAGAACGTCTGATATACCTCGTAGGTTGTTGAGGTTTGAAGTTGACCCACCTGGTGTGGTACTCTTTCTTCAGGGCAGCCTCAAACCAGCCTGACATCTTTCTTGGGTCAGCATACAGCAGCTTTAGCTTAGCCAGCTGGTTGAGCTCAAAACCAGGTAGAGTCTTCAGATCATGTGGGAACCTGAAGTACTCTATGCCCTGCTCCCTCTTAACTGCATAAGCGTTAAGGTCTTCAAAATAAGCCCATGAGATAATCCTGCCTGACACCTTATGGTGTTTCTTGACTCTGTAGAGCTTGGTGTAGGCATCTCTCTTTGGTGCAGCACGCTGGGCTCTTACTTCTTCAAAACAGGCAGCCCACTCAGCCTTGCGAATATCTACGTCTGCATTGGAGGCTTGGGCTGTTCCTTCAGTCTTTTCCGTTTCCTGCTCCATCTTGTCTAGTACCTCAAAAGTATCACTGACTAGGGATTCACCCAGATTGGGGACCACATTTCCCTCGGCGTCAGCATACTGAGGGTACTCTTCTGCAGTAATGTCTTCAACCTCAACTTCATCAATGTCATTCAGTTCCTCATCACTGGTTGAATCAACTGTTGGAGCGTCCTTGACTATTTCATCGGGATTGAGTCTGAACATCTCTGCCAGTTGCTCATCAGACAGGTCATGAATTATCTCCCCTTCTTCAGGGGTATAACTCACAGACCGTCTCACTATCCCTTGTAGGTCAAGAATCATGGTTAATTGAGTCTTGACCATTTGAAGGGGAGCAAAGTCAAACTCATCCCTTTGAAAGTTTGGATCTGTTTGATATAAACATTCAACACATAAACCATTAGTAATTAATCAAACAGCTTATATTAACTTAATATATATAAACATTTAATACACTTGTTTTCCATTACATGATTCAAGTACAAAATAAATAAATACATAAAACATCTAATCAGTACTTTTGTCTTGAATCTGGGGCGTGTCGCTCGGAGGAGCAGAAGTAGTGGATGACTGGTCTTGTCGATGCTTAGATCTCCGCTCTTGACCTGAAGCAGAGGCCGATGCAGCCGCATCCCCTCCTTCTGCCTCGTCATCATCATCACGTCCTTCTGTCCTGTCTTCTTCAGTCTCCTCATCATCATCATCTTCCTCATCATCATCCTCATCTTCATCATCATCATCTCCATCATCCCCGTCACCTTCCTTTAGCTTCAGGGGCTCATCTTTCGACCCCTTCAACCTCAGCATAATAGTCTTGTTGGTCGTCTCCAACTCCTCTATACGTTTGACGGACTGAGCCTGCATGTCCTGGAGTTGGGACACCTCGACTCTCTGCTGGTCGATCACCCGAGCCTGCTCTGCCAGTTGCTGAGACTGGGCAGCAGTCAGGTCGGTCAGCTGGCGGATCTGCGCCGCCTTCTCCTCATCCGCAGCAAGCAGACGCATCACCATACGGTTTAGCGCTGAGAGCTGCTCCTCTACCCCGATGTGAGGTAGAGTGAATCCATAAGCATGTGAAGGCTGGGCTGAAGGTCCAGCATGATGTGTGGTGGTGGTGGCAGTGGCAGTGGTGAATATGGGTCGGTGGGCTGATGCTGGTGAAGTAGGGGTGAATGGTCTGGTGGTGGATGGGAAGGATACGGTGGTGGTAGGTAAGGTGGTGGATGTGGTAGTGGGAGTAGTGGCTGTGGTGATGGGTGGTATGTCAGTAGTGGTGGTAGTGGTGGAGGTAGTGGTAGCTGTGGTGCTGGAAGTAGTAGTAACGAAGGTCAAGCGACGCTTCTTCTTCTTCAATCCATGGGGTTGAGCCATCCGCTTCCTCCTAGTTCCGGTGGAAGTGGATGCTCCCCCTGCAGCTCTGCTTACTGAACCCGGAACATAGTTCGGGTCAGTGTCTCTCTCTGAGGAGTCCCTAGGGTGTTCACCAACCACCCTAAGCCCGTGGTCTGTGGGAACAACTTTACTTCCCACAGTCCTGGTGAGGGGCTCCTCATCTGACTCCTCCTCCTCTATATCACCAGTCACAAACTCTTGATGGAAACCGGCCATCTCAGCGACCTCTCCGGCAGTGGCTGACCCCGGGGGAATAACGTCTGAATCAGTGCCTCTAGATGGGGCAGGCATATCATCCCCGGCGTCGCCGCTATCATCATCATCAGAGTCGGTATCTGGTATGGCAATATGCTCAACATCCGAGTCACTGTCCTCGTGGCGCCACTTTCTCTTGGCTGGCGCCACATAATCAGCACGGGCCAGATGCCCAAACAACCTCCTGACAGGGGGCTTCACCTGCTTCCCCCTGTATACCTTCATCCGGCCAAGTGTAGTGTCGTCCATAACCTCAAGAACAACAGCGTCCTCCTTCTCCTTCGGCAGGGAGGGAAGCTTCTGGTCAATGATCATCTGTAGAAATCTGGGGTACATACAGAAGCCTTCCTTCCCTTTCCCCTCGAGGTTCTCCACCAGGTAGGTGAATATCATCTTGGAGAAGCTGAACGGGTGGTTCAGCACCAACGCAGCATATGCGTTCTGGATCTGGTCGGAAAGCTCATCAAAACCTCCCTTCCTGGATGCTATACACTTCAGCAGCACGTGCGCAAGGTACTTAAACTGGGGACAGAGGTTACTCTTGTTGAGTACCCCAGCATTGATGTCCCCAGAGTACTTGGCTCTCATGAAACATCCTCTAACAGTGAGGGGGTGTAGACGAGTAGGACAATCCGCATCATCCCCAAACTGTAGAACAATCCTCAGATCCTCCTCTGATATAGTGATAGCCTCACCAAAAATCGAGCTCCTGATGCAATGAGGCTCAGTGGATCTATCTACAGACGCGCCTTCCCAGAAGGCCTGCTGCACTGATCTGTATGGTGTGCATGGAGTGGATATAGCATGAGCGATCCTGGATCTCTGTAGAAATGTAATAATGCCTGTGAAGTCAGCTGCATTCCTGGATGTCAAATCCAGGTGAGCACATATGTTGTGCTTGGTGCTCATGTTCCATCGACTCGCCATCTGTAACACATAACAATATAAACGTTAGTTCCGTTGGCTAAGAGTATAATGAAACACTTAGACTTTGAATAGAAACTATCTGTCATGCGATTGAGGTTGTACGACTGAAGACAGTCGTGCGACTGAATCGTGCGATTGAGGTTCAGACGTGCGAATGACCTCATGCGCACGACTGAGTGTGCGACTGGACTCATGCGCATGTACTCTTATGCGGTTACACCAGTCGTGCGACTGAGTCTCATTCGCATGGTTCAGTCGTGCGGTTAAGTGAATCGCTTC
Organism: Flaveria ramosissima; assembly: GCA_025215565.1. NCBI lineage: Eukaryota > Viridiplantae > Streptophyta > Magnoliopsida > Asterales > Asteraceae > Flaveria > Flaveria ramosissima. Next base: position 56,611,132 of record CM046045.1, read on the forward strand.
CTTCAGTCGTGCGACTGAAGTTCATCCGCTTGACCAGTCGTCTGTCTCCTGTCCGTTCAATTCAAATTTGCTTTTTCACCAACTTTGAGTTTCAGACTTCGTGTTTTGGTTTATTAACTCGCAACTCATTAGTAACACCTAACATCTTTAATTTCATTTACTTGAGTTATTTAGTTAGGTCAAGTTGTCACACAGGTCTTAGTTTTCTATCGGGTCTGATTATCCTGATTCAGAGTCCAATTTGAACGATGTTTTGATGTTTCTTTGTCGCAAATTACCTGTAGAATCGAAGTCAATGATCAGTATGCAAGAAACGAAGGTTTTAAGGAGATCAAATCAAATTTTGGCAGAGTAACGGTAGGGTGTGCGATTTAGGGGCGATTTGAGGGTGATGAGTCTCTGCGACCGACTCCACCTCTATTTATATCAACCCTAGATCCAATCGTGCGACTGAGTTCATACGCACCTTTCAGTCGTGCGAGTGGGACTCAGTCGTGCGATTGGGTCAGTCGCCCTTCTCCAGTCGTCCGACTGAAGTTCAGTCGTGCGACTGACTCACTCGTTCGCACTTAAGCCTCCGACTGGACTAATCGTATGACCATTCGGTTGGATGGTCCATACTCATAGTTCATTCGTGCGAATGGACTTCATTCGTATGGTTAGTCCATACGTATGGTCCATTCGTGCGAATGGGTCATACTTAGTTAATTTTCTGCTATTTTTACCAATTTACCTTTAAACTCAATTTACTTTAAACTCTTTTATATTAATTAAATTAACGTTATGAGTCTTTGATCATCTCAGACATGATCCTTTTATCTTGAAAACACTTTGATCACCTCAGACGTGATCCTTTTAACCACTTTGGTCACCTCAGACGTGACTATTTAACCTTTAAAGCACATATGGTCATCTCAGACATGACCTTTTAGTGAGTTGATTCCTTCTGATTTTCCTGATGTAGCCCGACACTTGACTCAAATTAAAACTTAAAACGACTAACTAATTTAAGAATTTAAACTAATTACATAAACAGACATATTTTTGGCTTTTTTGTGAGAGATAAATCCAGAGATTGATATCTACGGGATTTGGTTCGGGAGTAGATAGCTTCAACTTAGATTGATCACATCTGGACCAATTCAATTTTTGGAATCATACAGGCAATTCAAATCATTTGGGACTAGTTATTAAACCTTTTGATGCTCAAGTTCTCGGTGTTCATCCAGAGTCGTTAGCAACATAAGGAAATCATACTGAAACTCTTAGATTTTCACATTGATTTGAACCTTTGAGAATGTAGCCACAATGATTGTCAGTATGTTTGTCCACTTAAATCCATACACAGACTTTTGACACAGACTGGTGACTTATTTAGGTTTAATTATTTCAACTAACATTTGTGGATCCCACACTTATATGGTAATCAACATTCCTCAGGAGCTTTTGAGCGGTCTACGGGTATTATTACAAGAAGAGACTATTCTTAGAGCTTTCAAAGAGAAGCCTGTCCTCAGGTCAGTGCCATCGCACAGCAGAGAGGCGGCAAACAACAATGAATTCTAGAATATCTAGGTTATGCTTATCCTCAGGTCAGTGCCATCGCACAGCAGAGAGGCACACAACCTATCTCCTTGTTAGAGCAGCTTATTTTATTTTGCACAAAATGCACCAACAACATAAGTCATTAGCTTTATTGCATTTGTCTTTCATTTTTTCTTGCTTTGCTCTAGTTATGGTCATCCGCACACATTTGTGGCGTTTACTTGCTCATTACCCTTATTGGAATATTGTTGATTGTGTTAACCAGTGATAAGATGGAAGCCCACAGTCAGTTGAACAACTTAGTTTTATCTTGAAATCACCAATCATCGGTCTATTTGTCTATTGTGTTGAATCTACCAACATATCATATATGGTCTAGCAGCCTCTAAGTCTACTTTCTTTGTGTCACCTTAGGAGTTGCCAGTTTTCTATCATCTTTCCTTTTAGTATTGCTTAGACTACACAGATTTATACTTTGAACTTTTGCATCTTTCTAAAACTTAAATTTTAAAGTCCCTCTTGATTTGTTCCTGTGTACTATCATTTTCCAAAGGTATTGAATCGGTATCACAGACACAATCTACCTTATTTCAGCTACTCCTTCTCCCTCATTTTTTTTTTTTAATGTTAACTTGCTGACATATTCTCCCCCTAAAATACTAAAATCATTTCTGGTTTAATTATTTTAGGATTTTAATAAACAGCAAGAGAACATGAGTTTAAATAAAAATAAAATCAAATAGACAAATCAAATAAATAAAATAAAATTTAACTAAACGACATCGGACTACACATTTTCATCATCAGGAATTACCTCACTTTTCTTTTTAACGCCGTTGACCTCTAATAAATATTGAAAACGTGGTTTATCAAAGGCTTTAGTATAGAGGTCAGCGCGTTGAAAATCAGTATTAATTTTAACCACATCAATTAAGTTCTTTTCAAACAATCTCTTATGAAATGGTATTTAATACCGATGTGTTTGGTCTTAGGATGTTGGACCGGATTTTTAGTTACTGCAATTGCAGCAGAGTTATCAACAAAATAGGAGTAGATGAGAATTTTAAACCGTAATCCCGCATTTGCTGTTGAATCCAGATGATTTGTGAACAGCAACTTGCAGCAGCAACATATTCGGCTTCACAGGTTGACAATGCAACCGATGTCTGCTTCTTACACTGCCAGGTAACTAATCTTCTCCCAAAGAATTGACACCCCTGATGTAGACTTGTAGTTCATCTTGCAGCCCCCGTAATCCGAGTCACTATACGCGGTAAGCTCAAAGTCATCATCATGAGGGTACCACAATCCAAGTGTGGGTGTACCCTTCAGATAACGAAAAATCCTCTTGACCCCGATCAGATGGTTGACCTTTGGTTTAGCCTGATATCTTGAACATAGACATGTAGCATACATAATATCAGGTCTTGAGGCAGTGAGATACATGAGGGATCCGATCATTCCTCGGTACATAGTGGCATCTACTAGATCTCCATTATCATCAGGTGCTATATCATGATTCGTAGCAAGTGGAGTCCCAGCAGCAGAAGCATTCTCCATGTCAAAGCGACTGAGAATGTCTCCTACATACTTGGTCTGATGTAGAAAGATTCCATTAGGTGTTTGATCCACCTGTAACCCGAGAAAGAACTTCATCTCCCCCATGGCACTCATCTCAAATTCTTTCTTCATTACTGCTTCAAACTCTTTACATAACTCTTCGTTCTTTGACCCGAAGATTATGTCATCAACATATATCTGTACAAGCAGTAGGTCGCCATCCTTTTCCTTAATAAACAGTGTACAGTCAATTACTCCCCTGCGAAAGCCGTGTTTCACAAGATGAGTTGAGAGTTTCTCATACCAAGCTCGAGGAGCTTGATGAAGCCCATACAAAGCTTTGTCGAGCTTGTAAACTCTATCCCGATGGTAAGGATCTTCAAAACCCTCGGGTTGACTTACATAGACTGTTTCTCTGATTTCCCCATGAAGGAATGCACTCTTTACATCTAATTGGTAGACTTTGATCTTCATGTACGATGCATAGGCAAGGAAGATACGAATAGCTTCCATCCTTGCCACGGGTGCAAACACCTCATTATAGTCAATTCCCTCGACTTGGCGAAAACCTTGAACCACCAGTCGAGCTTTGTTCCTGATAATGACCCCTTGGTCATCCTTCTTGCATTTTAGTACCCATTTAGTGCCAATGACTTTAGCACCTTTAGGTTTATCAACCAGAGTCCATACACCTAACTTCTTAAACTGCAGAAGTTCTTCTTGCATGGCACTCACCCACGCCTCATCATTTAGTGCCTCACTGACATATTTTGGCTCAACCTGCGAGACAAAACATCGATAAGCACCATCATGAATGTAACCTTTCTCCATAACCGAGGCGTAATCAGCTGAGTATAACTGATTTCGGGTTTGTACTCCTGATCTGACATCCCCAATAACATTGTCAAGGGGATGATAGACGTTTAGTCGTGATCCTGGAGTAGTAGGAACAGCCACCTCAGAACCAAGATTATGAACATTTTGTTCTGCATCTGAGGTAGTTGGAGTTTGAGGTTCTGAAGTCGAAGGTGCATCACTCGTAGATGCTTGTGGACTTTCAGGAACTGGAACCTGTTCCTCCTGACTGTTCTGGTCATCTGCTTCAGCTTCATCTTCAGAGGAGGAGTCACTGTCGTCGACTACTCCCCCTGACTGAGTAGATGATTCTCCCTGTGTGCTAGATGGTGTATTCAGAATATCATACATCATCCTAGTAGCTAGCTCATCATCCGAGGGAGAGAGAGGTATGTTGAAGGATTTGAAGAATCCATCATAATCGAAGAAGTAGGCAGGTCCTTTGCCTGTAGGTGGTGTGGTATATCTCTGAACGTCGACATTACACCACACTTCTACAAGACCCGTTGAGTTATTGTAAACTCGCTTATTCGGTATGTTGTATCCTAGAAAGATTCCTTCATCTGCCTTCTCGCTGAATTTTCCTTCTTGCGTCTTCTTCAGAAGTGTACACGGCGCGCCAAAAGGTTCAAGATACTCCAAATTCGGTTTGCGTCTTTGTAGTAGCTCATAACATGTCTTTCCGTGGCGCTTGACTATTAGGACTCGATTCAGTGTATAACATGCATTTGCTACTGCCTCATTCCAGAATTGGATAGGCAGTTTCGAGTCAGCCAGCATAGTCCGTGCAGTCTCTATCAAGCTTCTATTTTCCTCTCAGCAACACCATTCATCTGAGGCGTGTAGGCTGAAGTGAATTGATGAACAATTCCCTTTTCCTTGCAGTATGCCTCCATCCATTGATTCTTGAATTCGGTCCCGTTGTCTGAGCGTACTTGTCTAACCTTTAGCTTGTAGAGAGATTCCAGAGTGGTGACTAATTCCTTGAATGACTCAAATGTTTCTGATTTGGATTTCAGAAACATTACCCAAGTGAACCTTGAGTAGTCATCAGTGACCACAAAACAGTACAAATCGCCTGCAATGCTCCTTGTACTGACTGGACCAAACAGATCCATGTGAAGAAGTTCAAGAGGAAGTTCTATTGAATGAACTTTCTTTTCCTTATGAGACTTCTTTGTCTGTTTGCCTTTCTTGCAAGCTACACAAAAGTCAGGAAGTTGGAAGTTCTTGACATTTACTCCTCTCACTAAATCCTTCTGAATCAAGTGATTCATCTTCCTTTGACTAATGTGTCCCATTCTCCTATGCCAGGAGATTGAGTCCTTCTCAGTAGCTTTAGATAGAAAGCACTGCACCTCATGATCCGTTGGAGCAGCTGTTGACAGATCCAAGACATAAAGGTCCTTATATCTTGAAGCAGTCATCAGAACTTGGTCCTCTGGAATCATATAGTCTTTCTTCAGCACGTAACACTTCTTGTTGTCGAAGATGACTTTAAATCCTTTATCGCAGATTTGGGAAACAGAAAGTAAGTTATTCTGAAGTTGTTGAACGTAGTTCACCTTATCAAACTTAACTTTCTGATTTCCCACTTCTCCCTGTGCTGTGATGTATCCTCCCTTGTTTCCTGCAAAGGAAACATGCCCTCCTTTTATTTGTTTGACATTTGATAAAAGGGCTCTATTTCCTGTCATGTGCCTGGATGCTCCGCTGTCTATAATCCACGTGTTAGTCTCAGCGCTATACCGAACACCCTGCACATATCAAGTAAATGTATTAGTTTAGGTTAGGAACCCAAGCCTTTACTGTCTTGGGTTTCCCAGAGGCATCACACATCATAAACTCTACCCATTGACCTTTAGAAGGTGAGGGTAGCTCAGATTCCTTCTTGTCATCAGTATCAGACACACAGGATGACTTCTCTTTCCATAAGCCAGATTTGTGCAATGCCTGTTTATGATAAACAGTCGTCTGGCTTACAGGTTGGACTTTAGGTTCACTAGATCTTCTAGGTGGAGTTAGAGAACTCCTCTTAGAAGACCTAGGTCTAGAGTCCTGAAGATCAATCTTCTTCCTAGGTGTCTGATAGAAAGGACAATAGGAAGCAATATGTCCACATTCTCCACAGTTGTAGCACAATCTGCTATCAACTTTATGAGTAGACTTTCTTTGTGGAGAAATGCGTGACACTTTAGAACATCAATCACTTTAGGTTTTGACTCTTGCATGTTTGATGTTTTCTCTGGTTTAACAAATTTAACTGTTTTAACCTGTTTAACTTGTTCCACTTTTTGGTTAACTGGTTTTTGACTTGTAGCATGTGAAAAATTAACGTTTGAAGTCCTTTTGGGTTCTGATTTGACTCTGTTTGACCCTGACTTTAAGTTAACTTTTTCAAATTCATTTTCCAGATTAACACAAGGCAATTTACCCTTTGCCTTTGAAGTGGCCTCCTTTTGTTTCTGTCCAGATTCAGTAGATGAACATGATGTGTCTGGATCAGTAACAAGAGGAGTGGTCACCACATGATCCTTGATTGGGTTGTTGTTTACTGGTTTAGACTTGGTGTTCATCAAGGTTCAGGTGGTGGTGGAACCACTTTGTAGCCTAATCCCTCCCCATTATTCCTTTCTCTCACTAAGTGTTGAACTATGTGTGAAGAACTAGTCCAACTATGCAGTTTCTGTTTTAAGGAATTAACTTCTACTTCTAGAACTGCCTTTTGCTTCTTAGTGTCCTCTAGGGAGTTTAGATAGTACCTAATGTCATTTGCTTGATTAAAGGCAACTACTTCGGTTTCCCTAAGTTGTTTAGTCAATAGGTCTATCTTTTCTTTATAACTATGCTCATTTTGTTTTAGAACTCTATTGGCCTCAGTGCATAGTTGTAAATCCTTTACTAAGTTATCATTGTGATCTAATAACCTAGCAAATTTTTCATCAATGCTATTCCTAAACATATCACAGTTAGAACAAGCATGATTATTAAACATTTGGTCAGTTGTACTTACCTGTGTTGTTTCAGAAGAGTTAGCCATCAACGCAGCATCAGACGTCTCTGGTTCTGGTGATTCTGACTTTTCTGTTTCTGACGTGGAAGTCTCCTCCTTTGGTGTGTAACTGACCTCAGCTGCAGTTGTTTCTTCACTGTGTGACATCGCTATTTCAACTGCTAAATCACCTTCACTCGCAGAATCATCATCAATATCTTCAACACTGGCAATGTTAGATTCTGGTGAGACAAATCTAAAACTCCAGTCCTGTCCTTCATCATCATGAGCAGTCAAGGCTTTTGGGTCCTTGTTTGATGAAGTAGAACTGGAGGCTTGCTTGTCTTGGCGAGTAAAGGATGAGAACGGGTTCCCATTACCCGTCTTCTTTGGCTTGACACATTCCCTCTTGAAGTGCCCTTTCTCTCCACAGTTGAAGCAGGTCACTTTGCTCTTGTCAAAACCAAATGTGGTGTCCTTAGTAGCTATCAAATTTTGTCCTGTCTTCTTAACAAACTTCTTCGCCCTTCGGACAGCGCTAGCTAAGGCCCACATTATATCCATTCTTTCAAGCTCCATTTCATCTACCTGCTCGTAGTCTTCATCTGCCAGATGACAGTTTCCAATCTTCCCAGCCACAAGTCCATCATATGAATGAACTACTGCGGCTAGAAGATCCATATGCTCTCGTGCTACTTCTACGGTCACATTACCGAGGTTCTCGGTCTTCAATTTGGTAGCACTTGCTTCTGATCCAATATAGTGGGTACATGACGACCCTGACGTGTCTGATCCAGAAGGAGAAGCATGTGAAGGACCTGACGAGCTAGACACAAATGCTGTCTGGAGAGGTGCTCCAGATGTCTTAGCTTGAGGCGTGGCATTGTATAAAGCTGGGTTTTGTGTATACGAAGACTTCTGTGCTCTATACTTCATCCTTAGTGCTTCTTCACGCAGCTTGAGAATGAAGTCATTTATATCCAGCTTTACAAGCATTCCATTCTGTCTAAGATTAGACACGAATGAAGCCCACTTATCAGGCAATCCGTCTGCGAAGTTGCTTACTTTCTCTTCCATAGTCGTTTCCACTCCATGTGTATGCAACTCGCTCATCAAGTGGTAGAATCTGTCTATGACTTCATCTAAACTCTCGTTACCAATCGATGAGAAGTTATCGAATTCCTTCTTTAACTCCTTTGCCTTGATTGCCTTTAATGATGCATTCCCATCATATCTTTTCTCTAGCTCATCCCACAGTTTCTTGGACTGCTTGTTCTCTGAGTACTGGTGGAATATGTCTTTGGGGATCGACTGAGTTATCAACGCATAAACCCTTTTCTCTGCATTATACTTTACTTTCTGTGCGTCGGTCATCCCACTTAACGTTAATTTAACTCCATCTGCTCCCACCGGTGTACTATAACCAACCTCGATAGCTTCCCACAGATTAGGATCTACTCCATTGAGGTAGATCTCAAAACGTTGTTTCCAGTGTGGAAACTCATCTAAAGTCAAGAGCTTTGGTGGTTTATTGTGATTACCCACCTCACTCTCAAGCAACAGCAGGTTCTGAATTCTTGAGTCCTTCCCAGCAGTAAAGGCTGACATCTGATCTTCCATGGCTAATAAACTTAGAATCTAATCAAATAAACTTTAACTGATGCGACTGAAGGATGCGAATGGTCTTATCGTGCGTATGAACTCTGCGATTGGTTCAACCGTGCGACTGAACAGGGCGAATGGTTCAGTCGTGCGAATGAATCTGGTGCGTATGAGCTATGCGAACGAAAGGTTCAGTCGGCCGAATGAGGGTGCGACTAGGTCCAGTCGTGCGAATGAGCACTGCGAATGGAGTCCAGTCGTGCGAATGGGTCACTCGTGCGACTGAAGCTGCTGTTTTGCGAAAATTTCTAGGTTTGACGGGTTTCAGCCGTAAAAATTCGAAATTTCGCAAGTCCAAATCGCCTAAGTCCGTAGAAACTGAACTTCGATGAGCAGGGAACGTCCAAGATCACTTTTGATGCCAAAGATTGCGTTTTTCGTGCAAAAACACAAACTTTTATGCAATCTTGATTGAATCAACACGAAATCAAGAGCCAAGCTCTGATACCACTTGTTAGGACCTGGTATTTGAACGAAATACCGAGTGATTGCGTGTTAAACCAACTCAAATAGTGCGGAATCCTATTTGATTGGCGATCCAATCAGTGAGAACACACGATGAATCAATCAAGAATTGAAATCAACGTCAGAAATCGATTAGGAACCGATCTGATGTGTTCTGTGAACTTGGAGAACGATTTGGGAGGCTTCTGGACGGCTAGGGTACGTCTGGAATCGTAATGGGATGAATGCTTACGTTTTCCCACGAATTGGGTCTATTTATAGGTTAGTATTGTTCAATCGTGCGACTGGGCCATAAGTATGGTTCAGTCGTGCGATTGAACCATGCGGTTGATTCATCCGCACGACTGAGTGTTCAGTCGTGCGATTGAGTCAATCTTATGTGTCAATCATACGACTGATCCAGTCTCCTTTCAGTCGTGCGATTGAGTCAATCGTATGAAGTTATTCATGCGTGTGGTCCATTCGCATGGGCCATTCGCATGAGAACTTCATTAAGTTAAGTTTGAATGTTTTATTTAATATAACATAATGTGCACTCATTCAAACATTCATAAACCCAATCAATTCAATCACAACTCATTAATGAAATATTAAACATCACATGTAACAAACAATTCATTTCATTTCATTAATCAATACAACTTACATCATAATCAGACAGACAAGATTTATTACATTACAGCTCATGATCTAGGGACATACATGCATCAACAGTGGAGCCTTGAGCTGGAATTTACCAGATGTATCATTTGTCATTGTAGTGCTGATAGAAACCTCATTTGCTGAAGTAGTTCCAACTGGAGCTGAAGATGTATGAGTTGAGGGTCTTTCTAGCTCAAATCTTGGATCAGGATCACCTGTATTTAAATTTTCTGCAGATCCTGAAACATTCTCACAAGATTTGTTAAAACAGTTGGTAACTAAGTCAAGATCAAATAGCCAATCAGGATCAGAACCAGCCACATAGGGTGTGTGTTCATTGAAAGTCACATTGGCTGACTCCTCAACAATTCTAGTTCTGAGATTGTATACTCTATAAGCCTTGTCTTGGGAGGAGTATCCAATGAAGTGTCCATCATCTGATTTCTCAGCAAACTTGGCAATTTGATCCTTGGTATTCAAGATGGTGCAGGGACATCCAAATGACCTGAGAAAACCAATGAAAGGTTTCCTCTTGTGCCAAAGTTCATAAGGAGTCTTACCATGTGTCTTAACTACTAAAACTCTGTTTTGCACATAGCAAGCAGTATTTACTGCCTCAGCCCAGAAGGTAATGGGCAGTTTAGAGTCAGACAACATAGTTCTTGCAGCTTCAATTAGTGTCCTGTTTCCCCTCTCAGCAACTCCATTTTGCTGAGGAGTCCTGGGAGCACTATATTGTCTTGTAATACCTTTTTCAACACAAAATGTATCAAGGATTTGATTCTTGAATTCAGTCCCTTGATCACATCTTATGGTTTTGACCTTGTGATCACTTTGATTCTCAATTTTTAAGATGAAATTCTTCAGAATCTCAGGGGTTTCATCCTAAGTTCTAAGAAAGAAAACCCAAGTGAATCTTGTAAAATCATCTGTGATCACCAAACAATAAGAGGTCCTTCCTAGACTCATTAAACTGGTGGGGCCAAAGAGATCCATATGTAATAGGTGTAGGGGAGTAGTGATAGAGTTCTTTTCCTTAGGCTTGTGAGATACCTTGTGTTGCTTCCCTTTCAGGCATGCAACACAATGATCATCACTTGTAAACTCTTTCTTTGGCATTCCAGTTACCAAATCATGTTTAATTAGTTTATTCATGTTCTTAAAGTTTACATGGCACATTCTTTTATGCCATAGGAAAGACTCATCACTATTTGCTTTAGATATAAAGCATGAAACTTCTCCAGAGGGAGATGTTTCTTGCAAATCCATCTTGTACATGTTCCCTTTTCCTAGGGGCTCTGAGCAGGATATGCTCATGAGTAATGACCACTCCAGGCTTGAGAACAATGCATTCATGCTCAGTAAAGAGCATGTTATGACTCTGATCACAAAATTGGGATACACTCAGAAGATTGTACCCAGGTTCCTTGACAAAGTTTACCTTTTCAATGCTGAGCTTACCATTTGTGACCTTGCCCCTTCCTGAAATGTAACCACCTTCATCTCCTCCAAAAGCAACTGGTCCTCCATCAATTCTCTCAAAGTTATAGAGTAGTGACCTATTGCCTGTCATGTGCCTGGAACAGCCACTATCAATTATCCAGACATTCCTGCTTGTCTTGAGTTGTTCCTGCACAAAGAAAATGATTAGTTACATTTGGAAACCCAAGCCTTACTTGTCTTGGGCTCACTAAGTATAATAGAAGGTAATGCAACAGCAATAGATCCTATGGTTGTGCTAGGGGGATCCTCATCTGTTGTTGATGAGGAAACTTCAGTCACTTGGTATTTCTTAGACTTCCACACCACCTTTGGAGTCTTGGATTTGACCTTCAAAACCTTGGAATCTTTTAGGACTTCACAAGTTTTGATGACTGAACCTTCGGAAGATTCCCCAGTCAGTGCAGCTGACTTCAGTGCTTCGGAAGAACTCCTTTCTTCCGAGACCAATTTTTCTTCCGAAGGTAATTTTCCATTTACCTTCTTCTTTGATTTGGAGCTTCCGAAGGAAACAGATTTTCCTTCCGAAGCTTGAATCTTCTTGAAACTCTTTAAAGTCTTTGTATTGGTCATATGGACAGTACTTTTAGGATTATATGGATAATCCTTAGCAATGTGAGAGGTACTTTCACACATGACACACAACATTTTCTTCTTCAAAAGAGTCTCCTTATGAGAGCAAGACTGTCTTTGGTCACATCCCTTCTCCACCTTCATCTTTGTAGATGCTGAGACAGTTCTTTTGGGCTGTGAACTGTTCTTGGAGTTTGATGGTCCAGGCTGTGTAGCAGTGGTACACAGCAGATCAGTCTTCTTCTTGGTACTGAGATGATTTGAACAAGAACCAGAACTCTTAGCTAAGGAGTTTTGGTTGATGTCTTCAGTCTTTACTACTTTAAACCCTGTAGAGATAAAAACTTGTTTCTGCTTAGAGTCAAAAGTAGCCTTGATCTCTTGAGCCTTCTTTGCCTTTCTTTTGCTCTTCCTGATCAAGTTCTTTCTCTTTGACTTGGTCATCACAGTAGACTTCTTCTCCTCAGAAGGATAGTGGCCCTTAGTAGAATCCTCCTCTTCAGTCTTCTCAGAGGAATTCTTCACTATCTCTTGTTCATCCTCTTCACTTATAGGATCTATGAGAGGAAGCTCATCTTCACAAGTTCCACACCTAGGAGATCTTACAGACAAGATTGTGTGTGGAGGAGCTATCTCATTTGATCCCAAACCCTATCTATTTTGATAACATACTTTGTTGTGCAGGGATGAGGATATCATGTTCTTGAAGGTCTCTTCTTCAAGAACACTCTTTTCTGCCCTGGCTTTGCTGATCACAAGCTCAGCCTGGCACTCAGTCAACTTAGTTATGAGATCTTGGATTTGAGTCCTAAAATCTATATGTTCATGTTTTAGTACTGAAATGGTTTTCTCTAAGTCCTCTATTTTTAACTTGTAATCATTTTCAGACTTTCTAAAATCAGATTTTAAAATGTTTAAGGACTCAAGATCAGATCTCATTTCCAAGTTATAGGACCTGTATCTGTTAACTTTAGCAATGCATTCAGGAGTACAGAGATGTTCCAATACCTTGGCTTCATCATGATCTGCATTAATGCTTGGTTTGGAGAAGCATCTTCCACCTGAAAGCTCCAGTCAAAGCCTCCTTCTTCAACAGCAACAGCAGCTTGTTGCTTTGGCTTCTCATTCTGAGGGGCTTTGTCAGTGTAGTTTGGCCTGGTTTGTGCTTGGCCACCATTTGTTTTAGGTGCCTTACACTCTCTAGCAAAGTGTCCCATCAAGTTACAGTTGTAACACTTGACTTTGCTTTTGTCCAAGCCAAACTTTCCACTGGTTGCATTGCTTGGAAACCTCCTTCCTGTTCTCTTGTAGAACTTCTTGGCTCTATGAGTGAGGAGAGCCATCTGCTGAACTATTTCTATGTACTCCAGGTCATCTGGATGGATACAGTCCAGGTCTTCAAGAGTGAAAAGAGAGTTGCCACAACTTTCATCAGAAGACACAAAGGCTTGAGAAGAGCTTGTCTCTTGGAATGGGCTTCCTTGAGTGTAGTTCTCCCTAGGTGTCTCTGGGAAGGTGATGAAAGGACCCTTTTGTGAGTTGTCAGGGTAGCATATGAGATGATGTTGGGGTTCTATGCTATCCCTTTCAGTTGAACCCATTTGATTGTTGGAGTTGCCAGATGAACCTTGCATGTTCATCTCCATCTGGTAGCCACTGAGAATCCCATATAACTATGTCAGAGTAAGAGTTTTGAGATTTTCAGTCCTCTTGATTACCACACAGTAGTGTGTCCATTGCCTAGGAAGTGAGGACATGAAATTCCTTACAATGTCCTTGTTTTCAAGAGGAACTCCTCCATCCACTAGGGTATCCACTATCTCAACATACCTAAAGTATTGTTGAGTCATGGTTTCACCTGTTTTGAAGGTGAAGTTTTCAAACTGCTGCTTCAGGAGATCCTTCTTGTTCTCCTTGGCTTCAGAGAAGCCTTCATACATCAGTTTTAGTGCATCCCACGGCTGTTTAGCCGTTTTGCACTTCTTGAAACCTCTGTACACAGAGTTTGGAAGGGCAGTTTGAAGAGCAGTCATGGCCTTTCTATCAATCTCTACTCTCTTCCTGTCTTCATCAGAGTAGTTGGCCACATCTTTGGGAATCATACCAGCACCAGTAGCAGAAGAAGTTCTGGGTATGAAAAGTCCATTTTCAACAGATTCCCACATTCTTGAGTCTAGAGACCTGATGAAACCTTCCATTCTCATACACCAGGTATCAAAGTCATCAAGAGTGATCAGTGGGGATTTGTTCATGGTTCCAGACTCCATATCAGTCTTTGAAATGAATGCCATTTGGAGAGTTTAGTATTTTTGTGTGTGAGGGATCTTAAGATGGTGAGATCTTATATCAAGAGCCTGAAATGCTCTGATACCAATTGCAGGACCGGTTAAGGGCTTAACAATTACAACACAACACAAAGAGGAGATTAACTAAACTTGATCAAACAGAAAACTGGATTAACCAAGATATTGATACAAAGAACACAAGTAATGATAAAGAGACAGAACAAGATATTTGGCTTTCAAGGAGGCAGTATATTGCTTTCTCAAGTTCTATTACAAGTGTTACAAAGCATAAAGAAAGATACTAGAACTTGGAATACTTATACTACAACCTACAGCCGGCTATACTTTGAAAGCCAGCTGGATACAATTCACTAGACACAAACAAAATCAATTATAGAATCAAAAGGCATATCTGCCTTTTGACCTTGTGACTATGACATGCCATAGCTCACATCCTTATCTATTACAAAAAGGATAACGTACATAAAGTAGAAAGTTACAGAGTCAAAACCTCAATGTACAGTTACCAAAAGCATGAACCTTTTCACCAACTCATGTAATGGTGACTTTACAGAGATGCAACGGAAAGGTGTCCAGCTTTATAGAACAGTACATCAGATAAAGCATGTTACTAAAAGTCTTCGGAAGAAATCTGTCTTCATAGGATGAAGCTTCGGAAGACTTCATGTTTGGCTTCGGAAGATATTGGTCTTGGCTTCGGAAGATTTTACACTTAGAATATTTTCTAGTGTATGGTGTAAAACTTCCGAAACATTTCTTCTTCAGTACTTGGTGCATTACTTGCAAAGAGACAGTGGATGTTTTGGTTTGCATCAGACTTAAAGGAATCCTTACAGACACTCTTGCTACTTTAGACATAAATGATTTCGTTTTGAAGTTAAGGGAGGAAGAACTACGTATGAAATACAAGTCAAAAGAAAGGATCCTATGTTTAGAATCCTGCTCTATACAATTCAGTTCCAACTCCGACTGCTTCAGGTGCACCACTACAAACGGCGTTTGTGTCTAGCTCTTCTGTTCCTTCCTAAAGTAGTGCATCAGGAACCGAACATTAGGGTCATCTGGAACCCAATACATAGTTCCTGAGGCAAATACTACAAAGTTGAAGACCGAGAATCTCGGAAATGTCACCGTGGAAGTTGCTAAAGAGCACATGGACCTTCTAGCTGCTGTTGTCCATTCTTATGATGGATTAGTTGCTGGTAAGATTGGAAACTGTCATCTTGGTGACGAGGACTAGAGTAAGTTGATGAAACTGAGCTAGAACACAGGGATATTATGTGGGCCTTGGCTGGTGCTGTTAGAAGAGCCAAGAAGTTTGTTAAAAAGACGGGGCAAAATTTGGTTGCCACTAAAGATACGACATTTGGATTTGACAAAACCAAAGTCACGTGTTTCAATTGTGGTGACAAGGGGCACTTCAAACGTGAGTTCGTAAAGCCAAAGAAGACTGGAAATGGAAATCCTTTTCCTACATTCAACCGACAAGACAAGGATAAGATTGGAGCTTCATCTTCAAGTCAAGAGTCTAAGGCTTTGGTTGCTCAAGGTGATGAAGGACAAGACTGCTCCTTCCGATTTGTTTCTCAGGGTGAATCAAACATTGCTTTAGTTGATACATTGGATGATGGATCTGCAAGTGAAGGAGACATCATAGCTGAGCATTCACTTTCAGATATCGAAGAAGCTATTAATGTCGTTGATCATTTGGTTTAAGAAGAGCTAAGTGCTACAAACTCATAATCTCCAGTCACCGAAGAGTCTGACACTGCTTTGATGGCTGATTCGTATAGTTCTACACAGGTATGTTCTAAAGACGAATTATTTAAAAAACATGCATGTACTGAATGTGATAAATTTAGGGAAAGCATTGATTTAAAATTTACTAGGTTATTAGAACATAATGATAATCTAGTAAATGATTTACAACTCTGCACTGAAGCAAATCGTGTTTTAAAACAAAATGAGTGCAGCTTCAAAGAAAAGATAAAACTGTAGGGGAAACAACTAAGGGAAACCGAGGTTGTTGCCTTAAATCAATCAAATGACATCAAGTTCTATTTAAATTCTTTGGAGGAAACTAAGAAGGAAAAAGCAGTTTTGCAAGTCAAAGTTGATTCATTAAAACAAAAGCTGCACAGTTTGGCAAGTTCTTCTCACATTGTTTAGAACCTAGTGAAAGAACGGAATGCAGGGGAAGGTCTGGGTTATAAGACCTCCATCACATGAAATCCTTTTGAACACTAAATGTAGACCAGTTAATAATAACCCAGTAAAGGATCATGTGGTGTCTGCTCCTCTGGTCAGTGATCCAGATTCTATGGGTAAACTTATGAAATCTGTCACTAAACAGAAGGATTCTACTTTGGGATCGAAAGATAAGATACCTGTTGAGGATTTGGGTAATAAAATTGAAAAGGTTAAATTAGAATCAGGTTCACAAACGTCTATTTCAGAACCTAAAAGGTCTAATCCAATGAACCTTAAACGTGTTAATCATCAACATCCTAATAAAATGAAAGTGAAAGATGTTCAAAATGTCAAAACCATTAAATTTGTTAAAGAAGGTGAAACATCTACAAAGGAAGAGAAAAAAAACCAACCGGACATATCTCAAACCCCGACCAAACTCAACCCCACATCACAACTTTCTTCAAATTGTTGAAGGAAGATCCTGCTACAGTTGTGGAAAACGAGGACATATCTCTCCAAATTGTCCTTATTATCAGACACCTAAAAAGAAAATTGAACTTTTTGATGAAAAACCAAGATTTTCTGAAATTAGATCTAATGTGTCACCTAAGGTTACACCTAAGATTATTAGTGAACCCAAAGTTCAAACCATAAGCCAGTCGTTTGTTTACCACAAACAGGCCTTACAGAAAACTGGTTTATGGAAGATCAAAACAAGTAATGTGTCTGATAGTGAGAATAAGAAGAAGAAAGATGTGCCCTCATCCTCTGAAGGACAGTGGGTTGAGTTCATGATGTGTGATACCTCTGGGACACCCAAGCCAGTTAAGGCTTGCCCAAACCTGAACTAATCAATTCCTTTGTATGTGCAGGGTGTCCGCTACATCGCTATCACTAATACCTGGATTATTGATAGTGGGGCTTCCAGGCACATGACCGGGAATTCATCTCTCATTTTCAACTTCAAGCAAATTAAAGGGGGACACTTATCGTTCGTTGGGAATAAAGGTGGTTACATCACCGCTCAAGGCGAAGTGGGAAATGAGAAAGTGAAGTTTGACAAGGTCAACTACGTTCAACAACTGCAAAACAACTTGCTTTCTGTCTCCCAAATCTGTTATAAGGGATTCAAAGTTGTGTTTGACAACAAGAAGTGCTACATGTTAAAGAAGGAGTATGTTGTCGAGGAGGATAAAATTTTAATGTCAGCTTCAAGATATAACGATCTGTATGTCTTGGATCTATCAAAAGCCTCCACAACTGAGTCTATCGCCCAGTGCTTCTTGTCAAAGGCAACAGAGAGGGATTCAGTCTCCTGGCATAGGAGAATGGGACACATTAATCCCAGGAAGATGAATCATCAGGTTCAGAAGTGGGACACATTAATCCCAGAGAGGGATTCAGTCTCCTGGCATACGAGGATTACGTGGCGCCCTCTCGTAAGAAGTGGCATCATGATGACAGTGACTCAGACGTTGAGCCCATAATGGTACATACCGATGAAGATGACGGCGATGATGATGACCATGATGATGGTCAAGGAGGTGGAGATGCTGGCCCCAGTCAATCACAGGCCACTGACACGTCTACAATATCTCCACCACCTCCACACAGTACTTCAGCTGCTCCTGGTGGATCTAAGCAGGCTGCTTTCCACCAGGACTTCTTGGTAGATGAAGGGGATGAGTCTGATGATGAGCCTCTCACCAGGAGAGTCCGGAGCCGGGTTGTGGCTACCGAGAAGGGGAAAGAGGCGGTTGGTGGACGCCAAGCTGGTATAAGGGTGGTGACACTGATGTCACAGATCCGACATACACACCCGACCAGCCGATTAGCTCAGGGGGAACCCTTAATTCCAGGAGGAAGAGGATGGCTCATCCTTATGGCTAGAAGAGTAAGAGGCAGAAGATTACCTTGATCAGTACTACAACCACTGCCACCACCACAGCCACTACCACCACCACTGTTCCTCACACCACCACCACTGTTACCCACACTGCCACCTCTACTGCCACTGACACTCCCACCACCACTCATACATTCACACCTACCTCACCCACCATACCCAAATCAGTTCCACCACAATCCACTTCCTTTCCTACTCCCATCTACACCACATCCACCACTACACCCACTACTTCCCAAGCTGGCACATCCACCCAATTCCCACCTACACAGGGCTCTACTCTACCCACTGTTGGGCTAGAGGAATAGTTGGCGAGCCTAAACAGACTGGACAGATGATCTAAGAGCCAACCAGATGAATCAGATGATGGGGGTCAATACCGCACAAGGCAAGCAGATTGTTCAGCTTACTAAGAAGAACGCTGCTCATGAGAGAGCGTTAGTTCGAGCTCACCATGCCCTGAAGGCTCAAAATGAGCTTGTGATGGCATCCCTCAAGCGGATAAAGGGGTTGGAGAAGAAGAACAAAAAGCTGATGTTGAGGTTGAAGGGAACCAAGGGTGAGCCCCTGAAGATTAAAGATGATGGAGATGATGGTGGAGATGATGATGATGAGTTGACATATGATGAATCAGAAGAAGATGATGATGACGAGGAAGCTGGAGGAAGTGGAAAGGGAAAAGGAGATGACAATGATGAGGAGGATTATCAAGAAGGTGATGCATCTACATCAGCCTCAAATCAAGCAGCACAGGAGAGGCGCTCCAAAAGAGTCGCGTCCTCCGTAGCTCCAGCTGAAGAAACACATGATCAGGGCAAAAGCGATGCTCCACAGGCTGAGGATTATGATGTCGTTCCTTTTGAGCAAGTCAAGACTCAACTAACTATGATTCTTGATTTGCAAGGGATTGTGAGAAGGTCTATGAGCTACACTCTAGAGGAAGGAGAAATCATTCATGATCTGACCGATGAGCAGGTCGCTGATATGTTTAGATTAAATCCAGATGAGCTAGTCAAAGATGCTCTGGAAGTAGAAGTTTTGAGTGACGAGGAGCTACAAGGGGTGGATGAGATTGAGATTGAGGATGTCACGTCTGACTACTATCCACATTACTCTGACCATGAGGGCAACGTTATCCCAGACTTGGGTGAAACTTTTGGCAGTGATACTTTTGTTAAGCTTGATGAGATAGAGAAAGAGAAAGCAAAGGATGAAAGTAAAGCCCAAGCTACAGATGCTAATGTTGATATAAAGAAGGCTGAATGGGTAGCTTGTTTATCAGAAATGAAGGCCCAACGTGCACCTCTAAAGCTGAATGCATACACCAAACTTTACCAAGTCAAGAAACATCAGAAAGTGTCAGGCAAGATCATCAATTGGGCCTACTTTGAAGATTTGGATGTATATGTTGTTAAAAGGGAGAAGGGGATTGAGTACTTTAGATATCCATATGATCTAAAAACTCTTCCTGGTTTTGAGCTAAACAGATTGGCATGTTTAGATCTTTTGTATGCCAACCCGAGGAAGATGTCGGGATGGTTTGAGAAATCGTTGAAGAAAGAATACCACACCAGATGGATCAACTTCAGACCTCAACAACCTAAGCGGTTCATTCATAAGACTGAAGTTGATCCTCTATCTAGAAGGCCTAAGGTGGTGTTGAAGTGGAGTCCCCCATGCATAATGTCTAAGATTCCTTCACGGGAGATGCCTTAGGACTTCACTCCACACTTCAAATGGTGGTATTATGACAGGAGGACGGGGGAAGCGGTCATAGTTCTGAACAAGGAAGGGAAGATCGAGACTATCAGGCTATTTGACCCAATATGGCTTACAAACTTGTCTGCTGAAGATGTTTACACTCTATAAAAGTGGTCATTGTTCTATGACACGCAAGATATTGTATAAGCTCTACAATTCCAACTTGTTATACGGCTCTGCTTTGCATTTGAGATACACGCGGGAGTCACTAAAGAAGAGAAGTACAAGAAATTCCAAGAGCATGTGAAGAATGTTAGAAAATAGGATAAACTAGGTCCAAGGGGGAGTTTGTTGATACATCATGTTCCTAGTTTATGTTCTTAATTGTAAAAGTCTTTCATTTCTTACACATATGTAATGTGAATTCTTAATGAAATATGATATGCTTCATGATGTTTAGTTGTCTTAAATATTTCATATTATTATTGTATTTAGTATAATTTATATGTATGAAAATCATATATAGGTTTGAGGTTGTTGTACATAGTTCTAAGTCAATACTGATTGAGAAATGTGTTCAACTTAGTCGGGTGGTTATTCATGCTAATGGACCATACTTATTGACCATACGCAAGGATGAATCATTCTTAAGGATCAGTCGCACGACTAAACCATGAGACTGGATCAGTCGTATGACTGAGACATAAGATTGATTCAGTCGCACGACTGAACCTTCAGTCGTGCGTATGAATCAACCGCATGAGTCAGTCGCACGACTGAACCATACTAATGGTTCAGTCGTACGAATGAAACTGAAAACCTATAAATATCACATAATTCATGAAAAAAGAGATACTTCGAAGATTTACAAACCCTAGCCGTGGAGCGTCCTAAACAGCCTATCCAACTTCATAGTTCGTTCCTGATCAATTTCTAATCAATTCTTAACGTTTGTTTCATCGTTAGATCGATCAGGTTGTCGTTCTCACTGATTGGATCGCCAATCAAATAGGATTCCGCACTATTTGATCTGGTCTCACGCAGAATCCGTTAGTACTTCGTATGAAAACGGTCCTAACATCCCACAAAAGGCTGAAGAAGATGTAATAGTTCTGAAGGCAAGCAGATCTCAAGAATCCTTAAAAAAGAAAATCATTGGACTAATCAAGAGTGCAATGGATTCAAGGGCTGCAAGAGCAGCATCTAGAGAATTCAACCGTGGTAGTGAACCCAGCAGAACAATCTCAAAAGCTCCACCAAGATTAAAGACCAAAGCATTCAAGAAAGTGCTATCTAAGTCATCCAGGCCATCTGCCAAAAGCACTCAAAGGTCAGCTACTCAGCAGGCTTCAACAACTACAACTGCTGAACCAAAGCCTGTGATCTCATCTATAAAGAAAGAAAAGAAAGATGAAAAATATGTCTCCTAGCAGCTCAACTTGAGTTGAAAGGATACAGATTTGATGAAATTATGGAGTGGAGTAGTTCTGAGATCAAGTCTAAACTGATAGCTGCCACTCATGCTGAAATGGAGAAAGCAGCTGAGTAAGCTAGAAGAAAGAGGGCTAAATCAGAGAAGAAGAAATGAGAAAGAGTTCAGCAAGAGTTTAAGGATAGCAATAGATGAAGCAATTTCTTAGATACTACAATTTCTCTAGTAGAGAAGTAGGACCAATGAGTATGTCAACTCTTGATCTAAATATCAGAGGAATCAAGAAGGAAGTTGTTGTTGGAGAGCTCCCAAAGCTTGAACAAGCCAGGGAGCAATTGGAGAGACAACAGGCCAAGTTAAAGAAAATTACTCAAAAGTCCTTCCATCTGCCGACTAGGCCTCCATCATCCCTGGACTCTTCATTAACTGTCTCTGATAATTAGAATAAGACGTGGGTTGGAACATCTAGAAGAAGAAAAAAGAACTCTTAGAATATAAGGAAGAAGAAGACTCAGAGAATAGTGATAAAATCATCAAGTGGGATTTTTATTATAAAACTGAGAAGTTTTACATTGAAAGGAAGAATAAGGCAAGATCCTTCTTCTTATTAGAATTGGATGTTCTGAAGCTCAACCTTGAATATTTGAAGTTGATGCATAAGTTGATCTCTGAAAATGAAGACATGCCAGACAAATACAAGTCCATGGCTAATATCTTAAAGATCAAGTTTAACAACAAGGTTGGCAAAAGGAAGAAAAAGCTTTGCATATAACTCCATTAAGCATTCATGATCCTATCAGTCATTAGAGTTATAATTCCTCAACCATTACCTTCAGCCTCACATATGCTAGTGCTGGCAAAGTTGAAGTCAAAGAGTATGACTTGTTCAGACTCTTTCGGCATAAACATGAAGGACTTGGTGAATCTACCTCTAGACAACCCCTCAAGAGATAAAAGAGGATATATATGTATGAGCTTCTGTTGATTAGGATGCTTAAAGGGTAAAGACAAAGTTTTTGTAGTATCATCCTAGGGGGAATTTGTTGAATCATGAAGAATGAAACTACCGAAAACTCTGGATTTCAGCATTAGCCCTCAACTGCCGAATTAGGCCAAGTAGTGTGTAAGGATTCCTGAAGTCTGATGCAACCCAAAACAGCCTAAGTGTCTCAGCAACATGCACTAAGTACTGAAGTGAAGAATGCTTCGGAAGTTTTACACAAAGCATTAGAAAATACTCTAAGTGTAAAATCTTCCGAAGCCAAGACCAATATCTTCCGAAGCCAAACATGAAGTCTTCCGAAGCTTCAGAGACAAAGTCTTCCGAAGCTTCAACCTATGAAGACAGATTTCTTCCGAAGACTTTTAGTATACATGCTTTATCTGATGTACTGTTTCATAAAGCACCTTTTCCACTGCATCTCTGTAAAGTCACCAACTTACATGAGTTGGTGAAAAGGGTCTTGCTTTTGGTAACTGTACATTGAGGTCTTGAGTCTTCAACTTTCCACTTTATGTACTTTATCCTTTTTGTATTGTATAAGGATGTGAGCTATGGCATGTCATAGTCACAAGGTCAAAAGGCAGATATGCCTTTTGATCCTACAATTGATTTTGTTAGTGTCTAGTCAATTGTATCCAGCTGGCTTACAAAGTATAGCCGGCTGTAGGTTGTAGTATAAGTATTTCAAGTTCTTGTATCTTTTCTTTATGCTTTGTAACACTTGTAAAAGAACTTGAGAAAGCAATATACTGCCTCCTTGAAACCCATACTCTCTTGTTCTGTCTTTTGCTTTACTTGTGTTCTTTGTATCACTTTGGTTTTCCAGTTCACTGTTTGATTAAAGTTTAGTTAATCTCCTCATTGTGTTGTTGTGTTGTAATTGTGTTTAAGCCCTTAAACGGTCCTGCAATTGGTATCAGAGCATTCCAGGCTCTTGATATAAGATCTAACCATCTTAAGATCCCTCACACACACAAAAGCTAAACTCTTCAAATGGCTTCCATCTCAAAGACTGATATGGAGACTGGAACCATGAACAAATCCCCACTGATCACTCTTGATGATTTTGACACCTGGTGCATGAGGATGGAAGGCTTCATCAGGTCTCTTGATTCAAGAATGTGGGAATCTGTTGAGAATGGACCTTTCATACCCAGCACCCCCTCTGCTACTGGTGCTGGTATGATTCCTAAAGATGTGGCCAACTACTCAGATGAAGATAGAAAAAGAGTAGAGATTGACAGGAAGGCCATGACTGCTCTTCAGACTGCTCTCCCAAACTCTGTATACAGAGGTTTTAAGAAGTGCAAGACAGCCAAACAGCTGTGGGATGCACTGAAGCTGATGTATGAAGGCTCCTCTGAAGCCAAGGAGAACAAGAAAGATCTTCTGAAGCAGCAGTTTGAAAATTTCACCTTCAAAGCAGGTGAGACCATGACCCAACAATACTTCAGGTATGTTGAGATTGTGGATACCCTAGTGGATGGAGGAGTTCCTCTTGAGAACAGGGACATTGTAAGGAAGTTCATGTCCTCACTTCCTAGGCAATGGACACACTATTGTGTGGTGATCAAGAGGACTGAGAACCTTAAGACTCTTACTCTTACAGAGTTGTATGGGATTCTCAGTGGATACCAGATGGAGATGAACATGCAAGGTTCATCTGGCAACTCCAACAATCAAATGGGTTCAGCCCTTCATGTGGTTGAAAGGGACAGCATAGAACCCCAGCATCATCTCTTATGCTACCCTGACAACTCACAAAAGGGTCCTTTCATCACCTTCCCGGAGACACCAAGGGAGAACTTTACTCAAGGAAGCCCATTCCAAGAGACAAGTTCTTCTCAAGCCTTTGTGTCTGCAGATGAAAGCTGTGGGAATTATCTTTTCACTCTTGAAGACCTGGACTGTATCCATCCAGATGACCTGGAATACATGGAGATAGTTCAGCAGATGGCTCTCCTCACTCACAGAGCCAAGAAGTTCTACAAGAGGACAGGAAGAAGATTTCCAAGCAATGCTACCAGTAGTAAGTTTGGGCTGGATAAAAGCAAAGTTAAGTGTTACAACTGTAACCTTATGGGTCACTTTGCCAGGGAGTGTAAGGCACCTAAAGCAAATGGGGGCCAAACACAACCCAGACCAAACTTTACTGACAAAGCTCCTCAGGCTGAGAAGACAAAGCAACATGCTGCTGTTGCTGTTGAAGAAGGAGGCTTTGACTGGAGTTTTCAGGTGGAGGATGCTTCTCCAAACCAAGCACTGATGGCTGACCATGATGAAGCCAAGGTATTGGAACATCTTTGCTCCCCTGAATGCATTGCTAAAGTAAATAGATACAGGTCCTATAACCTAGAGATGAGATCTGATCTTGAGTCATTAAATATATTAAAATCTGATTTTAGAAAGTCTGAAAATGATTACAAGTTAAAGATAGAGGACTTGGAGAAAACCATTTCAGTACTAAAACATGAACATACAGATTTCAGAACTCAGATCCAAGATCTCATCACTAAGTTAACTGAGTGCCAGGCTGAGCTTGTGATCAGCAAAGCCAAGGCAGAGAAGAGTGTTCTTGAAGAAGAGACCTTCAAGAACATGATATCCTCATCCCTGCACAACAAGGTTTGTTATCAAAATAGACAGGGACTGGGATCAAATGAGATAGCTCCTCCACACACAATCTTGTCTGTAAGATCTCCTAGGTGTGGAACTTGTGAAGATGAGCTTCCTCTCATAGATCCTGTAAGTGAGGATGATGAAGAAGTGATAGTGAAGAATTCCTCTGAGAAGAGTGAAGAAGAGGATTCTTCCAAGGGCCACTATCCTTCTGAGGAGAAGAAATCAACTGTGATGACCAAGTCCAAAAGAAAGAACTTGATCAGAAAGAGCAAAAGGAAGGCAAAGAAGGCTCAAGAAATCAAGGCTACTTTTGATGCTAAGCAGAAACAAGTTTTTATCTCTGCAGGTTTCAAAGTAGTAAGGACTGAAGACATCAACCAAGACTCCTCAGCTAAGAGTCATGGTTCTTGTTCAAATCATCTCAGTGCCAAGAAGAAGACTGAGCTGCTGTGTACCACTGCTGCACAGCCTGGACCATCAAACTCCAAGAACAGTTCACAGCCCAAAGGAACTGTCTCAGCATCTACCAAGATGAAGGTGGAGAAGGGATGTGACCAAAGCCAGTCTTGCTCTCAAAGGGAGACTTCTTTGAAGAAGAAAATGTTGTGTGTTATGTGTGAAAGTACTTCTCACATTGCTAAGGATTGCCCATACAATCCTAAAAGTACTGTCCACATGACTAAAACAAAGACTTCAAAGAGTCTCAAGAAGTCTCAAGCTTCGGAAGGAAAGTCTGTTTCCTTCGGAAGCTCCAAATCAAAGAAGAAGGTAAATGGAAAATTACCTTCGGAAGCAAAGTTGGTCTCGGAAGAAAGGAGTTCTTCCGAAGCACTGAAGTCTGCTGCAGTGACTGTAGATTCTTCCGAAGGATCAGTCATCAAAACTTGTGAAGTTCCAAAAGCTTCTAAGGTTTTGAAGGTCAAGTCCAAGACTCCAAAGGTGGTGTGGAAGTCTAAGAAAGACCAAATGACTGAGGTTTCTCCATCAACAACAGCTGAAGATCCCCATAGTACAACCATAGGATCTATTACTGTTGCATTACCTTCTATTACTATTAATGAGCCCAAGACAAGTAAGGCTTGGGTTTCCAAATGTAACTAATCATTTTCTTTGTGCAGGAACAGCTCAAGACAAACAGGAATGTCTGGATAATTGACAGTGGCTGTTCCAGGCACATGACAGGCAATAGGTCTCTACTCCATAATTTTGAGAGAATTGATGGAGGACCAGTTGCTTTTGGAGGAGATGAAGGTGGTTACATTTCTGGAAGGGGCAAGGTCACAAATGGTAAGCTCAGCATTGAGAAGGTAAACTTTGTTAAGGAGCTTGGGTACAATCTTCTGAGTGTATCCCAATTTTGTGATCAGAGTCATAACATGCTCTTTACTGAGCATGAGTGCATTGTTCTCAAGCCTGGTGTGGTCATTCCTCATGAGCATATCCTGCTCAGAGCCCCCAGGAAAGGGAACATGTACAAGATGGATTTGCAAGAAACATCTCCCTCAGGAGAAGTTTCATGCTTTCTATCTAAAGCAAATAGTGATGAGTCTTTCCTATGGCATAAAAGAATGTGCCATGTAAACTTTAAGAACATGAATAAATTAATTAAACATGATCTGGTAACTGGAATGCCAAAGAAAGAGTTTACTAGTGATGATCATTGTGTTGCATGCCTGAAAGGGAAGCAACACAAGGTATCTCACAAGCCTAAGGAAAAGAACTCCATCACTACTCCCCTACACTTGTTACATATGGATCTCTTTGGCCCCACCAGTGTAATGAGTTTAGGAAGGACCTCTTACTGTCTGGTGATCACAGATGATTTTACAAGATTCACTTGGGTCTTCTTCCTTAGAACTAAGGATGAAACCCCTGAGATTCTGAAGAATTTCATCTTAAAAGTTGAGAATCAATGTGATCACAAGGTCAAAACCATAAGATGTGATCAGGGAACTGAATTCAAGAACCAAATCCTTGATGCATTTTGTGATGAAAAGGTATTACAAGACAATATAGTGCTCCCAGGACTCCTCAGCAAAACGGAGTTGCTGAGAGGAGAAACAGGACACTTATTGAAGCTGCAAGAACTATGTTGTCTGACTCTAAACTGCCTATCACCTTCTGGGCAGAGGCAGTCAATACTGCTTGCTATGTGCAAAACAGAGTTTTAGTAGTTAAGACACATGGTAAGACTCCTTATGAACTTTGGCACAAGAGGAAACCTTTCATTGGTTTTCTCAGGTCATTTGGATGTCCCTGCACCATCTTGAATACCAAAGATCAAATTGCCAAGTTTGCTGAGAAATCAGATGATGGACATTTCATTGGATACTCTTCTCAAGCTAAAGCTTATAGAGTATACAATCTCAGAACTAGAATTGTTGAGGAGTCAGCCAATGTGACTTTCAATGAGCACACTCCTTGTGTGGCTGGTTCTGGTCCGGATTGGCTGTTTGATCTTGATTTAGTTACCAACTGTTTTAACAAATCTTGTGAGCATGTTTCAGGATCTGCAGAAAATCTAAATACAGGTGATCCTGATCCAAGATTTGAGCTAGGAAGACCTTCAACTCATACATCTTCAGCTCCAGTTGGAACTACTTCAGCAAATGAGGTTTCTATCAGCACAACAATGACAAATTCAGCTGATACATCTGGCATGCCTTCAAATTCCAGCTCAGAGGCCTCTCAACCAGATAAAGACACCTCACTTGTAGAAGACAACAATGGTGATGGTGATAGTGATCAGGAATTTCTTGATGCTAATAACCATACCATAGATGACAACATCAATGATGTCTCACACTCATTGGATCAAGTTAATCTTGATAAGTGTGATAATGTGGAGGGTGAATCTTCCAGACCAGATTTAAATTTCTCAAATTTAGATCTTTCTCAACAACTTGCTGTGATCCCTCAGCTAAGGATCCACAAGTCTCACCCCACCACAAACATCATTGGAGATGTTGTCACAGGGGTAAGAACAAGAGGACAAACCCATGAAGCAAATGTTTGTCTTCACTCTTGTTTCTTATCTCAGATAGAGCCCAAGAAAGTTGATGAAGCTCTAAAGGATGGAAGTTGGGTTGAAGCTATGCAACAAGAGCTGCTTCAATTCAAAAGGCAGAAAGTTTGGAACCTTTGTCCTCTTCCTCATGGGAAGACTACCATTGGAACCAAATGGGTTTTTAGAAACAAGAAGGATGATAGAGGAATCATCATCAAGAACAAGGCAAGACTAGTTGTTCAAGGATACACACAAGAAGAAGGGATTGACTACACTGATGTCTTTGCTCCTGTAGCAAGACTAGAAGCTGTTAGGATATTCCTGGCATTTGCTGCATCCAAGAACTTCAAGGTCTACCAACTTGATGTAAAGTGTGCTTTCTTATATGGAGTGATTGATGAGGAGGTTTATGTCAAACAGCCACCTGGTTTTGTAGACCCTGATCATCCTGATTATGTCTGCAAGCTTGACAAAGCTCTTTATGGGCTGCATCAGGCACCCAGGAAGTGGTATGAGACACTATCTGAGTATCTTGTAAGCATGGATACAGAAGAGGTACTATAGATGGAACTCTCTTCATCAAAGGACAGGGAAATGACTTATTGCTGGTTCAAGTATATGTTGATGACATCATCTTTGGTTCAACTAATCCAAAGCTCTGCAAAGACTTTGAGAAGCTGATGAAAGACAGATTTGAGATGAGTTCAATGGGAGAACTCAACTTCTTTCTGGGAATTCAAGTGAAGCAGGTTGAAGATGGCATCTTCATAAGTCAGTCAAAGTATGTTCAAGACATACTCAAGAGGTTCAATATGACTGATTGTAAGATTGCTAAGACACCCATAGCCAGAAACCACTCCCTTGGTCCAGATCTTGAGGGGGAGTGTGTAGATGAGCACTTATACAGGGCTATGATTGGGTCTCTTATGTATCTTACAGCTAGCAGGCCTGATATCATGTTTGCTACATGTATTTGTGCAAGATATCAAGCCAACCCTAAGATGTCTCACTTAATCACTGTGAAAAGGATTTTAAGATACCTCAAAGGTGCTTCAACACTTGGTCTATGGTATCCAAAGAATCCAAATTTCAATCTGTATGCCTATACAGATAGTGATTATGGTGGTTGCAATATGACTGCAAAGTCTACATCTGGGGGATGTCAATTCCTTGGTGGAAGGGTGGTCTCATGGCAATGCAAGAAACAATCCTGTGTGTCTGCATCAACTGCTGAGGCTGAATACATTGCTGCTGCAAGCTGCTGTGCTCAAGTGCTTTGGATTCAAAATCAGATGCTGGACTATGGATTTAACTTCAAAGAGACTCCTATCCACATAGACAACAATAGTGCTATCTCTATCACTGAGAACCCTGTGCAGCACTCAAGGACCAAACACATCAACATCAGGTATCATTTAATAAGAGATAACTATGAAAAAGGATTAATTAAACTAGTCAAAGTTCATACAGATGAACAATATGCTGATCTGTTCACAAAAGCTTTTGATGAACAGAGATTTAAGTATCTGATATCAGCTATTGGGATGATTAACTTTGAGTAGACTTTTATTAAAACTAATTCTAATTATTTCTTCTTAAAATATGTGTGTCCTAAGTTGTCTAGTTCATCACTTTCATAAGCTCATGTTTTCTTTGGATGTAAAATTCTTTTTGAAGACTTTCCTTAGATTCTTGAAAATTTTTGATACTTCGGAAGATAAAATTTTATCTTCGGAAGAAAACATGTCTTCAAAATAAATAACTGTCTAAGAGATTTTACCTTCGGAAGAAGTCAAATTCATCTTCCGAAGCTTAAAATTCTTATCTCAGACACTTATTTATTTTTAAGAACCTTTTCCTTCCGAAGCAAAATTAACCTTCGGAAGCTTTGTTTTTTCTATACAAAGCATTCAAAGGTTTATTTCTCTTCCGAAGCATAAATTATCAAGACTCTCAGGAAAATCTTCCGAAGCCATTTTAGCTTCGGAAGCTTTTTCAATCAAAACTTCCGAAGACAAATAAACTTCGGAAGCTTTTCGAATTCCAAGAAAACTACTTTTTGAGCAAAAGTAAACTACCTTTTCAGAGGTGGGACCGACTTTCGGATTTCAAAGTTTATCCTCTTTCATTAACTTTGGTTCAAATCCCTTTTCATATAAATACCCAACGGTTCCCCTCTTTCCCACTATCTTCCTCAATTCTACGTTTCTCTAACCTAATTCTCTAAACCGCCTTTGCTTTCTACCTTTCTTCACCCTTAAGCTTCTGAAATGGCCAACCTTAACCGCAGAAACAACCCTGATTTCTCCATGCAACTACACAGGCAACATAATCAAGTTGCTCTGTTAAGCTCTGAGAAAGATGCAAGTTTCTCAGAGATTTGCCAATTCTTGACTCTGTCAAACTATTTCACCTCCCTGACCATTGATCCTACTCTATATGAGGATCACTTGCTTGAATTCTGGAAGACCTGCCAAGAGGTCATTATGGATGGGGAGAAGGCACTGTCTGCCACAGTGCAAGGGAGGACAATCTTCATCACTCCGGCCATCATTAACCAACATTACAGCTGGATGATGAAGAAGGTGAGGTGTCCTTCCCAAAAGAAGCTGTTAATCATTCTTTTGAGCAGATGGGCTATGAGGGAGATTTCTCTGTAAAGACCTTTAGGAAAGGGAAGGTCTCATCCCAATGGAAATTCCTGCTCCATGTGGTTATCCACAGCTTGTCAAACAAGCATGGTGGATGGGACCAGATTCCTGAGGATCTCTCCTTATAGTTCATGGAATGGTTCAGGGGGTCAAGTTCAGGTATTCACAATTTGTTTATACTAATTTACTTGCAAACTTAGACTCCTTAGAGTATTACATGTTTCCTAGATATGTTCAACACATTCTCAACTGTGAACTGGGCTCACAGTTGAGGGAAACAGGTAATATTCTTAAATTGGGACAGATGAAGCCCGGCATCTTTAAAATAATGAAGAAGCCAACTGTAGGCTTCTCTGGGGTAGAAACAGCCCTAGTCCCAAAAATGTTAGAGCTCATTGCTCAAGGTGACAACCTAGCAACACAAGCTAGTGTTGAACCCACACCTCTTTGTCCTTACCATTAAAAAGACCAGAAATCACCCTCACCTACCAAAGAAAATCCAAACGAACCCCTGCTCAGGCTATTGAGTCTGTGCAGGCCCCCAATACTCAACCTTACAGGAAGAAGTGGACACTAGAGCTCCCACTTCTCCTGAGGAGCAAACCACTCCCATTACTTCACCTATCAGGGCTGAGGTTCCTCAAGCTCACCCTGATGAGCT
Organism: Flaveria ramosissima; assembly: GCA_025215565.1. NCBI lineage: Eukaryota > Viridiplantae > Streptophyta > Magnoliopsida > Asterales > Asteraceae > Flaveria > Flaveria ramosissima. The sequence continues at coordinate 56,642,408 of CM046045.1, forward strand.
CACTAGCCCAACAACCTTAAGCCTTCACTCTGAGTCTCAACACTCAAGTGGACAACCTTCAGGGGACAGCTACCATCCCCAGCCTTTGGATCTCAACCAACCAATTCCAACCTATCCTTTTACACTGATGAAGACTTAGGATTCAGTGAGTACCATGAGTCTCTCTTCTCCTCCCCTACTCAAAGAGAGATGAGTACCTCTGACTCTCCTCAGTCTATCCCCATCAGTCACCTATTACTGAGGTGGACACTTCTGAACCTGTTCAGGATGTCCATATGGAAGAGGCTCTCACTTTTGAAAGTGATTACATCATTAAGACCTCAACCATGGCAACTCAGCCCATTGGCATCTCAACTGAGGCTGCCAGTGAGCAGAGGAAAACCAGCAGCCAAGAAACTCAAGCTGGTGGTGAGAGAGAGGACTTTGGTCCAATCATCTCATCCCCCAATGAATCTTCTGATGAAGATGAGGGGAATTGAGACTAAAGGTGCAAAACTGTCAAAAACATGCACCTATTTAGTCTCTAAGGTTAGTCACTTGGAATCTCAGGTGACTACCCTGCAAAACAGGGTCAATGATCAGCAACTCCAGATTTCATATCTGCAGGAAAAACTAGCTGGGAGACCTTTAAGGAGAGCTCAACCAGGAACACAAGAACCTGTGGAAGTGATTGACTTATCCTCCAGCTCACCTATGCAAGTGGGTGATGCTACCAAAAAGGGGGAGAAAGTTGTTACAACCACAGAACCTGGGAGTTCTTCAGAGAGAATGGACATAGAGGACTCACCATCCTCACTTGCTGTTGTGCATTCTCAGCAACTTCCTCAAGTTCACATTAATGTGGACTCTATAGACTCTCTCATCAGGAGTCTCTTTGAGGAAGGTATACCAAGGGCTGTCTCATCTCCACCACTAGGAACTGGCAATCACATCATAAGGTGGAGGTATGATGATGACAGGAGAGCCCTCATACTTCAAGAGTTCAAGGCCAACAAGAAGTTTTCAATTCCAAAGCCTGAGCTTTTATGAAAGACTGGATTTAGTCAACTTGCCACTTGTCAATCCAAGCAATTCAAGACAAGCTGACAGGCTGGCTCAAAGAATCCAAGACAGGATCCTTGCAGAGTTTACTCTAAGAAGGAGACTTAGGGAATCAGGCAATGTCATCGGTCAACTGGATGTTGAGGTGGACCCTAAGATTAGTTTCATAGGGGAAACCTTGACTGAAGGCCCAGTGACAGAACCTGAGACCCCTGTCTCATCATCAACAACTGCTGCTGAGGTCCAAACTCCATCTGAGACACCTGCTGGTGAAGGTGTTTCTCAGCCTCTCTCTGGCCAGAGCATGGAAGCTACTCCAAGCAATGAAGGCCAAGCCTCAATCCACCCTGAGTCACAAAGGTCTGTTGGTGACAAAGGGAAAAGGATAATGACTCCTGAGGAAATTGAGGAGGAAGAGAGAGAGAGGAAAAGGAGACTAAGGGGAGAAAGTTCCACTGGGTCATCTAGCTTCATGCAAGCTGCAATCAGGGCTGCTCCCAGACCAAATACTCAGATGATGAGTTAAGGGCAGTCAGGATTACCTACTTACAGACCAGGAACTATGACATTGATGAATCATCTCCCTCCCTTAGAAGAACTAAATGAACTGGCTGACAGGAAGTGTCAAGAGAGTTGAAGGAGAAAGAGGATGCAATGATACTTCTCCAACTCAAAGAGGAGAAGAGACAGAAAAGACTTTACAAGCATGCTCCTACTCTCTCACCAGTTCAAGAAAGTCCTGCACAGGAAGATGTGGCTCCACAAGAACCTCAGGTAGATAAAGAAGAAGATAGGATCAAGATGATCAACTACCTGAGTGCCACAGGCTTCTATCAGGCAGATGCACTTCTCCCTTTGTCCTATGACTTCATTGAGTTCGAGTATCTAAAGCAACTTGAGCTTGAGTTAGTCAAGGAAAGAAAGACAACAAAAGGAAACTAAGGGAAGAAGCTGCAAAGTCAAGGGCCATCATTCAAAAGAATGCAAAGAAGTCTGCTGACAGACAAAGAATGGTGAGCTTCTTGAAGCTGTATGGATTCTCCGGAAGGAGACTTGGCCCCATGTCTCTATCCACTATGGATGAGCATATTAGGGTGATCAAGCAGAAGATTAAAAGTGGAGAACTCATTGACTTGCACTCTCTTCCAAGTCAAGTCCCACCTGAAGTGGAGGTCAAGTTTGAACAACCAGAGACACCTCAACCAGCACCTCCAGCTGAGCCTCAGCAAGCTTCATCTTCTGATCCTAGGCAGGGTCAAACTCCCTCTCCTTCTGAACCTGTGAGGGAGGAACACCCAACTGAGAAAGACACTGATGATCAACATGGTGCTGCAGACCAGTCTTCTCAGTTAAAGACATCCAAGAGGAAGAAGAGGATGGCTTCTAAACCAAAGACTAAGAAGAAGAAGCCAAAGTCATCTACCTCTGCACCTCAGGCTGAATCAGATCAACCTGAGGAAGTGCATGATGAGGCAGCCCAATCAACTCCTATTCAAGTGGCTCCTCTAACTAGTGAGACACCCATCTTGTCCTGGACTTACTCTACCAATCCAGAGAGATGGACTGTTATCAGAGATCAAGGTGTTGAGAATGTCTACTCATGGCAAGACATAATCAACTTACCTCTGCATGATCTCTTTGAGATGAGAAGATACTATGAAAGTCTTGATGATCCTGACCATCTCATGAAGAAAGGAATGGTCCTGATTGTACTGAAGACTACCAACATTTGAAGATCTTCCAAGTGTTTTGGTAGCATCAGCCTAGGGGGAGTTTGTAAGGATTCCTGAAGTCTGATGCAACCCAAAACAGCCTAAGTGTCTCAGCAACATGCACTAAGTACTGAAGTGAAGAATGCTTCGGAAGTTTTACACAAAGCATTAGAAAATACTCTAAGTGTAAAATCTTCCGAAGCCAAGACCAATATCTTCCGAAGCCAAACATGAAGTCTTCCGAAGCTTCAGAGACAAAGTCTTCCGAAGCTTCAACCTATGAAGACAGATTTCTTCCGAAGACTTTTAGTACACATGCTTTATCTGATGTACTGTTCCATAAAGCACCTTTTCCGCTGCATCTCTGTAAAGTCACCAACTTACATGAGTTGGTGAAAAGGGTCTTGCTTTTGGTAACTGTACATTGAGGTCTTGAGTCTTCAACTTTCCACTTTATGTACTTTATCCTTTTGTATTGTATAAGGATGTGAGCTATGGCATGTCATAGTCACAAGGTCAAAAGGCAGATATGCCTTTTGATCCTACAATTGATTTTGTTAGTGTCTAGTCAATTGTATCCAGCTGGCTTTCAAAGTATAGCCGGCTGTAGGTTGTAGTATAAGTATTTCAAGTTCTTGTATCTTTCTTTATGCTTTGTAACACTTGTAAAAGAACTTGAGAAAGCAATATACTGCCTCCTTGAAACCCAACTCTCTTGTTCTGTCTCTTGCTTTACTTGTGTTCTTTGTATCACTTTGGTTACCCAGTTCACTGTTTGATAGAGTTTAGTTAATCTCCTCATTGTGTTGTTGTGTTGTAATTGTGTTTAAGC
>CM046045.1:56885897-57194317 GCA_025215565.1 Flaveria ramosissima
ACCACTGCTGCCAAGAGATCCATGTGCTCTCGTGCTACTTCTACTGTCACGTTTTCGAGATTCTCAGTTTTTAGTCTTGTAGCATTTGCTTCAGATCCACTGTAATGTTTCTGATCCTGAAGGAGAAGCTTGTGAAGGACCAGAAGAGCTTGACACAAAGGCGGTCTGAAGAGGTGCTCCAGATGTCTTAACTTGAGGAGTGGCATTATACAAAGCTGGATTCTGAGTGTATGAAGACTTCTGAGCTCGATACTTCATCCTAAGTGCTTCTTCTCTCAGCTTTAGAATGAAATCATTGATGTCCATACTTGCTAGCAATCCATTCTGTCTCAGATTTGAAACAAACGAAGCCCAACTTTCTGGCAACCCGTCTGCAAAATTTGACACTTTTCTTCCATGGTAGTTTTGACACCATGTGCGTGCAGCTCGCTCATCAAATGGTAGAATCTATCAATGACATCGTCTAAACTCTCATTTTCCATCGATGAGAAGTTGTCAAATTCTTTCTTCAACTCCTTAGCTTTAATGGCCTTCAGCGAAGCATTCCCGTCATATCTTTTCTCTAGCTCATCCCATAACTTCTTGGCTTGCTTATTCTCAAAGTACTGGTGAAAAATATCCTTAGGGATAGACTATGTTAGCAATGCATATACTCTCTTTTCTGCATTATATTTAACTTTCTGTGCATCAGTCATTCCTCCTAAAGTAAGTTTCACCCCATCGGCTCCCACCGGCATACTGTATCCCGTCTCAATAGCTTCCCACATATTTGGATCCACTCCATTGAGGTAGAGATCTCAAAACGTTGTTTCCAGTGGGGAAACTCATCTAACATTATAAGCTTTGGGGGTTTATTATGATCCCCACCTCACTCTCCAGTAGCAGTAAGTTCTGAATCCGTGAGTCCTTCCCGGCTGTAAACGCTGAAAACTGATCCTCCATCTCGATTAACTTTAAATCTCTTAAACACTCTGTTAACTAGTGCGACTGGAGTGATGCGAATGGGAGTGCGAATGAACTAAGCGACTGGTTCAATCGTGCGGCTGAACTAAGCGATTGGTCCAGTCGTGCGAATTAAACTAATGCGGATGAACACGCGAAAGGTAGCTTAGGCTAGTCGTACGAATGAAGATGCGACTGAGTCCAATCGTACGTCTGGGAGATGCGAATGAAGTCCAGTCATGCGATTGGGTCAATCGTGCGGACTGAAGCTGCTGTGTTTTTTGAAAATTTCTAGGTTAACGTGTTTTGGCCGTAAAAACCCAATTTTCACCAACCCTAACCGCCTTAAGCAGAGAAAGAAACCAAAACTTGATGAGCAGGGGACGTCCAAGACAACTTTTGACTCAAAAAGATTGTGTTTTTAGTGAAAAAACACAACCTTTGTATCAAAATTGATTGAATCACCGTAATCAAGAGCCAAAGCTCTGATACCACTTGTTAGGATCTAGTATTTGAACGAAACACCAAATGATTAACGTGTTAAACCAAACCAAATAGTGCGGAATCCTATTTGATTGGCGATCCAATCAGTGAGAACGCACGTAGAATCAATAAGGTATTGAATCAACGTTAAGAATCGATTAGGAATCGATCTACAGCGTTCTATGAACTTGGAGTATGAACTTGGAGGCTTCTGGACGGCTAGGGTACGTCTGGAGTCGAATTAGAATGAATGCTTACGTTTTTCCACGGTGGTATTTATAGGTTAGGGTTGCTCATTCGGGCGACTGAACCATCAGCATGGTTCAGTCGTGCGATTGAGGTATGCGGTTGATCCATTCGCACGACTGAGTGTTCAGTCGTGCGACTGAGCCAATCTTATGTTACAATCATACGACTGATCCAGTCTCCTGGTTCAGTCGTGCGACTGAGTCATTCGCCTGAAGTTGTTCATGCATATGGTCCATTCGCATGGGCCATTCGTATGAGAACTTCATTTTGCTAAGTTTGAATGTATTCATTAGTATAACATTATGTGTATCAATTCAAACAATCACAAACCTATATAACCAATTCAATATCAACTCATTAATGAAATATTAAACATTATAAATCACAATCAAACATTCTCATTTCATTAATATCCCAACCATTACATAAGCGTAAGACAAACAAGACATATTACATTCATATCAGGATCTAGGTGCATATGTATCAATAGTTTCTATGTTGGTTGTATAACTCATTTGGGGGCTTGATCTATTTCTAGCCCCGGTATCTTTTGAAAACTTTTAATGCCATGTGATATTCTCTCCTTTGAGCTCTTGTAATGGTTTGTTGCTGCCATATGTTGTTGCTAGTCTGTGACGTCCCACCCTACCTGGGCCCGGGGTGTGACAGCTGCAAATGTCCGGGGGACAGGGTTAGGTATCCTACTGAAATCGCCACAGGGGGACATTATACCCCAATCAATTACATGTGAATTTCAGGCCACTAATAACGATGTAGAATACGAAGCACTTATAGCAGGAATGCATCTTGCTAAGGATATAAGGGTCAGGTATCTTCAAGTATATGTTGATTCTTTATTAATAACTAATCACTTTAACGGATCTTATGCCGTGAAAGGTGAAAGATTGCTACAATATCTTGGGATAGTCAAAAAACTATCAAAAGAGTTTGTAGACTTTAAGATAATGTAGGTACCTAGGGAAGAAAACGCAGAAGCCGTTGCTTTAGCAAATCTAGCCTCATCCTTAAGGATACCAGAAGGAACAAAGATTCCAATTATCCATATCCTAAACCAGCAATCTTTGAAGAAGGATACAAGATCAACGCATTATCTGAGAATGAAGAATCAAGGATACTAGATCCTCAGCATAATCAAGAATCCTGGATCCTTCCAATCAAGAACTACATCTTAAAGGAAGAGATCCTACCTGACCAAAATCCTAAAGTGTTTAAGATGAAGGTATCTAGTTACACCCTGATAAACAAAGTATTATATAAAAAGTCTTGTTAGTTCTTTCTTTCTCTAGAAAGATTAACATGTTGTCTTTATGTGTCTTTTTGATATTGCGAATAGTATCGGGATTAGTTTTTGTAATTGTTAGTTCCTTGTGTTTCATTATAAATAGCTTAGACTTGTTGCAACTAAAAGACGAGAGTAGTGACGAACAACAGATTCATAACTGCTTACTTACATTGTAATTGTCTTTGCTTGATTTCAATGAAACTATGATATCTTGCTTGATTTGATTACTTTGTTTGTATTTCTTTGAATTGTGTTCATACATCATCACAGATTGGTACATTAGATCCTATCAAACGGTATCAGAGCTGTTGGTACTGTTGGTTGAGTGATTTTTGAGGTTTTTCGAACTTTCAAACTCAAAAAGTTCACTGAATCTATGATTGATAGACAATTCAATTGAAAATTTATGGATTTCAGATGTGTTTCATCATCAGAAACATGTTTTGAACCACAATCAGCAGTTAAATTCATCAAATTCAAGATGATTTGTTGAATTTGTGTTCGAAAAGTTCAATATTTTTCGAACTGAAAATCACAAAATTGATTGATTTGTTGTTGATATTGAAATAAATTGATGTTAGAAGAATGATTATCGGTATAAAACATGTCTAATTGGAAAGTTTCAATCCAATTCATCAACTTTTTAATAATTTCAGAAGATTGAGTCAGTTACATTCATATGAACATGATGAATGTGGCGCATTAAAGTTGAGGTTTGCTGAAAAATTGTCTGTGTTCTAGGCGTTTACTACTGTTTAGTCGCATTAACACCGTTTAGACGTTTTCAGTTCAGACGTTTGACTACTGTTGAAGAGTAAAAGTCCAGACGTATCATCTCTGTTGAGGCGTATTAGAACTGTTTAGACGGTTGATAACTGTTGAGGCGCATTACAACTGTGTAGGCGCATTACAACTGTTCAGGCATTTAACTACTGTTCAGACGCATCAACTTGGGCGTTTTGGAAAATTTTTCTAAGGCGTTCCCTTAGACGTCTCTCAACTTAGGCCCATTAACTGTTTGGGAATTTGATTACTGTTCAGGCGTATCACCCTTGATACTTAGAATTTTTTTAAGCAAAATTTTCAAAAACTTTTTCATTTCTTTTCTTAATTCAAAATCTAAGAAAAACAAAAAAATATAAGAATGGTGAAATCAGAAGATTCTGAAAATAGAATTCCAAAACTTAAAAATAGAGCTGATTTCAAAAATTGGTCTCTTAGGTTAAAACAGCATTTTAATTCCATTGACACTGATCTTTGGAAATCTATAGAGAAAGGACCATACATTCCTATAATCACTGATGGGCCTGACAGAGGGTTTGTTTATACTAAAGATTCTCAAGAACCCTATCCTGAAGATGGTCTTCAAGGAGATGATTTGAGAAGAGTAAAGAATGATATCAAAGCATATTCCTTGATGTGTAAAGGACTACCTCTGGAAGTTCTTGCAAGGCTTGATGGATATCAAACTAGATACACCATATATAAAGCCTTAAAGACCATTAGTGAAGGAGGCAAGGAGATTCAAAATCTCAAGAAACAAAAGTTGAAAAGGCAATTAGAATTGTTTCAACATTTGTCTGGAGAAACCATAAATCAGATGATGAACAGATTTGTTCAACTTACAACTGAGATGTCAACAGCTGGTATTAAGCCTGATCTTGAAGATCTAAATCATAGACTAAATGCTTTACCCTCATCATGGAACAAACAGTAACCTTACTAAATCATACTGAGAAGTTCCCTATGGATCTAGATCTACTTATTGCCAAGATAGAGTCAGTAGAGATTGATGAAAGCTCAAGGAATAATGATAGAGCAGTATCAATGTCTCAGTATCAGTTTGTTGCTTCTCCTGCAACCACTATTGAAAAGCTCAAGGAATAATGATAGAGCAGTATCAATTACAGAAGAAGATGGAGATTTATTTGTTGGAGCTGGATTTTTCACTGATTCATCATTTACTAGTGCTCCTTCTTATACAACTCAGTCTCATTCTCAATCTCCTCCTAAATCTCAGTCTCAAACATCTAATGTTCAAACAGAGACTTCTTCATCTAACTCTGCTAAATCAACCAAAGTTAAAGATGTGATAAACATCCTATTAGAGGATGAAGAGTCTAAAACTGCATTCACTACATTTATGGCTAGTTTTCAAGCATATCAAGGTAGCCATTTAACTCAATTAGACCTTGTTTTGTAGAATTTGTTTGAAATGGATCCTGAAGATGTTGAAGAGATGGACTTAAAACTGACAGATGGTGATGATTGCTTACAGGACACAAAAACACTCATATGTCAACAGGAAGTACAAGCCAAGTGCTAACAAGACTGTTGGGTTTGATAAGTCAAAATCAAGGTGTTTTAACTGTAACAGTTATGGACATTTTTCCAGAGAATGCAAAGCTCCAAGGAATAATGGAGGAAATGCTCAATCAAGTTCTAGCAATCAAAGGTTTCAACCAGCTCAGAAGTCTTTACAAAAGCCCTATCAAAGTCTTCTTATGCCTGAGCTTAAAGATGAAACAAAATCATCTGATGAAACCAAGAAAGCTTTAGTAGTCAACATTAAAGATGGTTATGATTGGAGTGCATATGCTGAACAATTTACTAATGATTTAACATCAAGTTTATCTCTTGTTGCAGAAATCCAGGGAGAAGATTGGTCAGAAAATAATGAACCAAAGGTGGAAGGTGAGAATGAAGAAGATGACTATGATTAGAGTGACAAATCTGATCCTAAGGAGGATACAGATGAAGTAGCTCTAATGGCACAGTCTGATCAACCTAAGGTTGACACTTCATCTTCAAAATCTGAAACCTTATCTCCAAAATTCCCTGAAATCCCATCTGAAGTGAGAGAAAAACTCTGCACAAAATCATGCTATGAACATGTTGAATACTATAGAAACTACTCATATAAAATCTGTGAGAAACTAAAACAAAAAGAGTCAATGCATAACAAACTAAAATCTTATCATAAAACAGCAGATCAAAAGATTATTTCTCTTCAAACTTCATGGAATAAAACACTAAAAGAATTAGAAACTGTTTCTAAAGAATTGGAAGAGATGACCAAAAATCTTGAATAGGAGAAGATAGCACATGCTGCTACTCAAATGGATCTTGCTAAAGTAAAAAGTTCAAAAATGATTCTAGAAAAACTGGTAAGTGAGAGAAAAGATAAACAGAAAGCACGGTTAGGTTTCACTCATGAACCTATGCCTGAATCTATCACAAACACTTTACCAAAGAACTTTAATACACATGATCATTCTCCTGAGAATAAAGCTAAACTTAAAGCTTTTTAGGTCAAAAACAAGAATTCAGAAGAAGAAAAGGAAAATGTCAAAGTTTTTGTTGAAAATGATCAAGAAAGGATTAAAAATGGTCATCCAATCAAGATAAAATCTTATCAACCAAAACAAACAATACAAAACACTTCTGATCAAATTCATTTTGTATTAGAAGAAGTGAAAGTTCAAAGCAAAGATAAAGATAAACAACAAGTAGGAACATCAGAATATTCAAACACTATTAACCTAAAACAAGTTCAATTTGAAAAGGATTCTTCTTCTGATGATGTTCAATCTGGAAGTAAACCAAGTTCTTCTAAGTCAAAGAATCAAGAAGAAGAAAGAAATCATCAAAAACAAAATCTGAACAAAACAAAAGTTCAGAAAAGTTGATCAAAGCAACAAATCAGGCAACAAAACTTAAACCGATAGAATTTGTGTCAGCCGGTTTGTTAAATATGAATTCTCTTCAAAACAACAAGGTAAATACTATGAACAAATCTCACTCTGATCTGAAATCAAGTTCAGAAGACTTCCGCTGTAGCAAAAAGCTTTGTTCCTAATGAATTCAAGAAGGAAGTTCATGTTAAACAGATGAAAAATAATCTGGCACAAAATCAAAATGTGAAAAATAACTATTTGACACCAAAATCAAATATAGTGTTATTGTCAAAAGTTAACAAACAGTTGTTTTTAACTCCACAAAAGTACTGTGAAATATGTGATATGAAAAATCACAATACTTCTAAGTGCTATTTCAACAAGTACTGTCCTCACATATGTGACATGAGAAATCATTCCACAGCAGATTGTTATTTTAACAAATATTGTACTTATTGTGATGAGAAGACTCATAATACTGCAAATTGTTATTTTAGAAAGAGATCACATACTAAAGGATTTGGAAATTCAAACATGAGCAAAGGTTATGTTAATCCTCAATATATGAGAAATCAAACTGATGGATTTCAAAAATTAACTAATCAACCATCTTTAGGTTTGAGATCTTTTCAAAAGAACAATTATGTGAGATCTAAACAAAATGTGCAAGAACATTCATACCAAGATCTGTAAGAATGACTAATAAAAAGGTTAGTCATCAATACATGTCAAAAATTGATCAATCAAATGGTATGAATGTTCTCAAAAATAACTTAAACAATTTTCAAAACAATTTTCAATACAATTTTCAAAACAAGATTGGTAAATTCATCAAGAATAAACCTGATTTGAATAATCTTTATTACAAACAATTTACCATTGTTGATAAATTTGGAAAACCTAAGACCATCTCGGCTTGGGTGGATATCTCAACTTAATTTTCAATACTTTGTTGTGCAGGTTACGCCTAAGAAGACCACTTAATAATGTATGTAGATAGTGGGTTGTAGCTGGCATAGACAGGTAATCCTGCCTTGTTACAAGATTTTAAGTTAAAGGATGGAACAGACGTCGCCTTTGGTGGTGATGGTGGAGGAAAAATAACAGGAGAAGGAACAGTATCAAATGGGATAATAAGCTTTGACAAAGTCAACTTTTGTTCACAGTTGAACTTTAATCTTTTAAGTGTATCCCAAATATGTGATAAATCATACTCTGTTCTATTTGATGATTCATTCTGTTAAGTTTTGAAGCCAGGTTTTCAGATACACAAAGATTGGGTAATTGTTACAACTGAAAGGGATAAAGATGTATACAAGCTGGATATGTCTCAAGTTGATCCTTCAACTGAAACAACATGCCTAATTGATAAAGCATCAAATGATGAAAGCCAGCTTTGGCATAGACGTCTCAGACATTCAAATTTCAAGAATATGAACAAGCTTGTATCAGGAAATCATGTCATTGAACTTCCATCTAAGAAGTTTGCAACGACTGATTACTGCTCAGCATGTTTGAAGGGAAAGCAACACAGAGCGTCTTATATGACCAAGCTCATAAACTCAACTTCCAAACCTCTTCAAATGTTACATATGGACCTTTTTGGACCAAGAAATGTCAAGAGTATTGGTCGAAAATCATATTGTTTAGTTTTCATTGATGACTATACAAGATTTCTTATGGGTTTTCTTTTTGTATGCTAAATCTAAAACGGCTGATTTACTGAAAGAATTTATCATTAAAGTTGAAATCAATTATAAAATAAAGTAAAAATAATAAAAAGTGATAATGGAACGGAATTCAAAAATGCTAACATTGAAATGTTTTGTGCACAGAAAGGGATAGCTCAGCAGTTCAGTGCTCCCAGAACTCCTCAACAAAATGGAGTTGCTGAAAGGAAGAATAGAACACTGATTGAAGCTGCTCGTTCTATGTTAGCTGATGCAAAAATTCCTATCACTTTTTGGGATGAAGCTATATCAACTGCGTGTTTCGTTCAGAACAGAATCTTAATTGTGAAAGATAAAATGAAAACTCCATATGAGTTAATGTTTGGCAGAAAACCGAACATAAACTTTCTAAAATCCTTTGGTTGTCCTGTTATTATTCTTAATTCAAATGACCAGTTAGGAAAATTTGAAGCAAAGTCTGATATTGGATTTTTCGTTGGATACTCATCTGTTTCAAAAGCCTATCGAGTGTACAACTCTAGGACGAATATAATTCTTGAAACATTCAACGTTAAATTTCTGGAAAATTCTTTTCCATCAGTTTCAAATGGTCCTGCATGGTTATTTGATTTAGATTCATTATCAAACTCTCTTCAAAATAACTTGTTTAATCAATCAAATTGTCATGATTCTACAGGTAAGAAGAACTCTAGAGGAGATCTTGGATCTTTCAGTGAAGATTCAAATTCAGACGACCCAGATGATTCTAGCTCAGACTACCCATTTTTATCATTTGTTAAGGACTCAACAATACGATTCAATGACAATAATCATGCTAATACAGCTTCGGATCATTCAGTTTCATTTGATCAGGAAGACTCACAACCAATTCCTAATGATGGTAATGAGTTTGTGCAACCTGAGTCTGGAACATCATCCATCTCTGGTGATGCAGTTGATACTAGTAACTTTGATTACTTTATTAACTCACAGACTCAAGTTCCAAACTTCAATCCACATTCTTCTAATTTGTGAAGTCACTGGATCGGTAAACATCCGAGCATGTTCTTGACGGAAGGATAAACAACCACAACCAAAAGTCAAATCAATAACACGAACTATCAAAAATTGGTTTCATTGATTAAAACCTAATGATTACAAGCTCGTTACAACATAAGAATCAAGACTCTTGGCAAGGGGAGATCGAGCATGATCTCCCCTCTCATCCGGCAGCCCTAGGCCCCCGGGCAGACTCCCTCCCCAAACCCTTTATCTCTCTACACATTGAAACTGGTATATATAGGCTTCGGCCCATATTAGATGCGACTGGGCCCATTCGTGCGATTGGACCATGCGTATGGTTCAATCGTATGACTGACCCAACCGCATCTCTCAGTCGTACGACTGGCCCATTAGTAAGGCTCAGTCGCACGACTGCGTCTCATTCGCATATGCTCCTGCGAATGACCCAGTTTCATGTGTTTACAACATATCAGGTTTATTAATTAAGTCTAGACTATTCGACAAGCGACGGACACACTATATATGACAATATATGCTCCAACAAATTCCCCATTGGACGTTGCTTGCGAATAGTAGATAACACCTCTTACAATCTTCAGTCAATCTTTGCTCTGGTTGTCAATAGAATCAAACGAAAACCATATTAGCCAACGTTGCCGCTCCGTCAGGTTGCTACAGTATCCCTGAAGATGAATTTAGGCATAATAGCTTTCGTTTACTTTGCAGAACACCATCACAGCATCAAGATTCCCCATATGACTGATTTTTCCAAATAATGACATGAACAGTTTTCCATTGCTTCAATCTTCACACAGGCTAACCTGATTAACATTAACACCTGCAGAAATTCCCCCTGACATTCAGCATATCCCAATGTATAAACGTTGTGCTCTCTTGGCGTCTTCATACGGTGTATTGGGCAAAAGGTTGAAGGTTCCAATCCACAGCTGACAATATCAAACAAATCAACATGCATGTAGATTCATCATCAGAAACCTGCTCACATCATCACTTTCTGATTGCGTCTTCAATTTCTGTATACATGGATTCCCCCTAAGAATGAGAATCCTCTTTGTGCGGATAAATATAACTTGATTGGCCCATAAATAGTTAGATGCTCCTGACTACCCCACAAAATCAGCACCGACTGCTGACATCTTCTCTTCTTTCTTTCGTGTTCCAACTTCATTCACCTATTCTGGAAGTCCGACGGATAATGGGGTATACATCAAACTTATTTGACAAAAGAATCTCAGGGTGAATGTGCTTTGCTCATCCTCAAATCTGTGCAAAAGGTAGTTCCAGTTTTTTTTTTTTTTTTTTTTTTTTTTTTTTTTTTTTTTTTTTTTTTTTGTCTGGAACACCGTTCATCCGTATGACGTGGAGGAAAAATATCACATTCATGTGAATGGTTGATACGAATGATATATTCGTGAGACTGGTCATAAGACTGGTCCAGTAGCATGATTGGTCATAAGACTGGTCCAGTCGCATTCCAGTCGCATTCCAGTCGTATTCCAGTCGTACGAATGGTCCATTAGCATGGTCCAGTCGCACGAATGGTCCATTAGCATGGTCCAGTCGCACGAATGGTCCATTAGCATGGTCCAGTCGCACGGATGGTCCATTAGCATGGTCCAGTCGCACGGATGGTCCATTAGCATGGTCCAGTCGCACGAATGGGTCTGTACGCAGATTTTCAGATCTGCAGCCGCCAAAGCTGCCAAAAACCCTAATTTGATGAATTTTACATGAACCGAAACAAAATAGACATCATCAGATTCGCACGGGTCATAGGAACGTGGTTTCGAGTTCGATTTTAACATAGAAACAACACACGTAACAAGATTTGAGCAAAACACGAAGAACACGAAGTGGGTTTAACGTCAAGATATGGAATTTGATCCAGAAATCAAGAGCTCGGGTTGCTAGAATGATTGTTAGATCATTCCAGCAGTAACCGGCTCTGATACCAATTGTGAAGTCACTGGATCGGTAAACATCCGAGCATGTTCTTGACGGAAGGATAAACAACCACAACCAAAAGTCAAATCAATAACACGAACTATCAAAAATTGGTTTCATTGATTAAAACCTAATGATTACAAGCTCGTTACAACATAAGAATCAAGACTCTTGGCAAGGGGAGATCGAGCATGATCTCCCCTCTCATCCGGCAGTCCTAGGCCCCCGGGCAGACTCCCTCCCCAAACCCTTTATCTCTCTACACATTGAAACTGGTATATATAGGCTTCGGCCCATATTAGATGCGACTGGGCCCATTCGTGCGATTGGACCATGCGTATGGTTCAATCGTATGACTGACCCAACCGCATCTCTCAGTCGTACGACTGGCCCATTAGTAAGGCTCAGTCGCACGACTGAGTCTCATTCGCATATGCTCCTGCGAATGACCCAGTTTCATGTGTTTACAACATATCAGGTTTATTACATTAAGTCTAGACTATTCGACAAGCGACGGACACACTATATATGACAATATATGCTCCAACATAATTTGTTACATCAGCTTTCCAACTTAAACCAAACAAATCTGGTTGTTAATGTTCAGTGTGATGAGATTCCAACATCTCGTATTCACAAGTATCATCCAATTTCTCAGATTACTGGTCCATTGAATGAGAGAACAACAAGGAGTAAATCAGAACAAGCAAACTTGTGCTTATACTCTTGTTTTCTTTCTCAAATTGTTCCTAAAAATGTTACCGAAGCATTAAAGGACAATGGTTGGATAAAAGCCATGCAAGAAGAATTACTTCAATTTCGTAAACAAGAAGTGTGGAATTTAGTGGATTTAGCTGAAGGAGAAAATGCTATAGGCACGAAATGGTTGTTTAGAAATAAGACTGATGATCGTGGTGTAGTAATAAGACTTGTTGCACAAGGGTACACACAGGAAGAAGGGATAGATTATGATGAAGTGTTTGCACCAGTTGCAAGACTTGAATCCATTCGAGTTTTCCTGGCCTATGCTTCATTCATGAAATTTAAGGTGTATCAAATGAATGTAAAGGGTGCATTTCTATATGGTCCTATCACTGATGATGTGTTTGTGAAGCAACCTCCAGGCTTTGAGGATGCAGAATTTCCACATCAAGTATATAAGCTGAGTAAAGCTTTATATGGACTTCATCAAGCCCCTAGAATTTGGTATGAGACATTATCACAACACTTGATCATACATGGATACACAAGAGGGAAAATTGATCCAACTTTATTCATAAAGAAGGATAATGATGATCTCTTATGTGTACAAGTGTACGTTGATGATATCATATTTGGTTCTACAAGTCCAAAATTGTGCAATGAATTTGAAGAAATCATGAAATCTCGGTTCCAAATGAGTTATATGGGAGAGATTAATTTTTTTCCTTGGACTTCAAGTCAAGCAAACTGACGATGGAATTTTTATCAATCAAGAGAAGTTTGTTGACAAGCTCTTGAAGAAATTTAAGTTGCAAGACTGTCAGTCCATACGAACTCCAGCAGATGTTAACACCAAGATTGAACTTGATCCAAAAGGAAAATCTATTGACCAAACGTTATACAGATCAATGATTGGTTCTTTGATGTATCTTACTGCATCTAGACCAGACATTATGTATGCAGTTTGTGTTTGTGCCAGGTATCAATCAGACCCAAAAGAATCTCACTTAACTGCTGTCAAAAGGATATTCAGGTATCTGAAAGGTAAACCAGCTTTAGGGCTTTGGTATCCTTACGAGGGTAACTTTGAACTACATGGATACACAGATAGTGATTATGGTGGATGTTGTCAATATAGAAAATCTACTTCGGGTGGGTGTCAATTTCTTGGTCCCCGATTAAGCTCGTGGCAATGTAAGAAACAAACAAATGTCTATGTTTCCAACTGCAGAAGCTGAGTACATTGCTGCATCAGCAGGATGTTCTCAAATCCTCTGGTTGCAAAATCAACTACAGGATTATGGGTTCAATTTTCTTAAAACACCTATTTACATTGATAACACTGCTACTATGTTCATTACAGCTAATCCTGTTCAACATTCAAAAACAAAACATATCAAAATTCGATATCATTTTCTCAGAGATAACTCTGAAAAAGGATTAATCATATTGATTCAAATTGCAAGGGAAAAACAGTTGGCGGATCTATTTACTAAAGTCTTCCTACCAGGACGGTTTGAGTATTTAGTGGAGTCAATTGGTCTTATTAATCATATGTGAACTCTCTAAATCAAAAGATCATCATAAGTGATCCTCTCAATGTTAATTACCTGTTTGTATTTTGTGTGTGTGTTTTTTTGTTTTCTTAGAAAACCAAATACAAAAGTATAAATCAAAATTCAAAAAAGTTAGAGTCTTTTAGTAATTGTCAGTTTATTTATAGAAAAGAATATGTTTATGCAATATGTGAGAAATGATAGTACATTATAAGATCAGTGCATATTTCACTCATTAACAAAGTCTGACATGATCAGATATGATGTGTAGACAATATCATGCTACGCTATTAAAAACGTAAATTCTTGTGATTACACTAAATCTTTATGCTTGTGTGTATTCATCTAAGTACTTTTGAGATGTATTGGCTTATCAGATTGATTGCTTGTTAAGTTACACCATTCACACCTGTTGGTAATGTGATTAATCATGAGATCTGTTACAAGCATCATATCACTTCTTTGTTATGAGTCATCATAGACCTGAAGTGCTGACATATCCTTTGTTGTAAGTCATTACAGACCTGGATTTTCTCTTTGATGCAAAAGATGCCAATGTGCACAAACTATTCAAATGGATAGTTAGAGTTGATCAAATGGTTATCCATGATCATTCTCTATTAATTTAAGTAACATGAACTCTGGTTATATATGTTTCAGGTAATAAGTTGATTATGTGTTCTTTCTTGCATGTCTTGATGATAATTGAGCTCTCTAAGTCTCTGTATGATTTACATCATGTCATATCTAAATATACCATAATCAATCCAAGAATTGAAAAAGTAAGTGAGTTGATATTTTGTCAAAAACACTCAATTTGTGTCCTTAGATCTTGTGTCCCCTTTACTGTGATATCACTGACGGGGAACACACTTGATCAGGATTTATACATTGTCTATGACTATCCATATTTTTTTTTATTTTAATGTGCTGATTTTCATTGATATGATCTCACTGCAGACATTAATTCTTTTGTTTATATTAAATTTTGAATCTGCTTTCATTTTGATTTTATGCAAGTTTTATGTGTGTGAAGGCAATGTAACAATGAGATGGTTGATCTTATTATGTTACCTTAGGAAACTTATAAGTTGTTCAAACTTAAAAGTTTAGGCGGAGTAATAAATGGAAGAGTTTTTCTCAGAAAATCAAAATCAAAGTTAAAATGTTGAATTGAAAGGATGATGCTATATGTTCAAAGTGTATGTGAGTTTGATCATGTAACTTTTGAAAATGATAATATGAACCTATATGAATTTGCAAGTGGAAATGCTTCTTTCAAAAGTTGAAAAATAGATGATATTTGATTTTGTTTTGAGACTAAAATGAAGGGAAAGATAAATTTTTAAAAAAAGTTAAACAACAAGTGAAGAATTAAAATTGTTAAAAATTAAAAGTTGAGTGTGTAAAATGCAAAAAGTTCAAATTTGAGGGACTAAAAGGTAAATTTTGGAAAATTCAAAAATATGCGTAAAATGTTTAAAGATTAGTATGAAATATTACTAATATGTTTAAACAGTGTGCAGGTGAAAAATTTTGAAAAACACAAGTGTAAGACTCATGAAAGTCAACTCAAAGTCAACTCATGCACCTAAATAGTGTTCATACGTCTAAATATGAGCATGGCGAACTTTCAGGAATTATACAAGGATTGGGCGTTTTTCATATTCCCATGCGGCTAACAGTTGCTATAAGTCCATGAGTTTAACCAAGTGTTTGGGCGTTTTACTCAAACCCATGCGCCTAAACAGTGATAATGAGTCTGAACAGTGTGTCTACACAGTGTTTAAATGTCTCATGCGTCTACACAGTGTTGAAATGTTTCAAGAGTTACAAGTTAGACGTTTCAGGAACTTCATGCGGCTGAACAGTGCTTATGCGTCTGTACAGTGCTCATGCGACTAAACAATTCTCATGCATCTGAGTCAATACGCACAAACAGTGCTCATACGTCTCATTATTTTGTGATTTTTAGGGTTTCATACGCACAAACAGTGCTTATGCGTCTAAAATTTCACTTAATATAAATTGAACTCTTACACTTGTTTCTCATTCACACTCAAAAATTCTCCAAAAACAACTCTCTGAACTATCGACTCTCAGTCGTCATCGAACTCTCAGATTCTCAGTGATTGCAACAAATTTTTGTTGATTGTTAGATATTATTTGAGTTTATAAACGTAAGTTTGTGATTCAAATAAGTAGATTTTGGTTAAAACATGATGATTGGCATAGTCGTTCGACTGCTATTCGGGCGTTCGAACACTATAACATTCAAAGTTTAACTAATCAAATCTTAATCATATCTAAAACTGATTCTGGATTGTTGATATGTATCAAATTTCGAGCAATTTGATATATAGTTCATCGACTGAAATTGTGAATGATATTGATTATAGATTGATCAGTCAATTCTTCGAAGGAAGAAGAAGATGATGAACAGACAAAATTCAATTTTTGAATTAAAAAAATTTAATAAAAAGTAGATAAATCAGAATTCAAATAATTGATTAATAAAATGATAGATACAAAATGAATAAATTTTAAGATTTCACAAATTAAATTCATAAGTCAAAAGTCAAAATCATAACTGAAAATTGAATTCAATATAACAAAATTGCAAATTCATATGTAAAAATGAAATTCATTAATCAAAATTTTAATGTTCTAATATTCTTTTTCTCTATGTTTTGCAGATGGCAGCTTTGAAGTTTGAGCCTAAACATAATGTTGCTGCATTCTTAGATGATGAAAACAGAGAAGCTGTTGGTTATGAAGAAATTATAAGATTTCTGCTAAGATCAAAATATGTCTATGCAATGTGTGCAAGACCTATGATTAATGCAAGATTGATCAAAAGATTCTGGAGAACAGCAAAAATAGAAAGAGATGAAGAAGGGCATAAAGTTTTAAGAGCTTTTATTAAATCTGATAGAATGCTTGAAGTGTCTGAACAAGCAATCAGAATAGCTCTTAAACTTGAAGAAAATGATCCAGAAGACTTATCTGAGTATACTTTCAATGAGTGTAGAGATGTATTTCTACAAATGGGTCATCCTGATCACTTTCCTAAGAACCAATTCTTCAGAGCAAGAGTATATAAACACTGGAAATTGTTGTGTTATATATTTCAACATTGCATGTCCAAAAGAAGTGTTGGTTGGGATTCATTCCCAGTGGACATTGCATCTCCTATCATTGCTCTAGCCACAAACAGAAGGTTTAACATGGCAAAGTGAATAATGAATGGATTCATATTCAATCTTGAAAGAGGAAAGAGAAACAAATACTTGATGTATCCAAGATTTCTCCAACTGCTCATTAATGAAGAGAATCCAGATTTATATGTTGAAGGAATTGAAGGAGATAAGTTGCACCTAGAGCACATGTCTGAAGCTGTGTATAAGAGACTTGCTATGATTACTGGTGCTCAAAACATTTCATTATTTGATTATAATAGGAATGTAGCTATGGATGAAGTAGACATCAATTAACAACACTATCATTTATCTGAAGATGAATCAATAGATCCAAATGATCTTATTGAGGATGTTGTAGATGATATGATTGATGATGATGATGAAGAAAGTGATCATGAAGCTACTGAAAGCTCATCAGATGATGATGATGATGATAATAATAATGATGATGATGATAATAATGATGATGATGATGGTAATGATGGTGCAACTGAAGCACATCAAGAAGCTATTGATGAAATGATAATGTCAATGAAACTCAGAACTTAGCTGAAGAAACTACTGATGCTGATATTCATGATGAGTTTGTACATGAAGAAGATTCACAAAATCAAACTTTTGATTTGATTTCATGAAGATATGTTATTTGAACCAGGTTTCAAGCTAAAGTGAATGAAGATGTTGAAGAAGAAATTCCTGTGAGTACAACACACAAGTGTCAGTACAAACAGAGGAGATAGGGATATAGATGAGATGGAGAATTTGAAAGAAGAAAATGTGATAAAGAGAAAGAAATTGAAGAATTAAAAGTTGAGAATGAAAGATTGAAAGGATGAATATATTCTCTGAAAAGGAAATTCAAAAAGTTAGAGGATTGAAAATTCAAGTTGAATGAAGAAAATTACTAAAGATGAAAAGCTTGTGAGCTATGCAAAAGACAAAGAAGATGTTTCAAAATTTTGAAGTTAAGTTATGAAAAGGATTGACTTATTGAAGAGAAAATCAAGAATTATCTGATGAAAATGAAAAATGAAAGATGAATAATAAAGGAAAAGAATCTCAAAAGCCTATCTCACCAGATAAAGATAAGTTCTAAGATGATGTTGAAGAGAATCCTGAGGGATCAAAGAAAAAAGGAACTTGATGATTGTAGCAGATACAATTAACAGAGTCATCTTCAAAAGTACAAAGAATAGAAGTGTTGGACCAAAAGAACCAATGAGCCGGATCAGAAAAACCTTTAAGTCCCACAGACGTCACAACAACTACTGAAGTCCACAACAGCTGAAGACAACAACTGATTACAAAGTCTGAAGACACAAGTGCTGAAGACAAAGTCTGAAGACAAGTGCTGAAGACAAAGTATCAGACTGTTGTCATAACAGTGAAGAGAGGACTTCTTCAGTAGTTGTGACGGTTTACTCTTCAGTTCAGTATGGTTTGCTTTCAGTAGTTTTATTTTCTATTTTCAGTAGTTTGTAAAACGACTGAAGAGCTTGTTCTTCAGTCGTTGTAGTATCAGTAGTTTCTTTTCAGTTGTTTTATGTTTTATACTTAGCACTCTGACATGTTCTCAGTAGTTGTGAACATTTCAGTAGTTTGTTAAGTATTAGTTATTTTTGTACTAGATCTGCTAGTAATCACCATCCCGTGATTACAGCAGTGATTGCACTCTATATAAGGAGTGCCAACCTTATTGTAACTTGAATGATTAGCAATAATATTGGGCATTATTGAAACATTCCAATCACAGAAAATATTCTCTCGCATTTGTTTACAAGTAACAAACTCTTGCTATAATTTGACTAATTCTTTCATTCCGCTGCATTACACTCTAATACTTCAAACTTGTGATCGCTGATCCTGACAAATGGTATCAGAGCAGGTTAATCATTGATCGATCTAATAATTGATCATTGAAACTGCTCTTCAAGATCCAAGTTGATTGAATTAGCATTTTTTTTGCAAGAAACTGTTATAGAGATTGAATTTTCTGTGCTTTTAATCATTCATCCTGAGACTTATTCTGGTTTTCATTGAGTTTGTTGTGGTGTGTCTAAATTTTTTGCTTGAATAAAATGTTTTTGGATCCAAATGACTACTCCTTCCAATGATCCTCACAATACTGGTTCCTCAACCAAGCCTCCAATGCTGGTTAGGAATGAGTATAACATATGGCAACGTCGTATGCTCCATCACCTGTCTGTTAACAGCTCAGGTTGTTGGACATCAGTGGTACATGGTCCACACAAGCCTATGGTGAATAACCCGGAAACCAATCAAATGGTTCCGAAGAGGAAGGATCAATACTCAGATGAGGATAAGAAATTGTTTGAGATAGATGCAAAAGCCATGGAATTCTGGCCATGGCACTACCCAATGAAATTTATTCTGGGCTAATGCATTATGAATCTGCCCATGACCTCTGGAATGCCTTGAAAGAACAATTTGGAGGAACAGATGAGGTCTTGGCAAATAATAGAGAGATCCTTGCCCAACAATATGAGACATTCTCTCATAGGAAGGGTGAGACACTGACTCAACAGTTTGAGCGGTTCTCTTGTTTGATCTCTGAATTGAAAATGGTCAAACATGAGTATACTAATATTCAGATGAATAACAGATTTCTCAGATCACTGCCTGAGAGATGGGATACATATACCATTGTCCTACGCTCCAGTGCAAATTTGGACAAACTATCTCTCACCCAACTTCATGGGAAATTGCTCACATTGAGAGAGAGATAGAACAAAAGAGAAAACTGTCTTCATCTGGTAAGCTCACTGAGGACTTTGTACCAGGCAACACTGCTCTGGTTAGTCATGAGTCAGAATATGCTTCATCTGAATGCCAGTATGATGAGCATATTGATTTCTCTTCAAACATTTCTGATTCAGCATTTGTGAGTGTTGATAGTCAATTTTCTGGGTGTAATAATGACAATCTATGCTTCATCATGGATGATCTCAAGGGGATTGCTGATGATGACTTAGAAGAGATGGATATTTTGAGCCAAATGGCCTTGATAAATATCAGATCTCAGAAGTTCTACAAAAGAACTGGAAGAAAGTTCCCAGGACTCTCTGGCAAAACCAAAGTTGGTTTTGACAAGAGTAAGTTGAGGTGTCACAGATGCCAAAGGCTTGGACACTTTGCTAGAGAATGTAGATCATCTGGATCTAATTCCTCTGCACCTTTTGTGACTTTTCCTAGCAATAGTCAACAAAACAAAGGGCAACATCCTGTCAATTCTAGTCATCAGTCTCAACTACAATCTCCTGCATATTTTGTTCCTCAGGGTCAAATGCCTTACCCTTACCCGTGTTATTACATGCCACAAACCAGTCAAGTTCAAGCTCCTATGGTACCACAACCTCATGCACTTCCAGAACCTCAACCATCTCATCAACCCCCTCAACCTCAACAACATAGCTTCTTCACCCCAGAAGTTGTTGATTGGAGCAGCTTGCCAGATGACATGTCTGGTCATGAACAACTGTTCACAAGTGCTGATCAACATGGTGGTGATAGTCCTTTTGGGAATCTGGCACTTATGGCTCTGGAATCAACTGAGGGTTCCTGCTCAACTGCATCATCTTCACAGGTAACTCAGGTATCTTCAGAGGCTAAAGCCAAGTTATGTTCTGAATCTTGCATTGCTGCCTTTGTCTCTATTAGAGAGGCAAATGTAGCATTAATAAATGAAAAACTTGAGTTTGAGAAAACTATTTCCAAAAGACAAGCTGAGTATGAGTCTTCTCTTAATAGTAAAAATGATGAGATTTATAAGCTTAAATGCCAATTAAATGATGAAAAGGCTAAGCTAGAGGTTATTCTGGAAGACCAGAAAAGTCTTAAAGAAACCCTTGCAGTCACCCAAGTAGAGAGTGTGATCGATGGGTACAATCATGCAAAGGTTTTGAGATGCTTCTTAGTAAGCAATCAGCTTCCAATGTGAAGTTTGGCATTGGTTATAATCACACTGCTCCTCCTACAGATTTTGCTCCAAGAGTAGAGGTGAAATCTGATGGAGAAAGCAATAACCAATCCACCTCATCATGTGATTCACTTTTGATAAAGCATCATCAAAAGTTGAAGTCAGCACTAAGCCCTCTCAGAACCTATCAGCTAATGTTGATGGTTCAATTGCTGACACTCACATGATCAAAGAGTTGGTCAACTCAGGAGTTATTCTGAAAGTCCTGAAAGGACTGGAGAGCAAGATTTAACTCCTGAAGTTCAAGCTCCAACTACTGACAGCACTGAAAAGAAGAAAACTGTCAGTAGAAAGAGTTTGAAGACTACTAAAGAGGAAGTCAAGAAAGCAAATAGTGCTTCCAAAGTACTGAAGAGCAAGTCTTCAGTAGTTTCATCCTCTTTAGTTGATGATCAACAAAAGATGAAAAAGAAACCATGTGAAGTATGTGGTTTGTTTAATCATCTCACTGATGATTGTTGGTACAAAAGAGGATCCAAACTCAAACATAAAGATGAAATTAAAGAGAAAATGGTTAAAATGAAAAATGAGTTTAAAGCCACATTTGTACCAGCAACATCAAATCCTGTAATCCTTAAGTCCAAAAAGAAATCCAAAAAGGAAGGGGTTAAACAGGTAACAGCTGAGGTTGCTCAAAAGAAGAAGGTGCAACATAAGAACTTATCAAACTCCAGTGCTAATGTGTCTGAAGAGCTGAAAGCTTTATCACAAAATCAGACACAGCTGGTTATGATGGTTCAACATCTATTGGGAAGAGTCAACCAATTAGATGTTCCTATGTTGAATCCACAGAAAAGGAGGTCCAAGCCAAAGGATTCCTCTTCTCCACCATCTTCTTCCTCTCAAGCTGTTATTTCTAGCAAACTTGTTAGTCCACCATCTGTTGATGTGAATAGGCCCAAAACCAAAAAGGTTTGGGTCTCAAAATCTAACTAATTTGCTTTGTTCTGCAGGGTTCTTCAACATGCCACAGAGGCATCTGGTATGTAGACAGTGGAGGATCCATGCATATGACAGGAAACAGATCACTTCTTAATGACTACTCTCAAGGAAGGAAGGGATTTGTATCTTTTGGCAATGATGCAAAGGGTTACATCATCGGCAAAGGCTTTGTTTCCAATGGGGAAATAAAGTTTGATGATGTTAACCATGTGGAAAATCTCAAGTACAACCTCTTGAGTGTCAGTCAAATGTGTGACAAAGGCCATGTTGCTCTTTTCACAAGTCAGAACTGCCGGATTCTGTCATCCAAAGTTCTGAGTTTGATTGACAAGGTGTTGGATAAACACACTCTCCTTAAGGCCAACAGGACAGGAAGAGTGTATGCCTTAGATCTTTCTAAGAAAATAGATCTCAAAGGCCATCCTTGCCTATTTTCCAAGGCTTCCCCTCAAGAATCTACACTATGGCATAGAAGGCTGGGTCATGTTAATCTCAAAAACATAAATCAGCTGATAACCATGGTTTAGTAAGGGGATTGCCTATGAAGGAGTTAAATGTGAAGATGACTGCACTGCTTGTCTAAAAGGAAAACAGCACAAAGTTTCATTTCCTTCCATAGAAGAACCTAAGTCCACAGCCTGCTTACAGCTTCTTCACATGGATCTCTTTGGTCCTGTGAGAGTGATGAGTATGGCTAAGAAGAAATACTGTCTAGTAATTGTGGATGATTACTCCAGATTTGTATGGACTTTCTTCTTGCATTCAAAGGATGAAGCACCTCAGAAGATTATCAACTTTGTGTTGTATGTTGAGAAGCAGTATTCCCTCTCAGTCAAGTGTATTAGAAGTGATAATGGAACAGAATTTAGAAACAATACACTTGATGAGTTCTACCTCTCAAAGGGAATCAAGAGGCATTTTAGCATTCCAAGAACTCCTGAACAAAATGGAGTAGTGGAGAGAAAGAACAGGACCCTTATTGAAGCTGCAAGGTCCATGTTGGCTGACTCTGGATTGCCAATGACTTTTTGGGCTGAAGCTATCAATACAGCTTGTTATGTACAAAATAGAGCTCTAGTGAATAAGAGGTTGATGAAAACTCCATATGAAGTTCTTCATCATTTGGCCCCTCTAATTTCATTCTTTAGAGCTTTTGGATGTCCTTGTTTCATTCTCAACACAAGGGATCAACTCCAAAATTTGATTCTAAGGTGGATGCAGGATATTTTGTTGGTTATTCATCAACTTGCAAAGCATACAGAGTCTTCAACTGTAGAACAAAGATGGTTGAAGAGACTCTACATGTTAAGTTTAATGAATCTCCAAAGGACAAGATTCCACAAAACCCTGTGGAGATATTTGATTTGGACATACTACAATATGCTCCTCATCAAACTCCTGCTGTTGCTCCTGTCAACAGTTCTCCACCTGGTGGTACTGCTGGTGCTGATGATGATGATAGTAGTACTCACCTCTTCAGATTTACTGATCAACTGCCTGATTCAGCTAGACCTGATGTTCCTGTAGCTCCAGCAGCACAATCCACAACAAATGCTGATGAGATTTCTACAACTTCAACTTCCTTTGAACTACCATCAACTGATTGGTTTCAAGGAAATTCTTCACCATCACCATCTGTTGCTGCTGAGCCTGCTACAAACACTTGCACTGATCTCATTGTGTACCAAGATCTGAAGAATCACCCTATGTCTCAAATCATTGGTGATATCACTGCTGGAGTATCAACAAGAAGTCAATTGTCAAATTTCTGCTTCTATGCTCTCTTCATTAGTCAGCAAGAGCCAAAGAATTATCACATTGCTTTAAAGGACAATGGATGGGTTGATGCCATGCAGCTTGAGCTTCTTCAGTTCAAGAAACAACAAGTGTGGGAACTGGTTCCTCTACCTCCAGGTAAGTGTGCAATAGGCACTAAATGGGTGTTTAGGAATAAGACTGATGAAAATGGGCTTATTGTTAAGAACAAGGCCAGACTGGTTGTTCAGGGGTTTGCACAAGAAGAAGGTATTGATTATGATGAAACCTTTGCTCCTGTAGCCAGACTGGAAGCAATTCGATTGTTTTTAGCTTATGCTGCTTATCAAAATCTTAAAGTTTTTCAAATGGATGTCAAAAGTGCTTTTCTGTATGGGAAAATTAAAGAAGAGGTTTATGTATGTCAACCACCAGGTTTTGAGGACAACAAACATCCTAATTGGGTGTATAAGCTTGATAAGGCTCTTTATGGGTTGAAACAAGCTCCTAGAGCCTGGTATGAGACATTATCAAACTTTCTTCTTGAAAATAATTTTACTAGAGGCACCATAGATAAAACTTTATTCATTAAGAAAGCAGGGCAGCATAATTACTTGTTCAAATTTATGTAGATGATATTATTTTTTGCATCTCTGATCCACAGTTGTGTGATGACTTTACAAAGCTGATGCAACAAAAGTTTGAAATGAGTGCAATGGGGGAATTACAATTCTTTCTGGGTTTGCAAATCAAACAAAAGGCTGATGGAATTTTCATTCATCAGTCCAAATATACAAAAAATCTTTTGGAAAAATTTGATTTACAAAATTGTAAACCTTGTTCTACTCCCATGTGCAACACCACACAACTGGATACAGATCAGAAAGGTAAAGTGGTTGATGAAACACTTTACAGATGTATGATTGGGTCCTTGATGTACTAACAGCTTCTAGACCAGATATTATGTTTGCTACATGTGTTTGTGCTAGATTTCAGGCTGCACCTAAGGAGTCTCATTTGATTGCAGTCAAGAGGATCTTTAGATATTTGCAAGGCACTCCATCTCTAGGTTTATGGTATTCTACTAGACATTCTGGTAAATTAGTTGCTTTTTCTGACAGTGACTATGCAGGGTGTAAGTTGACCAGGAAATCAACTTCTGGTGGATGCCAATTCCTAGGCAACTGTTTGATTTCTTGGCAGAGTAAGAAACAAACCTCAGTTGCTACATCAACTGCTGAAGCCGAGTACATTGCTGCTGCAAGTTGTACATCTCAGGTATTATGGCTTCAAAACCAATTATTGGATTATGGCATAACTGAGACTAAGACTCCATTGTTAATGGACAGTTCTTCAGCTCTTTGTATTGTCAAGAATCCTGTCCAGCACTCTAGGACTAAACATATTGAAATCAGACACCATTTTATTAGAGATTGTTTTGAAAAAGGTCTGATTGATCCAAAATTTGTTCCTAGTGCTGATGAGCTTGCAGACATTTTTACTAAGCCTTTGGATAGTTCAACCTTCCACAACCTGGTGTTAAGGCTTGGTATGCTGCAGCTAGAATAAGTGACAACTACCGATAATCTCAGTAATAAATACTGATGATCATTGGTAACCATGTCATATATAAGTACTTCATTTGTTAAAACAGCTGATGTAGTTATAACAGCTGATGAAATCACAACAGCTGATGTAACTACAACTGCTGATGTCAGAAATGCAGATAAGTACTGATGACCAATGAAACATCAACTCGGATTTAAATGTGGAGGTCAGACTGAAACAGCTGAAAAGCTATGAATTGACGACAACAGCTGATGAGTAATTTCTCTTCAGTTGTTTCTACAACTGCTGTTTCTAAACAACTGAAGCCACAGCTATGTCTTCAGTAGTTTACAACTACTGAAGACTACCACTAAGTCTTCAGCTGTTTACCACAACTGATGACAAAACCACTGTCTTCAGTAGTTACACAACTACTGATGACAAACACCATGTCCTCAGTTGTTTCACCACCTGAAGTCGGAATTGTCCTCAGTAGTTTTATAACTACTGAAGACTAAATCAAAGACTTCAGCTGTTTCAATGTCTGACGGTTAAAACCAAGTCTTCAGTTGTTTTATAACAACTGATGATCACACCAATACGGTCAGTCATTTCAAACCTCTGAAAGTTAATGCCACGTCATCAGTAGTTTCAACAAATGATGACTAACACCAAAACCTTCAGTCGGTTCATAACCCTACCCTATAAATCCTTATCTCACCAGAGTTTTTCTCACCTCCCTCTCAAACCTAACGTTCAAAAACTCTGTACCCTCTCTTCATCCATGGCGACCATGCAACTAAAACCACGACACAACTGTGTCGCTCACCTTACCAAATCACCATACTGGACCAAGTTTCACAACGCCATTGATTTAATGGTCCAGTCACCTTACCAAACAGCTTTTCTGATAAACCCCACCATATATGCCGAATCCCTTAGCCAATTCTGGACAAACGTCACTCTTGTCTCTGAGGAGAATGACACAGAGTCACTTCATTCGTTTGTCCATAGCCAAAAGGTGGTCATCAATCCAGAGATTCTTCGCCAAACCCTCAATCTGGATGATGCCACTTTCCCGACTAGCTATCCAAAGGGCACCACTGATCTATCATTTGCCCACCATGGATACGAAGGCAACCTGAGTGCCTCTACCATATTGAAGAAACATTTCCAGGATGCTGAACGGCTTATCTTTCATATGGTCAATGTCTGCCTGGCCCCAAGACTTCATCATGGGATCAAATGTCCACAAGGTGGCAACAGGTATTGTACTCTATCCTTGAGCAACAACCTTTAAATTTTCTGAAATACTATTCTTAGAGCTCAAGGATATGGCCCAAAAACAACTTTCTAACCGTTGGATATTATATCCTCGGTTCATAATGGCCATAATTGAAAACCAGCTTCAAGCTGAGGGACTTGTTGGCCTGGGAGTCCCTGCTATGGCTGTATTGCCTGAAGTATACTCCCGGCACAACTCTGACCAATCACTCAAAATGGCTGCCAAGCTGCGCAAACCCACGCAGCTGGAACCCACAGCCACCACCACAAAATCCAAAGTCCCCACCAAACCAAAAACAAAACGAACCAAAACAGCTATTCAGGAAGATGAGTCCCCTGAAGATGCTCCTGTACCACCAAGACAGGATATACTTACTGGTGTAAACCCCCCAGTAGTATCAGAGACTCACCCAGCCACAGCCGCTCAGGATTCCTCTCAAAAGGAACCTGAAGCAACCAAAGAAGGGGTACCCACAAATCTGGAATCTTCCTCATTTGAGGAGATTGCCATTGAAACACACCATTCTCCCCAGGTGCATACTACCCTATCTCCTCATGAAAATGCCCCCCAAAGTCCAACACTTATAATTGCAAATGTGCTGACTCAGCTGCATGCCTCTCCTCCTCCCCAACAACCACCTAAAGGGAAAACCACAGATATTGAGGAAGAGGATCAACATGCTTCTGACAACCCACAGCACAGGGGTTTAAATGTTCAGTCTCCTAGTGTAGATACGGAGATAAGAATATCTGGTGAGGCTGCCACCTCTTCTGCATCAGCACATGATCAGACTGAGGCTGGTAACATGGCTAAGACCTCATCAGAGGCAACAGCTGATGAAGGACATCGTCCTGAGGCTGGAAGTCCCCAGTTCCAAGAAAAAGGGGCACATGCTACATCTGGTCTACACCCAGGGCATGTACATCTTGCTACTAGCAGAGGTCAGGTGATTCAGCATCTGCTGATGATGACCTGGGCTTCTTTTATGATGTTCTAGCCCAGAACACAATTCTTGAGGAAGAAGTCAGTAGACTACAAAGACTACTTGACCAATTCTCTCAAGAAGCAAGTCCATCTGATACCACCATACACCCACAGATGGCACCTTCACCTGAAGGTCTCCTAAACACTCAGCCACTAAAAACATTCAATCCACCAGCCTCTACCTCTGGCACTGCTTCTCAGGGACAGAACCCCTCTGAGCAAACAGCTGCTATCTTTCATAAATCCCTACCTCTCATCACCCCAATGATCACAGACATTGTGATCAAAACCTTGGATGACAGACTTCCCTCAATTATACAGCCACTGGTGGAGGAGATTGTGAGCACAAGGCTTTCTACTACTCAAACCCTTGCAACCAATGCAACCAAAAAGGGGGAGAGTCAGTTAGTAAAAGACAAAGGGAAGAGCATATGATAGAGAGAGAAAGGAGGAAGAAGAGGTGGAGAAGAGGTGTGAAAGAGACTGAGAAGGAGGAAGAGTATGTGAAGGGAGCTGACACTGATCAAGTGAGTGAAAGTCACAAAGACTTTCACATCACATATAAGAAGAGGAAGATTGAAAGAAAGAAAAAAAGAACTCCAACTTGATGAGATGGTCAAAATGGCGGATGCTACACATAGTAAATCTATGGACTCCATTATTGATCAACTATACAGACAAGGGTTCGATACTGCACAGCTTGACTCAGAGATTAGAAGACTTGAAGTTGAAGAAATTAACTCAAGATGGGCAAGTTATGATGTGTTAGAAAGAGAAAGACTGGAGATCATGATCAGATTCATTGCAAAGTATCTTGGAAGATCATTGATAGAGATTAAGTCATGGACCAGGGACAGTATCTTGGCAATAACCACCAAGATCTGTACGTCTGAAGCATACACAAAGGGATTAGTGATTGAAGCACTAAATGAAGCAGGTGCTGGAAAAACAGAAACGAACTAGCAAAATACTCCAAAGCCTCACTCATTACAAGAATGCTAGAACAACCTGCAAAACCTACCACTTCAAAATCACCACTACCACAACCCATTAAACCAACTCCTTTACCCTCAAAACCAACAGCCGATGATGCATCCAAGAAGAAGAAGAGAAGGATGTTGAGGCTAGAAAAGAAGAAGAAGAGGATGATGAGGAGAGAAGAAGATAGGCTGCCTCTTTCTGCAGTCCTAACTTTGCCTAAAGCCAAATCTATGCCCATCACTCCCACCTCACAGATGGAGAAGTGAGAGTAAAGATAGAAGAAGAGCAGCAGCAAAGGCTTCATGATGAGGAGATGCTGAAGAGTATAGACAAAACTTATGCTGCTTCTTCATCAATAATAAGTATGAAGAAAGAAGCTCTGAGACTGTACACCCTTGCCAACACATTTCAATATCAAAAGGAAAAGGTGAGGATATGGCCTGATCCTAGGGTGGCTCACAGAATTGTGAAGAAGGACATTCCTGCAAGATACAAGGGCCAGATAAAAGGATCGTAGATGAA
Source organism: Flaveria ramosissima (assembly GCA_025215565.1). Lineage (NCBI taxonomy): Eukaryota > Viridiplantae > Streptophyta > Magnoliopsida > Asterales > Asteraceae > Flaveria > Flaveria ramosissima. The sequence continues at coordinate 56,914,682 of CM046045.1, forward strand.
GAGATCACAGTGGTCCTTGTAGTATCACCCTGGGAATTGTAGAAGACTTCAAGAAGGCTTATGAGACTAAACAGCCTCCCCAAAAGATGTTAGAAAACAGAGTAATCAAGAAGGGGTTAGTCTACAAGAAGCTTGAGAACTTCAAACAAAATGAGCTCAGTCTGTTACTTGAAGGTAATCACCCAGATGAGTTTGCCTACAGACAGATCACAACAGTTGAGCTCAAAAATGGCAAACAGGCCAAATACATCTCAGAGCTGTATGGGCGTGAAGGATTGTTCGATGGTGAACCAGAGAATCTTACTATGGAAGAACAAATCATGTTTCTCAGAGCATACACCAGAGAATCCTACAGGCTTATACATGGGAAGTGAGTTCATGGATGGGGGAACAGCTCAGTGTCCAATTCCCCAATACAGAGCTCCCATCCATACTTTGCCAACCAAATCATCAGAGACTTACTTCCAGGCCGGTGCTTATATGGGTCATCTTCTCAACTGATCAAGAAGGAAAAAGACCAACCATTTTGCCAACAATAAGTGGGACCTCAATAAAGTTAAAGGTTTTGGCTGCATTGGTTCAGGGGGAGTTTGTTGGACCAAAAGAACCAATGAGCCGGATCAGAAAAACCTTTAAGTCCCACAGACGTCACAACAACTACTGAAGTCCACAACAGCTGAAGACAACAACTGATTACAAAGTCTGAAGACACAAGTACTGAAGACAAGTCTGAAGACAAGTGCTGAAGACAAAGTATCAGACGTTGTCATAACAGCTGAAGAGGACTTCTTCAGTAGTTGTGACGGTTTACTTTCAGTAGTTTTATGTTTCTCTTTTCAGTAGTTTTGTAAAACGACTGAAGAGCTTGTTCTTCAGTCGTTGTAGTATCAGTAGTTTCTTTTCAGTTGTTTATGTTTTATACTTAGCACTCTGACATGTTCTCAGTAGTTGTGAACATTTCAGTAGTTTGTTAAGTATTAGTTATTTTTGTACTAGATCTGCTAGTAATCACCATCCCGTGATTGCAGCAGTGATTGCACTCTATATAAGGAGTGCCAACCTTATTGTAACTTTGAATGATTTAGCAATAATATTGGGCATTATTGAAACATTCCTTATCACAGAAAAATATTCTCTCGCATTTTTACAAGTAACAAACTCTTGCTATAATTTGACTAATTCTTCTTTTCATTCCGCTGCATTACACTCTAATACTTCAAACTTGTGATCACTGATCCTGACAAGAAGAAACCATTGAAGAGCAAAACGTTCAAGAACAAATTGAAGCCTTAGAAGACATTGGAGAATTTTACAATGATGACTGGTATGATGAAGTCTTAGATGAAGAAGACATAGATGAGCTCAATTTGTATCAAATTCTTTCACAAGAACCAACTCAAGTCAAGATGAAAATTCCACAAGACTTTGAAGATAGATACAACTACCTTGTGAAGATGAAAATACAATAGAGACTTTTTGGATGGGCTGACTGTTTCTCAAATAATGATGAATATGAGAAATGCATACTGCAGAGTCAGTTGGCTCCTATTGATCCAAATGGATTGTAGGAACATGGTGAATGGAATAGAGCTAAAGAAAAGTACTAATGTAGAAGAATTATCAAGCTCTGAGCTGCACCATCCTGATCCTGATAATATGAGTAATCCAACATTAAGGTCTTGGTTGCAAGCTAGGAATTACCCATGGAGGAAATTGAAAAGATTAAAATTTGTATCTTTGAGGAATCTTGTTAGAAGTTTTCAAGAAACTGAAAAACAATCAAAGAAGATGATCATTCTTGATACTGATAATTCTCAATACCTTGAGATTACCAAAAGAACAAGAATGTTGAAGCCTTAAGAGATTAAATAGATGGCAAGAAAATCAAATGCTCATGATAGCAGAAAAGATCTGATTAAAATGTTTTCATATCCTGAAAGGCAAGCATATAAAGCCACTTCTTAAGAATGACAAATTTTTGATAATGCCAGATCTACTGGAGACTTGGTGAGAAATGTATTACAAAAAGGACAATCGGTTGTTGAGTTGTTAAAAGCTATGATTGCTTCTGATTTCACAAACCAAGTAAAGATAATAGCATGGAAGTATGATGAGATATTTGATGCATTTTTGATAAAAAGAGTAAATGCAGTTTGTGATGTATATCATTTTTACTCAAGCATCATTAAACTTCCAGTGCAAGACTTGAAAGAATTAAACAAATTACCTCTGATTAATCCATCTGATCCTAAACGTGGTAAGATGATGATAGAATGATTGAGAAGAGGAATGGATAGATCAAGTAAGTTTCTTCAAACAAGATGTGATCAAGAAGACAAGGAGTACTTTGCTACATTAAAGAAGAACAAAAAGCTTAAAGGATTACAGTATGAAGAAGAACATTTTATGATAGAATTTTGTGATAAGTATTTTGAAAAAGTCACAACTCCTGGTTTAAAGGTGATTGATGGTAATCAGAAGTCAAAGCCAATTCTCAGATGGTTCTATAACTCTGAGACTTTTGAGCTTAAACTGGTCCGAAATCTCGAACAATGGGATGAGGATATGATTACATTATTTGGTGCTTTTGAACTGAAACTATTGCATCCAAGTTATATATCATTTTTATTTTTGCAAAAGTTTGAGAAAGTATCTCAAGAGATTGCAGAGCAAGATAAGAAGTATTTTCTTTCTATCATCAATGTGATGAATGCTGCAATGGAAAGAATATCATTAAGGAAAGCTCTTGGATATGCAAACATTGTTAAGAAGGATATCAAAGACAATGAGTTCATGAGAATTTCAAGAAAAGGAGTATTAGAAATATACTCAATGGAAAGTCGAAATCCTATTGAGTTATATGCTAATATTGATATCACATGTCTATCAAAAGATACATTGGAAAGAATGAGCAAAATGGAGATAAAGACAAATGAAGCAAAACCAGAACAAGGCATTCTTGCTAGCAAATTTAAGTCTGCAATTGCTAATGCTTTAAAAGAACAGGAGATGTATAAAAAGAAGCCAATGTTCAAGATCAAGGAAGAACATGAAGATTTCTTTGAATGCTGAAGATAGAAGATAGAAGATAGAAGATAGAAGATAAAAGCTGAAAATGAAATAGAAGATGAAAGATAAAGCTGAAGAAAAGATAAAAAGAAAACAAGATTGAAGATTTTGAAGACCGAAGACCATGTAAATCTTAGGGGGAGTCTTGTTAGTTCTCTAGAAAGATTAACATGTTGTCTTTATGTGTCTTTTTACTATTTGTAATAGTATAGGGACTAGTTTTGTAATTTTGTTAGTTCCTTGTGTTTCATTATAAATAGCTTAGACTTGTTGCAAGTAAAAGACGAGAGTAGTGACGAACAACAAATTCATAACTGCTTACTTTGTAATTGTCTTTGCTTGATATCAATGAAACTATGAATTTTGTTGATATCTTGCTTGATTTGATTACTTTGTTTGTATTTCTTTGAATTGTGTTCATACATCATCAGAGATTGGTACATTTGATCCTATCAAGTCTCTTGCAGGTCCTTATCTAAGACGCATGGAAGATCCTGAAATCCAAGAAGTATTAAAAGACATACATGAAGGAGATTGTGGAAATCACACTCGGGGCAGGGCACTCTTCTCCAAAGTCTTAAGAACAGGATACTTTTGGCCTACTATGAAGAATGATGCGATATCCTACTCTAAAAAATGTGATGCATGTCAGAGACACGCCAACATCCTTCACACATCCTATCACCTCTTCATGGCCTTTTATGAAGTGGGGGATGGATATAGTTGGAAAACTAACAATTGCTCTAGGAGGGAATGTATTCATGCTTGCCATGACTGATTACTTTTACAAATGGATCGAAGCTGAGGCATTCGTGCAAGTTCGTGAAAAGGAAGTAATATCCTTTATAAAAAGGAATATCCTTACGAGATTTGGTGTTCCAGCGAAGATAATTTGTGATAATGGATCTCAGTTCATAGGAAAGAGGACCACAAACTTTTGTGCTAGTTGGGAATCAAAATGATCACTTCCACCCCAGTACCTCCTCAAGCCAATGGGCAAGCGGAGTCTAGCAACAAGATTATTATAAATATTCTTAAGAAAAGACTTGGGGACAAGAAAGGAAACTGGGCAGAAGAACTACCTTTTGTCCTATGGGCAGATAGAACTACCACAAAGAATGCAACAGGGCAAACTCCATTTTCATTAGTCTTTAGATCTGAAGCTGTAATTCCTACATAAGTAGTTATTACTATAGAAAAAGTTAGCATGAAGGATCCTGAGCTGAATAAAGAATCCTTGATGCAAGACCTCGAGACAGTGGACGAAATCCGAGACATAGCAAAGATAAGGATGGCGGCTTATCAACAAAAGATAGCAGCTTCTTATAACAAAAATATAAGGATACGAAGATTCCAAATAGGAGATATGGTTCTAAGAAAAGTATTCCAGAATACAACCAAGGCATCTGATGGAAAGCTAGCACTGAAATGGGAAGGCCCCTACTTAATCGATGCGGAGGCAGGAAAGGGAGCCTACAGACTAAGTACCATGGAGGGTGAAATTCTACCTAGAGCATGGAATGAGATACACCTCAAGAAATACTTTACGTAAGGATGTTGTATCCTTGAAACATGTTATATCGTGATTTTCACAAGGATGATGGTATATGTCTCACTTTGATGTTTCATTATGATTATCCTTATTGTCTTAGTGTATTTTACTCTAAATTGTTTGGAATGGGTATTTTAAACACTAACTTCTTGCCAAGATTAGTTTTTTGTAGATTCAATGACAAACAAAGATGCATGCATAAAAGTGGCCTTGTCGCCAGTCATTTCGGCCCTGTCACCAGTAAGAGATTGATCATCTCTCCTACGTTTTTAAGGTGTCCAGCGCACCTTCTAAGGTTTGAAAGTTTTCATTTTCATAAGTTTTTGGGTAATGAACTCGGTTCGAGCACATACCCTCGCCTGGAGCGCACGTTACCTAAACCCATACGCTGGGGTGAAGCAGCCAGTCCATGAATAATGGCTGACCACTCCTTCATTCTTGGCCAAGTGGTAAGGGTCTTAAGGTTTCTAACTCTCTCGGGTTAGCAATTGGTTTGGCATGCACGTGCCATCTAAGGGCTTTATTGCCAGTATCCTTAAAAGGCTTTATCGCCAGTATCCTTAAAGGGCTTTATTGCCAGTATCCTTAAAGGGCTTTATCGCCAGTATCCTTGAAAGGATTTATCGCCAGTATCCTTAAAAGGCTTTATCGCCAGTATCCTTAAAAAGGCTTTATCACCAGTATCCTTAAAGGTCTTTAACGCCAGTATCCTTAAAGGCTACGAGACCAGAATGGGTTGGTCTCGGTACAGGAATCCTTCAGGAACACCGGCATGAAGACCTAGGCTTTATAACAGGTTGGCTAAGGCTTTTGGCATCTTTTGACTAACGGCTTTAGTTCTAAACTGATTAAGGCATGAGTGGCTGGAAACATATATTTGAAGACATAGCGAGGATACAAGATTACGCTATCAAGAAACTATCTAAGGATGATCTATTTGAAGACACATCTACATATCAAGGTTAAGCTATCAAACTATGATTTTCTATTCTATCTTTATTACTTAAAGACATCGTTTCCTAAAGTTGGCCATGGATATTTATCCTCTAAGGATTCTTAAAATTTATAAGTTTTTAATCAAATAGCAATTCACAAAATCAAACAATCTCAAAACACATGGCAGCTAGTGGAAACGTTATCTTTTTACTAATGGGTTAACCATGCAAAACTACCAGATATGAATCCGGGCTTCATCCAACATAAGTGGATTCATCCACCCAGATTCTCAAAATGAGTTAAACATGGTTTGGGCTTCGTCCTGAAACTCTGGATCCCTCCACCCAAACCGTTAATTGTCTGCCCACGAAGGGGACTTAAGTGCAAGAAAAGTAAAATTGTTTAAAAGAGCTCGAAGGCTACAACCAACCAGTTACATACAAGACTAAAATATGGGCTTAAGCCTTGTCAACATTACCTTCATCGCCCATGGGAACCTCCTTCTCCTTGCCGGCTTCATGACCTCCATCCTTGGCGTCCTTGCCCTTGTTTGGCTCACCCTTCGTCCCTCCGGCTGCTTCAACCGCATCCTCCAACTCTCCGCCCAGATTGATGACCGTTTGCTCCCACTTGGTTGTGTCCCAAATCTTCACGTCATAGCCAGCCTCTTGAGCCTCCTTCGCCATCCTTAGTCGGGCCAAAATGATGGACACAGCTGCATCCTTCTTGATACCAAGGATGACACCATCCTTTTCGGCTCTCAAGCCCTCCAGAGCAGCCATAGCCTTGCCAGCATCCTTCCTAGCCTTTCGTTAGCATCCTTCCTAGCATCAGCCATCTTCCTGTAGTTAGCAAAGGACTGCTTATGCTCGGAGAGCTCTTTGACTAGGTTATCTTAACACTGTTGGAAGTGCTCAATGCCCTACAAAACCAGAAATTGAAAATTTACATTGATGGGTTTGTTTGAACACAAGACATAGTTTAACCTCTTAAACATTCTGAAAAACGCAGCGGAAAGACAACATTATAAACTTGTTTATAAGCTGAAAAATATGTTCATTAGGTGACCATATTAATGTATAAAACAAACCCATATATCAAAGGATCATTATATGTGAATATACATGCTATGTGAACATAAAACAACATAATATGACAGCCACAAAGGGCTGCCATAACTACCTTCTAAACAGCCTTCAAAAGTCGACAGAAAAGGTAGGAAAGATGCTGAAAAATCGGCCAAAACTTCAAGATTAGAAGTCTTCAAGCTTGTATACCCCAAGCCTCCTTGCAAACACCTTCTTGTTAGGAAGATTCACCACCAAAAGGCTTCAAAAACTCTTAAACAAGCTGCTAGAACCGTTGGTTTTAGAGAGAGAGGAGAGAGCCTTTTGGTCTTTTGCATCTAATGAGAATTATTGAGAAAAGGAGGACTCCAAGACAAGTTAATGTGTGTTCTTATCAAAGCAAAAGGGTCAAATAAGAATAAAAGGGGGGGGGATGGCCGAAATTTAATTCAAAACAAAAGGTTTTTCCCCTTTTAAACATAGCACACACACACACATTAAAATGGTCTTGTAACTAGACATACAATTAACCATTTAGTTGTATGTACAAGTTATATAAGTCATACAATTAACCATTTAACTTATTAGTTATAATTTCTCATTATTATTTGGTGTTATCTAACTTATTTAAATAACACTTCAAATAATATTATTGAACAAAATATTCTAATAAGTTGTTCCATCTCATATGAAACTTATTTAGAAAACCCATTTTCTAAATTGGTGTAAATATTCAATTGCATGATCATATCATCAATTACATATTAATTGGTGTTTGCTAAGCTTGTTATTGGGTATAACCCGACTTGGATCATAACGTACTAACCGCATCAATATTCTACGTGTCTTGGGCACATAGAATCCTACAATCTCCCACTTGCCCAAGATTCATAAAAGATTGAGCAAAGCAGTAAATACCGCCTAACAACGGTTTACTACCCTTAATACGCATGACTTATAGCCATTCAATAACATCATCCCATTCAAGTATCCAACTTGAAATGATTTAGGTGAATTAATCATCTATCCTTTTGTTACAGATGTCATGTTAAATCCAAGGACACAGAATGATCATTCCTTGTTGATTTAACTTAATCAGGCCTTAGACATCTTGCTCTCAACGAATAAGAGGAACAAATTCCATCTTGACTACATACGTTTCTCACAAAAACCTCGTGTCATACCTGAACATACCCTTATGTGCTGTCCACTATTTCAGGACAGTGAAGAATTAGCTTAAGGTATAATACTTGGTGAATATCAAAACCCAATATGTATCTCAGGTCGGAGGATACCAAATGATATTCGCCTTTACTCAAATTTACTTATGATCAATCAATAAGATTCCATGTAGTAAAATTTGAGATGCGGGTTAGTCCAATATTTGTATCCCACAAATATCTATGAACCTTGGTAGCAACCCATTGCTCTATATTCATCCTTATGAATGTCAGCCAATCCAAGTTCATAATAATCTTACCCTCACACTTGTTCCCACAAGTATGAACGACTACGGACATTTAGAGTAAACAATTTACTCATGGATTAAACATGCTAAATTGGAACATTAATTGAAACATTATAACCAAATAATTTTATTCAAATAATAAAGAGTTCCACATATCCAAATACAAAATTTACAGATCAAAATCCAATCACTAGAATATCGAAGTCCCATGGCACAAGTATGACCTTCATGCTTTGCCTTTTCAAGGAGCTTCGTGAGAGGATCCGCAATGTTTTGATCCGTGTGAACTTTGCGAATACATATCTTTCCCTTTTCAACTTCATCTCGTATGTAGTTGAATCTCCGCTCAATGTGCCTAGTCTTTTGATGAGCACGAGGTTCCTTGATTTGAGCAATCGCACCCTCGTTATCACAAAAGATCTCTACGGGTTCCTGAATGGAAGGGACAACCCCTAGATCGGCAATGAATTTCTTCAACCATGCAGCTTCTTGAGCTGCCAATGAGGCGGCGACATATTCTGATTCTGTAGTTGATAGAGCCACCACATCCTGTTGGAGCTCTTCCATGAGACCGCTCCTCCATTCAGAATGAAAATATATCCCGATTGTGACCGAGAATCATCACGATCGGTTTGGAAACTCGCATCCGTGTAACCTTTTACAACGAGTTCCTCATCACGAGATCCATAGATTAGGAACATATCTCTTGTCCTCCTTAGGTACTTAAGTATGTTCTTAACAGCCATCCAATGACTATATCTAGGATTTTGCTGGTAACGACTTGTCATGCTTAAGGCGCATGACACGTCCGGTCGAGTGCATATCATTGCATACATGATGGATCCAATAGCAGATGCGTATGGGACTGCCTTCATTTTATCTTGCTCATCCTTTGAGCTAGGAGATTGAGTCGTACTTAATATCGTTCCTCTTTGAATAGGTACAGTACCTTTCTTAGAGTTCTCCATCTTGAACCTTTTCAAGATCTTATCAACGTATGCACTTTGATTCATACCAATCAACCGCCTTGATCTATCCCTATAGATCTTTATTCCCAAAATATAGGCGGCTTCTCCAAGATCCTTAATGGAAAAACAACTTCCAAGCCAGGTTTTACACCTTCCAAGGTTGGAATGTCATTTCCAAATAGTAGTATGTCATCAACATACAATACCAGGAAAGTTATTGTGCTCCCACCAGCCTTCTTATACACACAAGCCTCATCAGCATTTTTGATGAAGCCAAATTTCTTTACCTCCTCATCAAAACGATGATTCCAGCTTCTAGATGCTTGTTTCAATCCATAGATTGATTTCTTTAACTTGCATACTTTATTAGGATGTTTTGGATCGACAAAACCTTCAGGCTGAACCATATAGACATCTTCCTCAAGATATCCATTTAGAAAAGCGCGTTTGACATCCATTTGCCAAATCTCATAATCATAATGAGCAGCTATGGCAAACAATATCCTTATAGACTTTAGCATCGCAACAGGTGAGAAGGTTTCATCATAATCAACCCTTGAGTTGAGTGAAACCCTTTGCTACAAGTCTAGCTTTATAAGTATCCAAGTTTCCATGCATATCGGTTTTTCTTGAAAACCCACTTACTTCCAACTACCTTGGAATTAAGAGGTGGTACAACAAGTTCCCAAACTTGATTGTCATACATGGATTGCATCTCAATGTTCATGGCCTCAAGCCATTTGTCACAATCAAAATTGGACACTGCATCATGGTATGTGGTTGATTCATCTGAATCTACCACATAGCATCCATCCATGAAAAATCCGTATCTTTCAGGTGGATTACTAGTTCTACCACTTCTACGAACATTTGTGTGTATTGATCAACCACTTGATCAACCTCAACATCCTCATGTTGAGTGCTAGTTTCAACCAAACGTGCATCGAGGTTGTGGTTCTTGATCCTCCTCAAGATCCACTGTTCTACTGCTAGTTCCTTCCATAAGGAACTTTGCTTCTAAGAACTCACCTTTTCTGGCAACAAACAACTTTTGTTCCAGTGGATCATAGAAATAATATCCCATAGAATCTCTAGGATATCCAATAAAGATACACTTGGTGGATCGGACTTCCAATTTGTTTGGGATGGGAGTCTTAACATAAGCCTCACAACCCAGACCCTTAAGTATGATAGGGATGGAACTCTTCCATGCCATATCTCAAAAGGTGTCGTTTCCACCTTTTGGTTGGGGCCATATTTTGAATACGGGCCGTGGAGAGCAAAGCGAAACCCCAAAATGATAGAAGCAATGTGCTTCTAGCCATCATAGATCGGACCATATCCAATAAGGTTCGATTCCTCCTTTCAGACACCCATTGTGTTATGGGTTCCAGGTGGAGTGAGTTGTGAGACATCCCACAACTCCTAAGATGATCTTGAAAAGCATCATGTTAGGTATTCACCTCCTCTATCGGTACGGAGAACTTTAATTGACTTGTTGAGTTGATTTTCCACTTCATTCTTTAAGATTTTGAACATTTCAAAAGCTTCATCTTTGTGCCTTAATAAGTACACATACCCATAGCGACTATAATCGTCGGTAAAGGTAATGAAGTATCCTTCACCATTTCTAGTCATTGGCTTAAAAGGACCACATACATCCGAATGTATGATTCCTAATAAATCTTTTGCCCTTTCGTTAGTTCCACTAAAGGGTGCCTTAATCATTTTACCTTGTAAACAAGATTCACATACATCAAATGAATCACATTCTTTTGTTTTTAAAAGACCGTTCTTTTGAAGTGTTTGTATACGTTTCTTGTTTATATGACCAAGATGACAATGCCAAAGATAGGTATCACTCAATCCAACTTGAGTTTCTTGGTGTTAGTTTGGTACAATGAACTATTTAAAGCATTTTCATGAACCAATTCATAAATACCATTAATGGGAATAGCTTTAAAATAGAACATATCATTTAAAGAAACATGAATATCATTTTCAACAAAAGATAATACGTAATCATAATGTCTTAATTGGGATACAGAAATAATGTTCCTAGTCAAACTAGGAGCATACAAAACATTCTTCAAAATAACATCCAAGCCACTTGGAAGTTTTAGGATGTATTCCCCACGAGCTTCAACTTGGACTTTGGTTCCATTGCCCATGAAGAGACTAACATCCCCTTGATTGAAGTCCCTACTTCTTGTGAACCCATGCAACAAATTGCAAATATGAGTTCCACATCCGGTATCTAATACCCATGTGTTAGAAGATGTAACATTAAGATCAATATGAATCATGTATATTGTACCTGAGGTCTGCCCGACATCCCTCTTTGCTTTCAACTCTTGGAGATGGACAGGACAATTTCTTGCCCAATGTCCAATCTCCCCACACTTGAAGCATGGGTCATTGGTAGCAACCTTTTGCTTCTTCTCTTGTGGTTTGGGTGGCACCCTTGCCACCCCTTTCCCTTTTCCCCATACGGGTCCTTTACCCTTGGCAACCTTTGCCTTGGGTGCGGGATGAGGCCTTTTCTTGTTCCCACCTTCATGGATGGTGAGAACGGGTAAAACCCTTTTACCCATGGCCGCCTCGGCGGTTTTAAGCATTGAGTGAAGCTCACCAATGCTCTTGTCCCAAGCATTCATGTTGTAGTTCAACACGAATGTCTCGAACTTCTTGGTAAGGCCATTAAGGATCAAATCCGTGGCCAATTCCTTCGAGACGGGACAATTAAGCCTCTCGAGGTGGTCAATATGACTTTTCATCTTAAGTACATAAGATGAAACAGATTGGTTGTCGTCCATACGACATGCATGGAGTGCTCGAACCGTTTCGAAGCGCTCAACCCTTGCTTGCTGTTAGAACGTTTCCTTCAGCTGGGTTATCATGCCATAAGCTCCATGATGTTCATACTCCTTTTGGAGATCCGGAGTCATGCTCGCTAGCATGAGACAAGACACTTGGACGGAGTCCTCAGTGTACTTCAGCCAATCATTGTAGGCCTTTTCATCATCCTCAGTAGGCTGATCGGGGATAGGGTCGTCTAAAACATATGATCTTCTCTCTTGCTTGAGAACGATTCTCAAGTTTCGATACCAATCAATGAAATTATTATGATTTAGACGTTCCTTTTGGAGGATCGCTCGTAATGATTGGGTGGACGCGGATGAGTTATCATGATTGTCATTATTGGTGGCCATCTACAAAATCTAACAAAGATCTATTTAGTATTTTTGATATTACTATTTTTAATAATTAATGCCTATTAAGAACATTTTATATTAAAATCTAGAACCCAACATTACATTTAAATTGTGGTTAGGTGACCTTTATCCCACGATTTAAATTAATAAGGTGATCAACGATTGACGGTTGCAACCATTTGCAACTTCTAGAGGTATGGGATCGACTTTAAACATCATATGTAAAGTCGGCATGTTAATCCCATCAACACCATTTGGAAACCATATTTAGGTGATCCATTTAACATGGTTTGCAAATCAAGTTACCCTACTTGCACACACATGTGAGTTTACCCACATAAGTGGTTAGGTGACCTTTAACCCACCAATGTGGTATCCCCACCTTAAATCACAAGTTCCCTCTAAATGGTTGGGTGACCTTTATCCCATTAAGAGTTTCCAAATGCTCAAGTGTTGTGCAAAAGGACGGTGTTAAACTTGTTTTTCAAAAGTTTAGAGATTTCATAATTATAGTTAGAAAACTCTATGTACTTGTATTTGCATGCTTTTAAATACAAGATACCCTATGGTCCTTTTAATAAAACCCATTTTATTACGAAATCATTAATCCTTTTAACAACCATTTATTAACACTTAGTGATTAAGAACCATTTTGTATTAGCTTGTTAAGATCATTTATATTAAGATTGTCCATCATATCCAAATATCATACAATCATTCATAAAATCACAATCAAACAAGCATAATATAAACAACCACAATGTGCATAACCATAGCTTCTATTGTGACCACACTTGTTTGTCATCACAAGTGTGGTCATTAGGTCTTTCCTAAGGGTTGAATACAACACAAAATTGAGGTCTTCATAGACCCCCACTTGAACTTGCATCCATATGCTTTAAGTCCTTCTTTTGTGTCTTCCTCTTGTGCTTCCTTCCCAAGCATTTATATTTGGATAATTAGGTTAAATAAAATAACGTAATCATTTATATTTTGATTCAATAAGGATGGAATAGATTGATTAAATAATTAAGATTGAAAACGATAATGAATAATTGAATAATAAATATTAATTAAATATTAATAATAATTGATTAAGTCATGATTGAGTATAAAATGCGAAAAGAAATAATTAATTAAATAATCAGTTATTTAAAACTTGATAAAAAATAATTAATTGGGTAATTAATTATTTAAATAAGTTATAGAACAAGTTATTTGATTTAAAGGTAAACCATTTTATAAAGTATTAAAAAGAAATAAACTTCTAAATAATTTGGACACAGTTTTTATATTATTAAGATATTTGTTTTCAAATGAAAATATAAGATTATATTGTTTAATATTTACAGAAATTAATGTGATAATTTACGGGTTAAATTTTATTAAGAAAAATAATTTTTATCTAATTTCATATGAAAATGTTAATTTCTGTAATTTACATTTAATAATAAATAGGTTTAAAAAAAGAGTTGTGGGGACTAGGTTCGAACCCTAGTCTCCTTTCTGATATCCGGCTGAGTTACCAGTGGGCCAAAGCCCGATATCTGTTTAGAATCCAAACGATTTTTATTAAAACATTATTTGATTAAATCCCCCAAATCCATATGAACCCTAATTCGGTTTTGATCCAAATTGAACCCGGAGTTGATAATGTTAATCAAATCAAACATGAGGTTTTCATTACTCATATGAAACCGAGTTTAAGGATATGTTTAATTACCTTGATTGGTGTATATTTGATAGAAAGAAGAACAATGAACACCGTGACTGGACATAGGATCGATTCGGGAGAAGATGATGATCATAATCCAAATTAATGACTTGAAAAGCTTCCAACGTTGATGATGTTCCGAAACCCTCGGTCAATTGAAAGCTATGATGTTCGGAAGGTGGTGTTCGACTATGTTGCAGGTTCAAGAACAAAAATGGTACCCGTTTATAGTGTATGTGTGTGCTTCGAATGAAATTAAAGTTTGCAAAAGGTTGAAAGGAGTGATATGATATTTACCCTCTATTATCTATGTTTGATTTTAACAGTTTCATATTGAACGAGTTAAAGGTTCTGATTTGGGGTCGGTTTCGAAGTTACCATCGTTGTAACGGGCGTTCAATCGAATTGATGAGGATCATGAGATCGAAACAGGTTCACGAGGGGTTTAAGTCAGTTTAATTGCATTTTAAATCAAGCGTTTTGAAGTTAGGTGGTCGCGGGAGATGGTGGCCAGCGGCAAGGGAAGTCGACGGGGATAGGGGGCGGTTTGGGTAGTTTGGGTTTTTTTTAAACTAATTTACACATCCGGTCCTTGTGATTTTAGTAGTTATTATTTTATGAACAAACTTTTAAAACAAAGTTTCATAAATTAAAATTTTGACCCCAAACCTATTAAATTCAATTTATAATTAAAGTATTGTCTATTCACACTTTATAGAGTTCAAAAAATTAAAAAAATAAAATAATATAAAATCTTTCTTTATTAATTTTAATTAAATCACACAATCTCATATTTAATATAAACTTATATAACTTTTCTAGAATTTTGAAATATAATTATTCTTTTCATATAATAATTAGAATTTCATAAATGTTATATAAAACCACATGAGTTTATAAACTTATTAAATGGGAGATCAAATGTAAATTTAAATCATCAACTTCACAAAATTAGTTAACTAACACATTTATTGTTTTAAAATACCAAAATGAAAGAAATAGTTTGAGTAATGTGCTTAATTTATATAACTTCCACATTTCCAAAAATGGGCAGATGTTACAGTCTCCCCTACTTTAAGAAATTTCTGAAGGGTTTGTAAGAACACAAAACATAGTTTAACCTCTTAAACTTACTGAAAACACAGCGGAATAATTACTTTATAAACTTGATTATAAAGCTGAAAAAACATGTTCTTAAGTGACCATATTTATGTAGGAAACAAACCCATAAGTCAAAGGATCATTGTATGTGAATGAGCATGCTATGAGAACATTAAACAACATAATATGACAGCCACAAAGGGCTGCCATAACTACCTTTCAGCAGCAGTAAAAACGACCAAAGAAAGGAGGAAAGGATGCTGAAAATCGGGTTAGGGAGAATGAACACCAAAAGACACAAAATTGCAACTACCTTACAGTCTCCCCAAGCCCTTGAAGCAAACAATTCTTGTTAGGGAGAATGAACACCAAAAGACACAAAATTGCACTCCTAAAACTCCCAAAATGCTGCTGCCTGGCCATAGCTTTTTAGAGAAAGAGAGAGAGTTTATTTTTTGTTTTGCATGTGAAGTGAAGTGAGTCTTAGAGAGTCCAACACTCTTTCATAAAGAGTGTGTGTTACCAAGGCAAGAGAAGGAACCCCATTGGCCCATGGGGTGGCCGAAATTTTTAAAATGAGGCTGGGATTCCCTCTTATTTTTATGTCTTGTTGACACATTAAAAGTTCATGGACCCTCTTGGATTTTTAATGTGTGACAAGTGCAAGAACCATACTAATATGTTTTATGCACTAATCTTTAATTAAACATTTTAATTAAAGATCACTAACTTTACATTATCTTATGTTATTTAAACCCTTTTAAATAACAATATGATTAATAAAACCCATCAACAAATCATCCTTATGATTTGACCCATTTCACATATAATTGTTTAGAAAACCAATTTTCTAAATTTGGTGTGTTATTATTCAATTGCATCATCACATCATCAATTAAATAATTGTTTGTGTTTGCAAAACTTGTTATTTGGGTATAACCCAACTTGGATCATAACGTACTAACCACATCAATATTCTAAGTGTCTTGGGCACATAGAATCCTACAATTTCGTCCCAAAATTTAATCACGGGAAAATTTATTTCAAGGTTATGAGGAGACTTGGATTTCATTTCGTGTTCACAAGTGAACTCTTGGGTACGTTTAAATTCAATAAGTTTGATTATGATGTTTTGCTACACTTAAGTTTGTTCAATTTCATGATTTGAGATTTCAGGTGTTTCTTGTCAAAGTGTATAAGATGATTAATCTAGAATTTTAATTGATAAACTTTTGTATTTCAGACGGTTCAAGACGATTAAGAACGTTTTGTCATGAGTGAAGCACCGATCATTAGATCGATATGAGATTCGGCTTAATGAACATAAGAAATATTTTTAAGACACTTTCGGATGAGATACGAATTCATAGGAGCTTCTCAAGCAAAAGACTTCGACATGGTTCTTAGATGATCGACTCTTGTTTACTATATCGTTAAGGTTTAAAAGTTCCATTAGTTTAAAGTTGGTACGAGATTCGTGTTTGTTAAGATTAATGGTTTAGTTCAGAATAATAGTACCATTGAAATAAGATTTCAGAAAAAGAATGGTTTTGAGGGGAAGACATTCAGAAAGATTTTTAAAAGTCGCTATGAGGATTGGATAATGAGTTTTAAGATTCAGGAAGACAAAATCAATGATGAAACGATAACAACAAGATGTTTCAAGTGTAACGTTCGGTTTACAAACCAAAGCTATATGTTGACTTGTCAAAGTATTAGGTCAACTACAACCTCCATGAAAACATGCGTACCTATAAGAAAACAATCACCCCAAGGGTTCCCATGTAAGGTAAACGGATCCATCGCTTAATTTGGATTTATAGGAATATCTTGCCTAGACAGAACACCTCGAGATACAGGCATCATGCTCTTTCAGCATTACATGTTTCAAGTTGTAAGACATAGACTATGCGAGACTTGAAACCATGAACAACGATTCAAAGCTCATTTTGAAAACCATTTGATTTAGGCACATAATGCCTTAGAATATGATTTAAGATTCGTGTGTGCATTGATAAGATTCAAAGTATAAGAAGAATCACATAGGCATATAATCACATAATCAAGTATAAACATATAAAGCACATAAAATCCTATCTAAGCATATAAAATACATGATAGGACTCATGTATAAGGATACTTAGTTATAGTCTAGGTCATTCCATTTCTAATAACCAAATTCCCTATAACCATGGCTCTGATACCAATCTGTCACACCCAGACCGACAACGCAATCATCGAGGCGAACGAATGTGAAACGATTGTTCATAGCTCATGGAATTAAATATGTTGAAATAATATTAAATGTTATTTTTCATTGAATAAAACTAGACAATTAAGTCATTACAATACAACAAAGATTTAACAACAACATAAGATATTTAATTAAACTAACTCCAAGTCCTATAAGAGCAAGAAGAGTTCCTCAAGTAGCAATCCTGAAACATGTTAAAAATAAAGGGTCAACTTTGAAAGTTGAGGAGTTTCCATGGGTTAAACATATATATATATATATATATATATATATATATATATATATATATATATATATATATATATATATATAAAGATTTACAAGTAGCAATTCATGTCAATGGTTATGAATTATGCAAGTTTATAGAACACATATAGCTACAATCAAACCTCGACCAAGATTAAGATTACAAGTTTATAACGATTGGCTAAGTGTACTTGGTTCCCATGATGAACAAGTCATACGTCATCAGGAGCCGGCAATACATCCGCTTTAGCACCAAATAGGCTTGTTAGACCCATAGATCTATGATGTCGCCAGACTAGCAATAGTTAATGATTGTCAACATATAATGTATCTCTTATAACACTCACAATAATACCAATAACCATGACAAAAAGTAAAGATGAATTGCATGTGTATTTATAAGTATCAAGATGTTTACAAGTGTAAGTTTATAAGGTTAACATGTTTCAGCCCAAAAGGTATGAAATAAAGTCAAAAGAGGCATGGAGAAACTCACATGGAAAACTCACGTGCTATAAAGTGCACTTAAGATAACAATAAGAAGATAAGATTACTCCAACATTTCCTTCACGATTCAACCTAAGGGTTGATGTTTTAGAGTTAGAATAATGATAAGATTAACGACTGAATATGAATTAGGGTTTTGATTGGAATTTGAGGTTTGGATAATTAGGTTAAATAAAATAATGTAATCATTTATATTTTGATTCAATAAGGATGGAATAGATTGATTAAATAATTAAGATTGAAAACGATAATGAATAATTAGTAAAATTAAATAATTTAATTTATAATAATTGATTTAATAAAGATTAAGTATAAATTGTGAAAGGAAATAATTACTATATTAACTATTTACGATATAACATTGTTAAATGAATAATTGAATAATAAATATTACTTAAATATTAATAATAATTGATTAAGTCATGATTGAGTATAAAATGCAAAAAGAAATAATTAATTTAATAATCAATTATATAAAACTTGATCAAAAATAATTAATTGGGTAATTAATTATTTAAATAAGTTATAGAACAACTTATTTGATTTAAAGGCAAACCATTTTATAAAGTATTAAAAAGAAATAAACTTCTAAATAATTTGGACACAGTTTCTATATTATTAAGATATTTGTTTTTAAATGAAATTATAAGATTATATTGTTTAACATTTACAGAAATTAATGTGATAATTTATGGGTTATGTTGATACATCATGTTCCTAGTTTATGTTCTTAATGTAAAAGTCTTTCATTTCTTACACATGTGTAATTTAACTACTTAATGAAATATGATATGTTCTTGATGTTTATTTATCTTTAAATATTTTGTATTATTGGTGGTTATTCATGCTAATGGACCATACTTATACACCATCCGCATGAATGAATCATACTTATGGACCAGTCGCACGACTAAACTAAGAGACTGGATCAGTCGTATGACTGAGACATAAGAT
The DNA here is from genome assembly GCA_025215565.1 of Flaveria ramosissima. NCBI lineage: Eukaryota > Viridiplantae > Streptophyta > Magnoliopsida > Asterales > Asteraceae > Flaveria > Flaveria ramosissima. Next base: position 56,933,733 of record CM046045.1, read on the forward strand.
TGACTTAGTCGCACGACTGAACCTTCAGTCGTGCGTATGAATCAACCGCATGAGTCAGTCGTACGAATGAACACGGGAAACTTATAAATACCACATAATTCGTGGAAAAATAGAGACTTCGAAGATTACAAAACCCTAGTCGTCCAGAGCATCCTAAACAACATATCTAACTTCAAAGTTCCTTCCTAATCGATTCCTAATCAATTCTTAACGTTTGTTTCATCGTTAGATCGATTAGGTTGTCGTTCTCACTGATTGGATCGCCAACTAAATAGAATTCCGCGTTATTTGATCTGGTCTCACGTAGAATCCGTTAGTACTCCGTACGAAAACGGTCCCAACAAGTGGTATCAGAGCTTTGGCTCGTGATTTGGCGTGGATTCAATTTGTTTTGGTGTTAAAACCTACGTTTTCAATCAAAAGGGTCACCATCTTGCTTCAAAAAGTGTTTTCGACGTTTGCATGTGTTAAAGTTTTGATTTTTCATCAAACAGCAGATTAGGGTTTCTGGAAAATTCATATTTGGTGTCAAAGTATTCAAAATATTCGATTTTTCAAACACAGCAGCCTTCAGTCGCACGTCTGGACCATTCGTACGACTGAACTCATTCGTGTACACTCATTCGCACGACTTAACTCATTCGTGTACACTCATTCGCACGACTGAACTCATTCGTATACACTCATTCGCACGACTGAACTCAGTCGTGTCTCTCATTCGCACAGTTAAACAACTCCAGTCGTTTGCTTTCATTTGTCCTGCTCATTTGCACTACTGAATCCAATCGCACGTTTGAATTCATTTGCATCTTTCATTCGCACGAGTGACCCATTCGCATAGCTCATTCGCACGAGTGAACCTGTACTGTTCTAAGTTTACCAAGTTTAAAGCAATGGAAGACCAGTTTGCTGCATTCACTGCTGGAAAGGACTCACGTATCTAGAACCTTCTACTTCTGGAGAATGAGATAGGAAACCACAACAAACCGCCAAAGTTGTTAAGTTTGGATGAATACCCACTGTGGAAACAACGGTTTGAAATCTACTTGAATAGAGTTGACCCAAACCTTTGGACATCCATTGAGTCTGGTTACACGGTACCAGTCAGTACAAATGGAGTCAAATTGACTTTGGGAGGAATGAGTGAATCCCAGAAGACTCTACATAATGCTGAAAAGAAAGCATATGCCTTGTTGAATCAGTCTATACCTAATGACATATTTCATCAGTTCTTTGAGAACAAGCAGTCTAAGAAGTTATGGGATGCATTGGAAAAGAAATACGAAGGGAATACAGCTCTGAAAGCACTGAGGGCAAAAGCTCTTAAGAAGGAATTTGACAATTTCTCTCCGATTGGGAATGAGAGCTTGGATGATATCATTGATAGATTCTATCATCTGATGAGTGAGTTGCACACTCATGGCGTGACCACATACATGAAAGATAAAGTCTCTAGTTTTGCTGATGGTCTGCCTGACAAATGGGATCCATTTGTGTCTAATTTGAGACAAAACGACATTCTTGCTACTTTAGACATAAATGATTTCATTCTGAAGTTAAGAGAGGAAGAACTACGTATGAAATACAAGTCAAAGAAAGGATCATATGTTCAGAATCCAGTACTATACAATTCAGTTCCAACTTCGGCTGCTTCAGGTACACCACTACAAACCGCATTTCTGTCTAGCTCTTCTACTTTTTTCCAAAGCAGTGCTTCAAGAACTGTAACGTCAGGGTCATCTGGAACCCAATACATAGTTCCTGAGGCAAATACTACCAAGTTGAAGACCGAGAATCTCAGAAATGTCACCGTGGAAGTTGCCAAAGAGCACATGGATCTTCTAGCTGTTGTTGTTCAATCTTATGATGGATTAGTTGCTGGTAAGATTGGAAACTGTCATCTTGCTGACGAGGACTACGAGCAAGTTGATGAAAATGAGCTAGAACGCATGGACATAATGTGGGCATTGGCTAGTGCTGTTAGAAGAGCCAAGAAGTTTGTGAAAAAGACAAGGCACAATTTGGTTGCAACGAAAGAGACGACCTTTGGATTTGACAAAACCAAAGTCACATGTTTCAATTATGGTGAAAAAGGGCACTTCAAACATGAGTGCGTGAAGCCAAAGAAGACAGGAAATGGAAATCCTTTTCCTACATTCAACCGACAAGACAAGAATAAGATTGGAGCTTCATCCTCAAGTCAAGAGTCTAAGGCGTTGGTTGCTCAAGGTGATGAAGGACAAGACTGGTCCTTCCGATTCGTTTCTTAGGGTGAATCAAACATTACCTTAGTTGATACATTGGATGATGGATCTGCAAGTGAAGGAGACATCATAGCTGAGCATTCACTTTCTGATATTGAAGAAGCTATGGATGTTGTTGATCATTTGGTTGAAGAAGAGCTCAGTGCTACAAACTCAGAATCTCCAGTCACCGAAGATTCTGACACTGCTATGATGGGTGATTCGTCTAGTTCTACACAGCTATGTTCAAAAGATGAATTATTTGAAAACCATGCTTGTACTGAATGTGATAAATTTAGAGAAAGCATTGATTTAAAATTTGCTAGGTTATTAGAACTAAATGATAATCTAGTAAATGATTTACAACTCTGCACTGAAGCAAATTGTATTTTAAAACAAAATGAATGCAGCTTCAAAGAAAAGATAGAACTGTTAGGGAAACAACTAAGGGAAACCGAGGTTGTTGCCTTAAATCAATCAAATGAAATCAAATTCTATCTAAATTCTTTGGAGGAAACTAAGAAGGAAAATGCAGTTTTACAAGTTAAAGTTGATTCATTAAAAGAAAAAGTGCACAGTTTGGCAAGTTCTTCTCACATTGTTCAGAACCTTGTGAAAGAACGAAATGCAGGGGAAGGTTTGGGTTATAAGGTTTTACCGCCACCACATGAAATCCTTTTGGACACTAAATGTAGACCAATTAATAATAACCCTGTAAAGGATCATGTGGTGTCTACTCCTCTGGTTAGTGATCCAGATTCCATGGGTCAACCTGTGAAATCTATCACTAAACAAAAGGATTCTTCTTTGGAATCAATAAATAATATACATGTTGAGAATTTGGATGCTAAAAGTGAAAAGGTTAAATTAGGGTTTGGTTCACAAAAGTCTATTTCAGAACCTAAGAGGAATAATCCAATGAACCTTAAACGTGTTAATCATCAAAATCCAAATAAAATGAAAATGAAAGATGTTCAAAATGTCAAAACAATTAAGTTTGTTAAAGAAGGTGAAAAATCTAAAAAGGAAGAGTCTTCATCAAAACCCCGACCAAACTCAACCCCACTTCAGAACATTCCTCAAACTGTTGAAGGGAGATCCTGCTACAGTTGTGGAAGACGAGGACATATCTCTTGAAATTGTCCTTTTTATCAGACACCTAAAAAGAAAATTGAACTTTTTGATGAAAAACTAAGGTTTTCTGAAACTAAATCTAACGTGTCACCTATGTCACACCTAAGATTATTAGTGAACCTAAAGTTCAAACTATAACCCAGTCGTCTGTTTACCACAAACAGGCCTTACACAAAACTAGTTTATGGAATATCAAAACAAGTAAAGTATCTGATAGTGAGAATAAGAAGGAGAAAGATGTGCCCACATCCTCTGAAGGACAGTGGGTTGAGTTCATGATGTGTGATACCTCTAGCACACCCAAGCTAGTTAAGGCTTGGGTCCCAAACCTGAATTAATCATTTCCTTTGTATGTGCAGGGTGTCCGCTACAGCGCTATCACTAATACCTGGATTATTGATAGTGGGGCTTCCAGGCACATGACCGGGAATTCGTCTCTCCTTTTAAACGTCAAGCAAATTAAAGGGGGACATGTATCATTCGCTGGAAATAAAGGAGGTTACATCACAGCTCAAGGTGAAGTGGGAAATGAGAAAGTGAAGTTTGACAAGGTCAACTACGTTCAACAATTGCAGAACAACTTGATTTCTGTCTCCCAAATTTGTGATAAAGGATTCAAAGTTATGTTTGACAACAAGAAGTGATACGTGTTGAAGAAGGAGTATGTTGTCGAGGAGGATAAAATTCTAATGTCAGCCTCAAAATATGACAATCTGTATGTTTTGAATCTATCAAAAGCCTCCACAACTGAGTCTACTGCCCAGTGCTTCTTATCAAAGGCAACAGAGAGGGATTCTGTCTCCTGGCATAGGAGAATGGGACACATTAATCCCAGGAAGATGAATTAGCTGGTTCAAAATGATTTGGTGAATGGAGTTACCGTCAAGAATTTCCAGCTCCTAGATTTCTGCATAGAATGTAAGAAAGGGAAACAGACCAAGAAGTCTCACAAATCAAAGAAAGTCAATTCTATCGACATTCCTCTCGAGCTTCAACATATGGATCTGTTTGGCCCAGTCAGTACTAAAAGCATTGGTGGTGATTTGTATTGCTTTTTTAGTAACTGATGATTACTCAAGATTCTCTTGGGTGATGTTTCTGAAAGCAAAGTCAGAGACATGTGAATCATTCAAGCATCTAGTCACTACAATAGAATCTCTCTACAAGCTGAAAGTCAGAAAGATTTGATCAGACAACGGAACAGAGTTCAAAAATTAGTGGATGGAGACATTCTGTCGAGAAAAAGGAATTGTTCATCAATTTTCGTCTACTTACACTCTACAGATGAATAGGGTTGCAGAAAGAAAGAATCAGAGCTTGATAGAGACAGCAAGGACAATGTTCGCTGACTTTAAACTGCCTATTCAATTCTGGAACGAGGCAGTGGCTAATGCATGCTATACTCTCAATCGAGTCTTAATGGTCAAACATCATGGTAAAACATGCTATGAATTGCTCCAGCGACGTAAACCCAACTTGGAGTATCTAGAACCATTTGGAGCACCGTGCATGCTCTTAAAGAAAACTCAGACTGGGAAGTTTTGTAAGAAGGCAGAAGAAGGTATCTTTCTCGGATATAGTATACCAGATAAGAGAGTTTATAACAACTCAACGGGTCAGGTAGAAGTGTGGTGCAATGTTGATGTCCAAAGATACACCACCCCCCTTGCTGGAAAAGGACCTTCCTTCTTCTTTGACTCTGATGGATTTTTTAAATCCTTCAATCTACCGCCTTTTCATCCTGATGACGAGTTATCTGCTACAATGATGTACGATGTTCTGAACACTCCTCTACCAGTCTCGACTTCATCGACTCCATTAGATGAAATTTTTAGCCCTTTAGGGGGAGAGCTTGAAGTAAGTGATTCTTCCTCTGATGATGAGGGAGTTGAGACTGCAGATGCGGACCAGGAGGAACAGTTCCCTCTAATGAAAGTACACATGCATCTGATCTTTATGCCTCTGGAAATTCTGAACCCCATACTCCAACAGCCTCAGAAACTGAACCTGGGATTCAAAATCTGGACACTGAAGTAGTTGTTCCCACCACTCCCGGATCTCGAATTAATGTGTATCATCCCCTAGACAACATCATTGAGGATGTTCTATCCGGAGTTCAGACACGAAATCAGCTATACTTAGCTGATTATGCCGCAGTCATGGAAAAAGGGTATCTACACGATGGTGCTTATCGATTTTTTATGTCTCAATTTGAGCCAAAATATGTAAGTGAAGCCTTAAACGACGAGGCATGGGTTAGTGCTATGCAAGAATAACTCCTTTAGTTCAAGAAGTTAGGAGTATGGACTCTTGTGGATAGACCAAAAGGTGCAAAGGTTTGGCACTAAATGGTTCTTAAATGTAAGAGAGATGATCAAGGAGTCATAATCAGAAACAAGGCTAGGCTAGTCGTTCAAGGGTTCAGACAAGTAGAAGGCATTGACTACAATGAAGTGTTTGCACTGGTGGCAAGGATGGAAGCAATTAGTAATTTCTTAGCCTATGCATCCTACATAAAGATTAAAGTTTATCAAATGGATGTGAAAAGTGCATTTCTTCATGATGAAATTCGTGAAATAGTGTACGTCAGCCAACCCGAAGGATTTGAGGATCCGTATCATCGGGATAGTGTCTATAAATTGGACAAGGCTCTATACGGGCTTCATCAAGCTCCACGAGCCTGGTATGAGAAACTATCAACTCATCTGCTGAAACATGGTTTTCGCAGAGGAGTCATTGACTGCATGTTGTTCATCAAAGAGAAAAATGATGACTTACTACCGGTACCGATATATGTGGATGATATCATCTTCGGCTCCAAAAATGAAGCTTTGTGTAAGGAATTCGAATTTGTGATGAAAGATGAGTTCGAGATGAGTGCTATAGGAGAGATGAAGTTCTTTCTTAGGTTACAGGTGGATCAGACAGCAAAAAGGATCTTCCTGCATCAGTCCAAATATGTTGGAGATATCCTCAGTCGGTTCGACATGTAGAATGCTACGGCTGCTGGAACACCACTTCCCACAAATCACGATGTGGCACCCGATGATAATGGTGATCTGGTAGATGCCACTATGTACAGAGGAATGATCGGATCTTTTATGTATCTCACAGCCTCTCGTCCTGATATTATGTATGCCACGTGTCTCTATTCCAGATACCAGGCTAAACCAAAAGTAAATCATCTAATTAGGGTTAAAAGGATCTTTCGTTATCTGAAGGGTACTCCAACACTCTGGTTATGGTATCCTCATGATGATGACTTTGAGCTTACAGCGTATAGTGACTCGGATTATGGTGGTTGCAAGATGAATTACAAGTCAACATCAGCGGGATGTCAGTTCTTTAGAAGACGGTTAGTCACCTAGCAGTGTAAGAAGCAGACATTTGTTGCTCTGTCAACATGTGAAGCTGAATATGTTGTTGCTGCAAGCTGTTGCTCCCAAATCATTTGGATTCAACAGCAAATGCGAGACTACGGTTTGCAATTTTCTAACACCCCTATCTTTGTTGATAATTCTGCTGCAATTGCTGTTACTAAAAATCCTGTCCAACACCCAAAAACTAAATACATCGGTATTAAATATCACTTTATACGTGACTGTTTTGAAAAGAAATTAATCGATTTTGTTAAAATTAATACGGATTTTCAATGCGCCAACCTTTACACAAAAGCGTTTGACAAACCTTGGTTTTTATATCTGTTGGAGGTCAATGGCGTGAAAAAGAAAAGTGATGTGATTCCAGAAGAGTCGAGTTCGTAGTCCGCCATATTTTTCTTATTTTTTTAATTTTATTTTCCTGTCTTTAAAAATCCAGAAACACAAAAATATTTTCGGTTTTAGAATTTTAGGGGGAGAATAGTTTAGTTTCAGTTAGTTTCAGTATTTAATTACTTAAAAAAACGAGGGCGGGCAGATTAGCTGAAAGTTAAGAAATCAAATATGTAAGATTGATTCAACAATTATGGAAAATGATAGTACACACGGAGCTAATGATAGTACTGAGGTAAGATAAAGAAAGTAGACCTAGAGGTTACTAGTTTATTATATGATATGTCGGTAGATTCAACACAATAGACGAGTAGACTTCATTGGTGAATCAAATTCAAATTAAGTTGTTCAACTTGCTATGGGTTCTCATCTTATCCCTGGTTAACACAATCAACGCATTTCCAATAAGGGGTGATGAGAAAAATAAACGCCACAACTGTGTGCGAATGACTATAAAAATGAGCAAAGCACATGGAAAAAAAATGTTAAGCGCAATCAAGCTAATGACTAATGTTGTTGGTGCATTATGTGCAAAAGAAATAAAGGTGCTCTAACAAGAAGATAGGTTGTGTGCCTCTCTGCTGTGCGATGGCACTGACCTGAGGATAAGCATAACCTAAATATTCTAGAATTCATTGTTGTTTGCGCCTCTCTGTTGTGCGATGGCACTGACCTGAGGCTTGACATCTCTCTGAAAGCTCTTAGAATAGTTTCTTCTTGTTAAATACCCGTAGACCGTTCAAAAATCTCCTGAGGAATGTTGATTACCATATAGGTGTGGGATTCACAAATTCTTGTTGAAATAATATAACCTAACTCATCACCAATGTGAGTCGAAAATTTGTGTATGGTTTTAAGTGGACAAACACACTAACAATCATCGTGACTGCAACTCTCGACTGTCAAAATCAGTGTGTGCATCTTATAGCTCTAGTATGATTTCCTACAAGTGCTATTGACTCTCAAACAAATAAGAATCTAGTATTCACATAAATCTAAAAGGGTCCCAAATAATAGTGATATACCTGTATGATCCCATATGAATCTCTCCAGAAATGATTAAAATAACATGAAGTTGTTCTGTTCAGGAGGAAAAATCGTCTAATTGATTTTAAAAGGTTTTAATTCACCTCAAACCAAAAACTCAAAAATACGTCTTGTTTTGTTTCAATTCAAGTTGTTTTCTGTTTTTGTTATCTTTTTGCATCAATGTCGGACTATATAACTAGATGAACTTTGTGAATCACAAAGTAAAAGGGTCATGTCTGAGGTGACCAATCAGTTCCAAATTAAAAGGATCATGTCTGAGGTGATCAAATGATTTTCTTCTATAAGGATCACGTCTAACGTGATCAAATGTTTTCAACTTAAAAGGATCATGTCTGAGGTGACCAAATGATGTTCAGTTAAAAAAGGTCATGTCTGAGATGATCGTTGTTCATAATGTTATATATCACAAGTTAGATTTTGAGTGTATGGAAGTGTATGAGGTCAAACTCATAAGTATGAGTCAATCGCACGATTGAATCATAAACATGAACCAATCGCACGATTGAATCATAAGTATGAGCCAGTCGTACGTATGAACCATAAGTATGAACAAGTCACACAATTGGACCATGAGTATGGAAACAATCATGCGATTGGATTATAAGACTGAACCACTTGTACGACTGGATGAAGGAGTATGAGCCAGTCACACGACTGAACCCCAGTCGCACGCTTGAATCATGCGTATGGGTCTAGTCGCACAACTGAATCTTAAAAACGATATAAATAAGGAGGTTAGTCGGTCGTATTCTTTATCACCCTTCAAAACTCTCAAAGACCCCTCATACGACGACACTCTGCAAAAATTTTGTGTACTGAAATTACCGCTTGATTGTGATACTAACGTGTTTCCTACTCATCTACAGGTACTGTGCAACTGAAATCGACCCAAATGAAGGGAATCGAACCCTAAATGACCAAAACTGTTAAGATCAATAACCGGGACTAAACTCTTAAAATAGACCTATTAAATGGACACTAATGGTGGTTTAAACAATACTAAGTGTTATTTCGAGTTTCTGCGGTCCAAATGAATCTAAACATGAAGTGTATGGTCACGTCTTGACAAAGATTCAAGTCTGTGGTGCTAAAAAGTGAGATATATGAATGGACATGCTGATGAACTTCAGTCGCCAAACTGAGCCAGACGCATGACTCAATCGCATGAGTGAATCATGCGTGTGAGTCTAGTCACATGACTGACTCAACCGCATGGCTCCGTACACGATTGAGCTCAGTCGCAGGCTCAATCGTATGACTGAACTCAATCACACGACTGAACTCAGTCGTATGGTTCAGTCGCACGATTGAATCAGTTGATCAAAATCATTCAAAATTCAACTGTTAACTCTTACAACCAATCTAATGTATATATTTCTTGTGTTGCAGCAATATGGCTGAAATATGGACGATGAGCACCAAGCACAACATATGTGCTCATCTCGATGCTACTTCCCGGAACGCCTCTGAGTTCACTGAGATTATTGCCTTCCTACATAGATCGAGGATCTACAAAACCATCTCGACTCCATGCACACCATACAGATCTATTCAGCAGGCCTTCATGGAAAGTGCCTCAGTTGACCGGTCGGTTGAGCCACACTGTATCCGGAGCTCTATCTTCGGACAAGACATAGAGATCATTGAAGATGACCTGAGGAGGGTCTTAGATCTGGGTGAGGATGGAGACTACCCAACCAAGTTGCATCCACTGATAGTTCGAGGTTGCTTTCTAAGGATAAAGTACACTGGGGACATCAATACCGGCGTGCTAAACAAGAGCAACATGTGCCCCCAGTTCAAGTACTTGGCACATGTGATCCTAAAGTGTATAGCCTCCAGGCGGGGAGGATTTGATGAGATGTCGGACCAAATCCAGAATGCATACGTTGCACTGGTACTAAACCACCCGTTCAGTTTCTCTCGCATGCTCTTCTCTTATCTGATCGAGAACCTTAAAGCCAAAGGCAAGGAAGGCTTCTGTATGTATCCACGTTTCTTACAGATGATCATAGATGAGAAGCTTCCTATGCTGCCTAAAGAGTAAGATGATGCAGTGGTGCTTGAGGTGATGGATGATACCACCTTGGGCAGGATGAAAGTATACCGGGGGAAGCAGGTGAAACCCCTGGTCAGGAGATTGTTTGGGCATCTGGCCAATGAAGACTATATGGCACCTCCTCGCAAGAAATGGCGTCACGATGATAGTGATTCCGATGTTGAGCCTATTGTGGTACCCGCTGATGAAGAGGAGGATGATGATGATGATCAGGATGACAGTCAAGGTGGTGGAGATACTGGTCCTAGTCAATCAAGGGCCACTGACACTTCTACTATATCTCCACCATCTCCACATGGTACGTCTGATGCACCTGGTGGATCTGAGCAGGCTGCTTTCCACCAGGACTTCCAGTTAGATGAAGATGACAGGTTGGATGATGAGCCTCTCATCAGGAGAGTCGTTAGCTGGGTTGTTGGTAACGAGAAGGGGAAAGAGGCGGTTGGTGGACGCCAAGCTGGTTCTAAGGGTGATGAGACTGAAGTCAGTGATCCAACCTACACACCGACCAGCCAATCAGCTCAGGGGGGGCCAAGATAGCCAAGGGCTCCAGGAAGAAGAGGATGACCCAACCCCATGGAAAGAAGGGAAAGAGGCAGAAGATTATCTTGATCAGACCTTCCACCACCGCAGCCACCACCACTACCACAGCCATTACCTTAACCACTAACACTTCCACCACCACACATACATTAACATCCACCTCACCTACAATACCCAACACAGCTCCACCAGAACCCACTTCCATACCTTCTCCCATCTTCACAACATCCACCACTGCATCCACTATTCCACAAGCCGGAACATCCACCCACTTCCCACCTACATCAGGCTCTGCTCTACCTACTGTCGGGTTAAAGGAACAGCTGGCAAACCTCAACAGACTGGTGCTGAAGCTGTTAGCTACAGATGAAATGACAACAAATCAGATGAACCAGCTGATAGCGATCAACAACGCCCAAGGCAAGCAGATTGCACAGCTGATAGATAATAACACTGCTCACGAGAAAGCGTTAGTTCGAGCTCACCATGCATTAACGGCTCAAAATGAGCTTGTAAGGGAGTCTATCAAGAGGAATGAGGGGTTAGAAAAGAAGAACAAAAAGTTGATACTAAGGCTGAAGGGAACCAAGGGTGAGCCCCTAAAGATCAAAGGTGATGGAGATGATGGTGGAGATAATGATGATGAGGATACGTCAGAAGATGAATCAGAAGAAGATGATGATGACGAGGAAGCTGGAGGAAGTGGAAAGGGTAAGGAAGATGATGAGGATGATGATTATGATCAAGAAGGTGATGCATCAGCATCAGCCTAAACTCAAGCAACTCACCGGGAGAGGCGCTCCAAAAGAGCTGTGTCCTCTGCAGCTCCATCTGAAGAATCTCAGGAGAAGGGAAAGAGTGATGCTCAACGGCCTGAGGACTATGATGTTATACCCCATCAGTAAGTCAAGACTCAGCTCACTATGATTCTTGATTTGTAAGGGATTGTAAGAAGGTCTGTTAGCTATACCCCTAAAGAAGGAGATCAGCCATGATCTGACAAATGAGCAACTGGCTGATATGTTCAGATTAAATCCAGATGAAATTGTTAAAGATGCTCCAAAAGTTGATGTCTTAAGTGATGAGGAGCTATATGATGTGGATGAAATAGATATCAAAGATGTCACAGTTGACCACTATCCTGAGTACACTAATCTTGAGGGCAACGTTATCCCCAACTTGGGTGAAACTTTTGGCAGTGATACCTTTGTAAATATGGAGGAGATGGAGAAAGAAAAAGAGAAGGATGAAAGTAAAGCCGAAGCTTCAGATGCAAATTTTGATATTAAGAAAGCTGAATGGGCAGCTTGTTTTGCTGAAATGAAAGCCCAATGCGCACCTCCAAAGCAAAATGCCTACACCAAACTTTACAGAGTCAAGAGACATCAGAAAATGTCAGGCAAGATTATCACGTGGGCATATTTTGAAGATTTGGAAGTCTATGTTGTTAAAAGGGAGAAAGGGATTGAATACTTCAGATATCCACATAATCTGAAGACACTTCCTGGTTTTGAGCCCAACCGATTGGCATGCTTAGATCTTTTGTATGCCAACCCGAGAAAAATGTTAGGATGGTTTGAGACAGCACTGAAGAAAGAATACCACACCAGATGGGTCAAGTTCAGGCCTCAACAACCTAAGCGATTTATTCATAAGATTGAAGTTGATCTTATATCTGGAAGACCTAAGGTGGTGTTGAAGTGGAGTCCCCCACGCACAATGTCTAATATTCCTTTACGGGAGATGCCTCAGGACTTCACTCCACACTTCAAATGGTGGTATTATGACTAGAGGACGGGGGAAGCGGTCATAGTTCTGAATAGAGAAGGAAAGATAGAGACAATCAGGGTATTTGACCAAATGTGGCTTACCAACTTGTCTGATGAAGATGTCTACACTTTATATAAGTGGTCACTGTTCTATGACACGCAAGATATTGTACAAGCTCTACAGTTCCAACATGTTATACGACTCTGCTTTGCATTCGAGATACATGCAGGAGTCACCAGAGAAGAGAAGTACAAGAAATTTCAAGAGCATGTGAAGAAGGTTAGTAAATAGGCTAAGCATATTGGCGTCAGAGGAAGATCTCCCAAGCTTATGAACAGTAGATTGATCCACAACATAGCCAAAAGCTTGCTGAAGAAGTACTAAAGATCCTAGAAAAAGGTGATGACCATGAAGTTGAAACTAAGCTCCTGGTGCATCTGTAGTTTGATAAATTTAGCCTGATACAGTATCTTCTAAGGAACCGATTGAAGACTCTGTGGTGTACACGTTTGGCAAGAGCTGAAGACCAAGAACAAAGGAAGCAAATTGAAGAAAAAATTAGAACTGGAGCTTGATTTGGTTTCAATATTGGAGCAATTGCATGCCACGAGAGCAACAGCAAAAGAAAGACAAAAGAACTTGGAGAAAAGCATGTTAGAAAATAGAATAAACTAGGTCCAAGGGGGAGTTTGTTGATATATCATGTTTCTAGTTTATGTTCTTAATGTAAAAGTCTATCCTTTCTTACACATGTGTAATGTAACTCCTTAATGAAATATGATATGTTCTTGATGTTTATTTATCTTTAAATATTTCATATTATTGGTGGTTATTCATGCTAATGGACCATACTTATGGACCATACGCATGAATGAATCATACTTATGGACCAGTCGCACGACTGAACTAGGAGACTGGATCAGTCGTATGACTGAGACATAAGATTGACTCAGTCGCATGACTGAACCTTCAGTCGTGCGTATGAATCAACCGCATGAGTCAGTCGCATGACTGAATCATACTAATGGTTCAGTCCTACAAATGAACACTGGAAACTTATAAATACCACATAATTCGTGGAAAAATAGAGACTTCGAAGATTACAAAACCCCAGCCGTCCAGAGCGTCCTAAACAGCATATCTAACTTCAAAGTTCGTTCCTGATCGATTTCTAATCAATTCTTAACGTTTGTTTCATCATTAGATCGATCAGGTTGTCGTTCTCACTGATTGGATCGCTAATTAAATAGAATTCCACGCTATTTGATATGGTCTCACGCAAGATCCGTTAGTACTCCGTACGAAAACGGTCCGAACAAATTTAATTAGCAAAATTATTTTTATCAAATTTCATATGAAAATGTTAATTTCTGTAATTTAATTTATAAGAAAAAGGCTTAAAAAAAGAGTTGTGGGGACCAGGTTCGAACCTGGGTCTCCTTTTTGAGATTCGGCTGAGTTACCAGTGGACCAAAGCCCGATATCTGTTTAGAATCCAAACGATTTTTATTAAACCATTATTTGATTAAATCCCCAAAATCCATATGAACCCTAATTCGGGTTTGATCCAAATTGACCCGGAGTTGATGATGTTAATCAAATCAAACATGGGGCTTTGATTACTCACATGAAACCGAGTGTGAGGATATGTTTAATTACCCTTATTGGTGTATATTTGATAGAAAGAAGAACAATGAACACCGCGACTGGACATAGGATCAATTCGGGAGAAGATAATGATCATAATCCAAATTAATGACTTGAAAAGCTTCCAACGTTGATGATATTCCGAAACCCTCGATCAATTGAAAGCTATGATGTTCGAAAGGTGGTGTTCGACTATGTTGCATATTCGAGAACGAAGATGGTACCCGCTTATGGTGTATGTGTGTGCTTCAAATGAAATTAAAGTTTGAGAAGGTTCAAAGGAGTGATATGATTATTTACCCTCTATTATCTATGTTTGATTTTAACACTTTCGTATTCAATGAGTTAAAGGTATTGATTTGGGGTCGGTTTCGAAGTTACCATCGTTGTAATGGGCGTTCAATCGAATTGATAAGGATCATGAGATCGAAACAGGTTCACGAGGGGCTTAAGTCGGTTTAATTGCATTTAAATTAGGCGTTTTGAAGTTTGGTGGCACCGGAGATGGTGGCCGGCGGCAAGGGAAGTCGACGGGGATAGGGGCGGTTTGGGTTGTTTGGTTTTTTTTTAAAACCAATTTACACATTCGGTCCCTGTGATTTTAGTAGTTATTATTTTATGAACAAATTTTTAAAACAAAGTTTTATAAATTATAAATTTGACCCCAAACCTATTAAATTCAATTTATAATTAAAGTATTGTCTATTCACACTTTATAGAGTTCAAAAAATTAAAAATAAAATAAAATAAATTCTTTCTTTATTAATTTTAATTAAATCACACAATCTCATATTAAATATAAACTTATATAACTTTTGTAGAATTTTGGAATATAATTATTTTTTTATATAATAATTAGAATTTCATAAATGTTATATAAAACCATATGAGTTTATAAACTTATTAAATGGGAGATTAAGTGAAATTAAAATCACCAACTTCACAAATTAGTTAAATAACACATTTATTGTTTTAAAATCACCAAAATGAAAGAAATAGTTTGAGTAATGTGCTTGATTTATATAACCAACAAAACGGTTTTGGGTACACATTTCCAAAAATAGGTAGATGTTACATTGTTCTTCTTTTCATTGGATTATTTATTATGTTGTGTAGCTGCTACTTGTCTTTAAAGCTAACATTTTGCATATTTTCTTAGTGCACCGCTAACACTTGAACCGATGGATCTCTATAGTGAATCGAAAAGTTTAATATCCTCCAAGTAGCTTCATGTTGACAAATAAAACGACCATCCATATAGTTTTTAATTTCTTCAACATGAGTAGTATCTTGTGATTCTATGTGATCAGTAGTTGGAACTCTTCTTGCAATTTTAAAACGGATTCTATCAGCCCTTTTAGATATATACTTAAATAGGTATTTGATCATCATACTCCGTCCACAATATTCTACATTAATATGAGCATGAAAGCGTAAACATAGGGTTTTGTTGTATGGTATAACATATGCATTATCTAATATGACACCATTCATTGTTACTTGAATGTACATTTTGGCGTCTTTTATAATGCACTTACCCATTTTTGTCAAATATTATTTTTTCTTGATATTTCTTAGGAAATGTTTTTGAGCAAGAACCTTTAGTCATGCATGGTGCATTTGGTTTGACTAAGCCACATGGACCATGCATCATTAACTCAGTAACAATTTTATGGAGATGATTTTCAGTAGTTGGGTCAAGAATTTCAGCAGATACAAAGCTATCAAGTTATTAGCATTTTGTATTTTATATCTTTGAGTGACCCATAATAACATATGGCAATGAGGTAGTCCCCTTTTTTGAAATTCTATTGTGTATAGATCTGAAGAAAGAAGTAAATTGTTGTAATGAAATAAAATTAAAAGAGAAACTTTACTGAAAGGGTGAAATTTAATTTGCTAATTACCTGCAGCTACTTGACCAAAAGGTCTATTGTCTTTTAAGAATTCACTAAGGGCAGCAACTTTAATCTGAAAGATCCTAGCAATAATATCAGGATGATCTTGTGTTTTAAGTGAAGGATACTCACTTATATACCTTTGGATTTCTGGCCACTTAACGTTACATGTAAAGGTTATAAAGTATTGTGGATTCCCATGTATCCTACAAATTGCTAGAGCATCTTGATAATGTTTATACATGTATCTTGGACCGCCAGTAAAAGATGAGGGGAGAATAGTTCGTTTTCCAATGGTTGTGCCTTCGGTGTCACCTCTTTGAAGTGTGTCATGTATACCTTGAAGAAATTCAGTCCTAAACAAATTTTGGTGTGATCGTATGTAATCTAGGCGGTTTTGCTCAATACAAACATACGCGTCGACTAAATATTGTTGAAAAAGACGACCACCTCTTAATAACAATGTATATAGTCCATTACGGTCATGGAGTTGATGACTATAGAACATATTCATTGTCATTTGTTTTTGGTGAGTGTGGTTGTTAGATATAATTCAAAGATCATGGGACCATCCATGTTCACCATACAAAAGTAATAAAGGATATTGTAACGCCATGTATGAAGGATGTAACTTGCTAATCCGTTTAGGAGGGCCATCCTTTAGACGAATGATGATGTCAAAGTCATTGCATGAAGAATGACTCTTATATACAATGCCACCAATGCAGCCAACCTTTGGCCTATCATAGTTATGTTGATTTTGAGAGCTATAAAGATGAATGGTAAACTCTGGTACATTATTTGCAAGATAAAGATCTCTAGCTGTACAAAAAAGTTTTACCTATTCATTTGTATTTTGTAAAATAACAAGGAGTGTCTTGACAATGGTATCGCTTAAAGTTGAGCGTGCTTCCCCATTAAAGAACTGTAGCCTGTTAGAAAATTCATTTTTGGTGTCGTATATATACAACTGTAGAAATCAAGGTCTTTCATCCTGAGGAGGACATAAAGTACCTAGTCAATGACATATTTGGCCTTCAATCTTGAAAATGTAAGGGCCTGAACCTTTGTTAACCGAGTAATCTATATGAGCACCAAATGATGTCATGGAAAACATCGAATTGTAAGCACGAATATTATCAAGAAATTCAGTTTGTTCAAACAGTTGTTTAACAATTTGAGGTGGCTCTTTTGATGGTTGCAATTTAACGCGACCTCCTTTACAACATTGGTTGTATTTAGGGCAATGGCTAACAAGCGAGTTGATGATGCGTTCAACATACCAAAAACGGGCATTGCAATGTTCACATATTTGATCACAATCGCCAGAGTCTATGTAGTATGGCGAATGAATAAAATTATCTGAATGTCGATTCGACGTGAACGTATTTGATGTGGTTAAAGTATTTTTGTGAGAGTTAGAGTTATAAATTTTTATGGCATTAACGTTAAGCATTGAAGTATGATGGCATGATTGTCTTAACGATTGACTGCCTAGGTTACTGTCTAAGTAAGCAAGTGGTTCCGAAGTGTTAGATGTAAGGAATGAGTGACTCCTTTCCGTGAAGGTTTCCTTTCATTTGTAGGTTTTTTGTTACTTGACATCTGAGATGTGATATTAATTATTAAACGTAAATTGAGAACCAAACATATGATACGGAATAAAATGAAGGATAGGTGTATGAAAATATTTCATCATAGCTAAGCAAAAATGACACAAATAATATGAAATGAAACAAATATTTGTTATATATCAAGTCAAGTAAAACTTACCTAACAAATTTGAAATCAGAAGGTTGTAGCAAAGTTTGGTCCACAATCGCGAGTTTTATTGATGCTTTCTATTTTATCTAGCCCTGTACATAAAAGTATAATGAATTTATCAGTAAGATATAATGTTATTTAATTTATACTCTACTTCCTAACTACATACATGGTTAGGGATACTACACAAATTAAAGAGATAGAAAGCAATATTTAAAATAGACAATAGTTTATGCATACTTCATGTGCTCAAAATAATATTGTAACAAAAACCTATTAATTGATTGCACTAATAAATCAGACACTAACATGAAAGCATCATTATCATTGAACATATCTAAAATTATATTATACTCCTCCCCAACCTATGTTCAGGTTTATAATTTTGACTCGGTGTACTACTTGTGATAGCAGGGGAAGAACAAAACATAAAAATATCAAACCTGAAGAAAGAAAAATGAAATCCTAAAATCTGGATTTTTTATGAACACAATAAATATTCAGTCTTAAGAACAAAATTTGCAATCCTAAATCGTATACACATACTACACATTCACATACGCAGAATCCGGCTTTGTGGTGAACACACAAAAAACCCAAAAACACAAAAAAACATCGTTTCAGAATCAATATGAAAACACACAGCATTTGTTTTTGAACAATTTTTCTAAGGGAAAAAGCATACCTTGGCAAACATAATATGTTCCGTTGGTTGAAGACGGAATGGAAGAAGCCGTTAAAATCACCGTTAAGTTGCATTTTGTAGTTTATATAATGTTGTGTGCCCCATTTGCCTTTAGAAATTGAGTAAACCAGATTCTCATTTGCTATTTAAATTATTATATAGGGTTTTGGCAAATTCACCAATCAAACAACCAATACAACCAAATGTACAAGTGGTTTATGTAAGGTCCCGTTCCCGGGACACTCACAGTTGGATAATCATCGCACTAAATGTTGATGCATGTATGTCCCTAGATCATGATTTGTAATGTAATAGATCTTGTTTGTCTGACTATGATGTAATATGAATTGATTAATGAAATGATATGGATTGTTTGTGATTTGTAATGTCTAATATTTCATTAATGAGTCGATATTGAATTGATTAATTGGGTTTATGATTGTTTGAATGGTTACACATCAAGTTATATTAATTCATTAATGAGTCGATATTGAATTGATTAATTGATTAATTGGGTTTAGATCTTGGGTTTATGATTGTTTGAATGGGTTTATGATTGTTTGAATGGTTACACATCAAGTTAGATTAATTGGACCATACGCATGAATAACTTCATACGATTAACTCAGTCGCATGACTGAACCAGGAGACTGGATCAGTCGTATGATTGACACATAAGATTGGCTGAGTCGCACGACTGAACACTTTGTCGTGCGGATGAATCAACCGCATGGTTCAATCGCACGACTGAACCATACTTATGGTCCAGTCGCACGAATGAACAACACTAACCTATAAATAGACCCAATTCGTGGAAAAACGCAAGTATTCATACCATTACGACTCCAGACGTACCCTAGCCGTCCAGAAGCCTCCCAAATCGTTCTCCAGGTTCACAGAACACATTAGATCGATTCCTAATCGACTTCTAACGTTAGATTCAATTCTTGATTGATTCTTCGTGTGTTCTCACTGATTGGATCGCCAATCAAATAGGATTCCGCACTATTTGATCTGGTTTACACGCTAATCACTAGGTATTTCGTTCAAATACCAGGTCCTAACAAGTGGTATCAGAGCTTTGGCTCTTGATTACGTGTGATTCAATCAAGATTGCATAAAAGTTTGTGTTTTTGCACTAAAAACGCAATCTTTGCTGTCAAAAGTGATCTTGGACGTTCCCTGCTCATCAAAGTTTGGTTTCTACGGACTTAGGCGATTAGACATTGCGAAAGTTCGAATTTTTACGGCTGAAACACGTCAAACCTAGAAAATTTCCCAAAACAGCAGCTTCAGTCGCACGAGTGACCCATTCGCACGACTAGACTCCATTCGCATTGCTCATTCGCACGATTGGACCTAGTCGCACCTTCATTCGTCCGATTGAACCGTTCGTTCGCACAGCTCATTCGCATCAGATTCATTCGCACGACTGAACCAATCGCTCAGTTCAGCCGCACGATTGAACCAGTCGCAGAGTTCATACGCACGACTAGACCATTTGCATCCTTCAGTCGCATCAGTGAAAGTTTGTTTGATTAGACTTAAAGTTATTCGCCATGGAAGATCAGATATCAGCCTTTACTGCTGGGAAGGACTCTAGGATACAGAACCTGCTGTTGCTTGAGAGTGAGGTGGGTAATCATAATAAACCACCAAAGCTCTTGACGTTGGATGAGTTTCCCCACTGGAAACAATTTTTTGAGATCTACCTCAATGGAGTGAATCCGAATCTGTGGGAAGCCATCGAGATTGGATATAGTACACCGGTGGGAGCTGATGGAGTTAAGCTAACGTTAGGAGGGATGATGGACGCGCAGAAAGTTAAGTACAATGCAGAGAAAAGAGTTTATGCATTGATTACACAGTCTATCCCCAAAGATATATTCCACCAGTACTCAGAGAATAAGCAGTCCAAGAAACTGTGGGATGAGCTAGAGAAGAGGTACGACGGGAATGCTTCGTTGAAGGCAATCAAGGCCAAGGAGTTAAAGAAGGAATTCGATAACTTCTCATCGATTGGTAACGAGAGTTTAGACGACGTCATAGATAGATTCTACCATTTGATGAGCGAACTACATACACATGGGGTAGAAACTACCATGGAAGAGAAAGTTAGTAACTTTGCAGACGGATTGCCCGAAAAGTGGGCTTCATTCGTGTCCAACCTGAGACAGAATGGAATGCTTGCAAAGCTGGATATTAATGACTTCATTCTTAAGCTGCGAGAAGAAGCACTTAGGATGAAGTACAGAGCTCAGAAGTCTTCGTACACTCAAAATCCAGCTTTGTACAACGCCACGCCTCAAGCTAAGACATCTGGAGCACCTCTCCAGACTGCATTTGTGTCTAGCTCGTCGGGTCCGTCACATGCTTCTCCTTCAGGATCAGACACGTTAGGGTCTTCTTGTACCCACTATATTGGATCTGAAGCAAGTGCTACTAAACTGAAGACCGAGAACCTCGGCAATGTGACTGTGGAAGTAGCTCGAGAGCATATGGATCTTTTGGCTGCAGTGGTTCATTCATATGATGGACTTGTTGCCGGGAAGATTGGAAACTGCCATCTGGCAGATGAGGACTACGAGCAGGTGGACGAAATGGAGCTTGAGAGGATGGACATAATGTGGGCCTTAGCTAGTGCTGTCCGGAGGGCGAAGAAGTTTGTTAAAAAGACCGGACAGAACTTGGTAGCTACTAAGGATACCACATTTGGCTTTGACAAAAGCAAAGTGACCTGCTTCAACTGTGGAGAGAAGGGGCACTTCAAAAGAGAATGTGTCAAGCCAAAGAAGACGGGTAACGGGAACCCATTCTCGTCCTTCACTCGGCAAGACAAGCAAGCTTCTACTTCTACTTCATCAAGCAAGGATCCAAAAGCCTTGACTGCTCATGATGATGAAGGACAGGATTGGAGTTTTAGGTTTGTCTCACCAGGGGAATCAAACATTGCAAGTGTAGAAGATATTGACGATGATTCCGCGAGTGAAGGAGATCTAGCAGTTGAGATAGCGATGTCACATAGTGAAGAAGCAACTGCAGCCGAGGTCAGTTACAAGCCTAAAGAGGAGACTTCCACATCAGAGACAGAAAAGACAGAATCACCAGAACCAGAGACATCTGATGCTGCATTGATGGCTAACTCTTCTGAACCAACTCAGGTAAGTACTATTTACCAAATGTTTGATAATCATGCTTGTTCTGATTGTGATACTTTTAGGAATAGCATAGATGAAAAATTTGCTAGGTTATTAGATCATAATGATAACTTAGTAAAAGATTTGCAACTGTGCACTGAGGCTAATAGAGTATTAAAACAAAATGAGCAGAGTTATAAAGAAAAGATAGACCTATTGACTAAACAGGTTAGGGAAACCGAAGTAGTTGCCTTTAACCAAGCTAACGACATTAGGTACTATCTAAACTCCCTAGAAGACACTAAGAAGCAAAAGGCAGTTCTAGAAGTAGAAGTAAACTCATTAAAACAGAAACTGCATAGTTGGACTAGTTCTTCACACATAGTTCAACACTTAGTGAGAGAAAGGAATAACGGGGAGGGATTGGGTTACAAAGTGGTTCCACCACCACCTGAGACCTTGATGAACACTAAGACTAGACCAGTAAACAATAACCCCATCAAGGATCACGTGGTGTCTACTCCTCTTGTTAGTGATCCAGATTCCTCATGTTCATCTATTGAATCTGGAAACAAGCAAAAGGAGGCCACTTCAAAGGCAAAGGGTAAATTGCCTTGTGTTAATATGGAAAAGGAATTTGAAAAAGTTAACTTAAAGTCAGGGTCAAACAGAGTCAAATCAGAACCTAAAAGGACTTCTAATGTTAATTTTTCACATGCTTCAAGTCAAAAACCAGTTAACCAAAAAGAGAAAGATGTTAAACAGGTCAAAACAGTTAATTTTGTTAAACCAGAGAAAACATCAAAAGAACCAGAGTCAAAACCTAAAGTGATTGATGTTACTAGAGTGTCACACACTTCTCCACAAAGAAAGTTTAATCTTAAAGTTGATAGCAGGTCATGCTACAACTGTGGAGAATGCGGACACATTGCTTCCTATTGTCCTTTCTATCAGACACCTAGGAAGAAGATTGAACTTTAGGATTCAAAGCCTAGGTCTTTTAAGAGGAGTTCCTTAACTCCACCTAGAAGAACTAGTGAACCTAAAGTTCAACCTGTAAGCCAGTCGACTATTTATCATAAACAGGCCTTGCACAAATCTGGCTTATGGAAAGAGAAGTCAGCCTGCGTGTCTGATACTGATGACAAGAAGGAACCTGAGCTACCCTCACCCTCTAAGGGTCAATGGGTGGATTTTATGATGTGTGATGCCTCTGGGAAACCCAAGCCAGTAAAGGCTTGGGTTCCTAACCTAAACTAATTCTTTACTTGTATGTGTAGGGTGTTCGATACAGTGCTGAAACTAACACGTGGATTGTAGACAGCGGAGCATCCAGGCACATGACAGGAAATAGAGCCCTTTTATCAAACGTCAAGCAAATAAAAGGAGGGCATGTTTCATTTGCTGGAAACAAGGGAGGCTATATCACAGCTCAGGGAGAAGTGGGAAATCAGAAAGTTAAGTTTGATAAGGTGAACTATGTTCAACAACTTCAAAATAACTTACTTTCTGTTTCCCAAATCTGTGATAAAGTATTTAAGGTCATCTTCGACAACAAGAAGTGTTACGTGCTAAAGAAAGAGTACGTGATCCCAAAGGACCAAGTTCTGATGACTGCTTCAAGATATAAAGACCTTTATGTCTTGGATCTGTCAACAGCTACTACAACGGATCATGAGGTTTAGCGCTTTCTATCTAAAGCTACGGAGAAGGATTCCATCTCCTGGCATAGGAGAATGGGACACATTAGTCAAAGAAGATGAATCACTTGATTCAGAAGGATCTGGTGAGAGGAGTTAATGTCAAGAACTTCCAGCTTCCTGACTTTTGTGTAGCTTGCAAGAAAGGCAAACAGACGAAGAACTCTCATAAGGAAAAGAAAGTTCATTCAATAGAACTTCCTCTTGAACTTCTTCACATGGATCTGTTTGGTCCAGTCAGTACAAAGAGCATTGCAGGCGACTTGTACTGTTTTGTGGTCACTGATGACTACTTAAGGTTCACTTGGGTAATGTTTCTGAAATCCAAATCAGAAACATTTGAGTCATTCAAGGAGTTAGTAACCACACTGGAATCTCTCTACAAGCTGAAGGTTAGACAAGTACGCTCAGACAATGGGACAGAATTCAAGAACCAGTGGATGGAGGCATACTGCAAGGAAAAGGGAATTGTGCATCAATTCACTTCTGCCTACATGCCTCAGATGAATGGCGTTGCTGAGAGAAAGAACAGAAGCTTGATAGAGACATCACGGACTATGCTGGCAGACTCGAAACTGCCTATCCAATTCTGGAATGAGCCAGTGGCGAATGCATGTTATACACTGAATCGAGTCCTGATAGTCAAGCGCCACGGAAAGACATGTTACGAGCTACTACAAAGACACAAACCGAATTTGGAGTATCTTGAACCTTTTGGAGCGCCGTGCACACTTCTGAAGAATACACAAGAAGGAAAATTCAGTGAGAAGGCGGATGAAGGAATATTTCTAGGATACAACATACCGAACAAGCGAGTTTACAACAACTCAACGGGTCTTGTAGAAGTGTGGTGTAATGTTGACGTTCAGAGATATACCACACCACCTACTGGCAAAGGACCCGCCTACTTCTTCGACTATGATGGATTCTTCAAGTCCTTCAACATCCCTCTCTCTCCCTCGGATGACGAGTTAGCTACTAGAATGATGTATGATATCTTGAATACACCATCTAGCTCACAGGGAGAATCATCTACTCAGTCAGGGGGAGTAGTCGATGACAGTGACTCCTCCTCTGAAGATGAAGCTGAAGCAGATGACCAGAACAGTCAGGAGGAACAGGTTCCAGTTCCTGAAAGTCCACAAGCATCTACCAGTGATGCACCTTCGACTTCGGAACCTCAAACTCCAACTACCTCAGATGCAGAACCAAATGTTCATAATCTTGGCTCTGAGGTAGCTGTTCCTATTACTCCAGATCACGACTAAACGTCTATCATCCCCTAGACAATGTCATTGGGGATGTCAGATCAGGAGTACAAACCCGAAATCAGCTATACTCAGCTGATTACGCCTCGGTTATGGAGAAGGGTTACATTCATGATGGTGCTTATCGGTGTTTTGTCTCGCAGTTTGAGCCAAAATATGTCAGTGATGCACTAAATGATGAGGCGTGGGTGAGTGCCATGCAAGAAGAACTTCTGCAGTTCAAGAAGTTAGGTGTATGGACTCTGGTTGATAGACCTAAAGGTGCTAAAGTCATTGGCACCAAATGGGTCCTGAAATGCAAGAAGGATGATCAAGGGGTCATTATCAGGAACAAATCTCGATTGGTGGTTCAGGGTTTTCGCCAAGTCAAGGGGATTGACTACAATGAGGTGTTTGCACCCGTGGCAAGGATGGAAGCCATTCGTATCTTCCTTGCCTATGCATCGTACATGAAGAGTAAAGTCTACCAATTAGATGTGAAGAGTGCATTCCTTCATGGGGAAATCAGAGAAACAGTGTATGTCAGTCAACCCGAGGGATTTGAAGAGATTTATCATCGGGATAGAGTTTACAAGCTCGACAAGGCTTTATACGGACTTCATCAAGCTCCAAGAGCTTGGTATGAGAAACTCTCGACTCATCTTGTGAAACACGGCTTTCGCAGGGGAGTCATTGACTGCACGCTGTTCATTAAAGAAAAAGATGGCGACCTACTGCTCGTACAAATCTATGTTGATGACATAATCTTCGGTTCAAAGAACGAAGAGTTATGCAAAGAGTTTGAAGCGGTTATGAAGAAAGAGTTTGAGATGAGTGCTATGGGGGAGATGAAGTTCTTTCTCGGGTTACAGGTGGATCAGACTCCAAATGGGATCTTTCTACATTAGACCAAGTATGTAGGAGACATTCTCAGTCGCTTTGACATGGAGAATGCTTCTGCTGCTGGGACTCCACTTGCTACGAATCACGATATAGCACCTGATGAAAATGGAGATCTTGTAGATGCCACGATGTATCGAGGAATGATTGGATCTCTCATGTATCTCACTGCCTCGAGACTTGATATCATGTATGCTACATGTTTATGTTCTAGATATCAGGCTAAGCCTAAGGTCAACCATCTGATCGGAGTCAAAAGGATTTTTCGTTATCTGAAGGGTACACCCACACTTGGATTGTGGTACCCTCATGATGATGACTTTGAGCTTACCGCGTATAGTGACTCGGATTACGGGGGCTGCAAGATGAACTACAAGTCTACATCAGCAGGGTGTCAATTCTTTGGGAGAAGATTAGTTACCTGGCAGTGTAAGAAGCAGACATCGGTTGCATTGTCAACCTGTGAAGCTGAGTATGTTGCTGCTGCAAGTTGCTGTTTACAAATCATCTGGATTCAACACCAAATGCGGGATTACGGTTTAAATTTTTTCTACTCCTATTTTTGTTGATAACTCTGCTGCAATTGCAGTAACTAAAAATCCGGTCCAACATCCAAAGACCAAACACATCGGTATTAAATACCATTTCATAAGAGACTGTTTTGAAAAGAACTTAATTGATGTGGTAAAAATTAATACTGATTTTCAACGCGCTGAGCTCTATACAAAAGCCTTTGATAAACCACGTTTTCAATATTTGCTAGAGGTCAACGGCGTTAAAAAGAAAAGTGAGGTTATTCCTGATAATGATCATGTGTAGTCCGATGTAGTTTAGTTAAATTTTTCTGTTTTATTTTATTTTATTTGTTTATTTTAGTCTGTTTAATTTAAACTCATGGTATTTTGCTGTTTATTAAAATCCTAAAATAATTAAACCAGTAATGATTTCAGTATTTTAGGGGGAGAATATGTCAGCAAGTAACATTAAAAAAAAACGAGGGAGAAGGAGTGGATAGCTGATATAAGGTAGATCGTATATGTGATACCAATTCAAAACCTTTGGAATATGATAGTACACAGGAACAAATCAAGAGGGACTTTAAAATTTAATTTTAGAAAAGGTGCACAAATTCAAAGTATAAGTCTGTGTAGCCTAAGCAATATAAAAGGGAAGATGATAGAAACACTGGTAACTCCTAAGGTAACACAAAGAAAGTAGACCTAGAGGTTGCTAGACCACAAATGATATGTCGGTAGATTCAACACAATAGATGATTAGACCTGACTGGTGATCTCAAGATCAAACTAAGTTGTTCAACTGACTGTGGGCTTCCATCTTATCACTGGTTAACACAATCAACAATATTCCAATAAGGGGTAATGAGCATGTAAACGCCACAAATGTGTGCGGATGACCATAATTAGAGCAAAGCAAGAAAAAAATGAAAGACAAATGCTATAAAGCTAATGACTTATGTTGTTGGTTCATTTTGTGCAAAATAAAATAAGCTGCTCTAACAAGGAGATAGGTTGTGTGCCTCTCTACTGTGCGATGGCACTGACCTGAGGATAAGCATAACCTAGATATTCTAGAATTCATTGTTGTTTGCCGCCTCTCTGCTGTGCGATGGCACTGACCTGGGGACTGGCTTCTCTTTGAAAGCTCTAAGAATAGTCTCTTCTTGTAATAATACCCGTAGACCGCTCAAAAGCTCCTGAGGAATGTTGTGTGGGATTACCAAAACAATCACCAGTCTGTGTCAAAAGTCTGTGTATGGATTTAAGTGGACAAACATATTGACAATCATTGTGGCTGCAATGCTTGAAAGTTCAAATCAATGTGGTAATCTAAGAGTTCCAGTATGATTCCCTAAAGTTGCTAATGACTCTGGATGAACACCAAGAATTGGGCATCAAAAGATTTTGATAACAAGTCCCAAATGATTTGACTTGCCTGTATGATTCCAAAATTGAATTGGTCCAGGCGTGGTCAATCCAAGTTGAAGCTGTCTATTCCGGAACCAAACCCGTAGATGTCCATCTTAGGATTTATCTCTCACAAAAAGCCAAAAACAAGTCTTGTTTTGAGTATTTAGTTTAAATTTTCTAAGTTAGTTAGTCGTTTTAGTTTGTTAGTTTGTCGGACTACATCAGGAAAATCAGTAAGGAATCAACTCACTAAACGGGTCACGTCTGAGGTGACTAAATTGTTTAAAAAGATCACGTCTGAGGTGATCAAAAAGTTTTCAAGTTAAAATGATCATGTCTGAGATGATCAAAATCTCATAACGTTAATTTCAAAAAATTAAAAGGGGTTTAAATGTTAATATTCAAATTGGCTGAAAATTTAATAAGTATGACCCATTCGCACGAATGGACCATACGTATGGACTAATCATACGAATGGAAGTCATTCGTACGAATGGACCATGAGTATGGACCATCCAACCGCATGGCCCATACGATTGGCCCAGTCGGATGTTTAAGGGCGAACGAGTGAGTCAGTCGCACGACTGAGAGCCAGTCGGACGACTGAAAAAGGGCGACTGACCCAATCGCACGACTGAGTCCCATTCGCACGAATGCAAAGTGCGTATGAGCTCAGTCGCATGATTGAATCTAGGGTTAGTATAAATAGAGGGGGAGTCGGTCGCAGAATACTCACCACACCCAATATAGCCCTAAATCGCACGACTTAACACCACTCTACCCAAATTTCGTTTGATCTCTAAAACCCCTATTTCTTGATTACTGACCATATACATCGACTCTACAGGTAATTTGCGGTGAAGAAGCACCCCCATAACATTCAATTTGATGCAAAATCTGTACATTCGGACTCACAACAGAACCGAAACTTTAGTGACTTAATAACCTAACTTAACGACTCAAACAGATGAAATTAAAGATGTTAGGTGTTATAAGAACGTATTGCGAGTCAAATGAACCAGATAACGATGTCTAAAACTCAAAAATGGTGAAAAAGTGAATTTGAATTGAACAGTCAGTACATCATGCGAATGGACAGGCTGATGAACTTCAGTCGCACAACTGAAGGGTGCGAATTGCCTAACCGCATGACTGAACCATGCGTATGAAGTTCAGTCGCACGACTGGTGTAACCGCATGAGGTTACATGCGCATGAGTCCAGTCGCACACTCAGTCGTACGCATGAGATCATTCGCACAACTGAATCCCAGTCGCACTGTTCAGTCGCACGACTGATCTCAGTCGCACAACCTCAATCGCATGACAGAAAGATTTTCTACAAGTTTAAGTGTTTCATGACGTTCTTAGCCAAAGGTACTAATGTTTATTTTGATTTGTGTTACAGATGGCAAGTCGATGGACTATGAGCATGAAGCATAACATATGTGCTCATCTGGATTTGACATCCAGAAACGCTGCTGATTTCTCAGGCATCATCATATTTCTGCTGAGATCGAGGATTGCACATGCCATTTCTACTCCTTGTACTCCTTATTGGTCCGTTCAGCAGGCCTTCTGGGAAGGCGCTACAGTTGATAGATCCTCTGAGCCTCACTGCATCAGGAGTACTATCTTTGGAGAGGGTATTACTGTCTCAGAGAAGGATCTAAGGATTGTTTTACAGTTGGGGGATGACGCTGATTGTCCGACTCGATTACACCCCCTCACAGTCAGAGGATGCTTTCTGAGAGCCAAGTACTCTGGGGACATCAATGCTGGGGTACTCAACAAGAGTAACCTTTGTCCCCAGTTCAAGTATCTTGCGCATGTTCTACTCAAGTGCATAGCTTCCAGGAAGGGAGGTTTTGATGAGCTGTCTGATCAGATACAGAACGCGTATGCTGCGTTGGTGCTGAACCACCCGTTCAGCTTCTCCAAAATGATCTTCACCTATCTGGTGGAGAACATTGAGGGGAAAGGGAAGGAGGGCTTCTGCATGTATCCGAGGTTTATGCAAATGATTATAGATCAGAAGCTTCCCTCCCTGCCGAAGGAGAAGGAAGATGCGGTAGTCCTCGAGGTTATGGATGACACTACTTTGGGAGGATGAAGGTGTACAGGGGGAAGCAAGTGAAACCCCCTGTCAGGAGGTTGTTTGGGCATCTGGCCCGGGAAGACTACGTGGTGCCAGCCAAGAGAAAGTGGCGCCACGATGATAGTGATTCCGATGTGGAGCAGATTGCTCTACCAACTCATGACTCGGATGATGATGATAGTTGAGACGCTGGGGACGATATGCCTGCTCCACCAAGAGGCACTGTGTCAGATGTTATACCCCCAGTGTCTGCCCCAGCTGGAGATGTTGCTGAGTCAGATGGATTTCATTAGGATTTTGTTCATGGTACTGATGAGGAGGAGGAGTCTGATGAGGAGCCCCTAACGCGAACTGTGGGAAGCAAAGTTGTTCCCACAGAACATGGGCTACGGGTGGTTGGTGAACACCCGAGAGACTCCAGAGAGACTGATACTGACCCGAGTTATGCATCGGGTTCTGCAGGCAGGGTTGTAGGGGGAGCATCCACCTCCACAGGGACGAGGAGGAAGAGGATGGCTCAGCCCCATGGTCTGAAGAAGAAGAAGCGTCGGTTGACCTTCGTTACCACCATAGCCTCTATTTCCACCACCACACCACCACAGCCACCACTACCACCTCCACAGCTATACCATCCACCACCACAGCCACCACATCCACCACAGCTACCACAGCCACCACCATACCTACCACCACAGTACAGATCCCATCCACTACCATACCATTTACACCCACATCACCTCCACCATTTCACCAACCCATCTTCACTACAGCCACCACCCACCACCACCTCACACCAAGCAGGACCTTCAGCCCATCCCTCACACTCTTATGGATCACCTCTACCTCCAATCGGGGTAGAGGAACAGCTGTCAACGCTTAATAGGATGGTGATGCGCTTACTAGCTGCAGATGAAGAGAAGGCTGCCCAGATACGCCAGCTTACCGACCTGACTGCTACACAATCTCACCAGATGGCAGAGCAGGCTCGAGTTATAGAGCAGCAGGCTCAGCTGATGGATGCACAGCGTGTAGAGATGTCCCAACACTAACCTATAAATAGACCCAATTCGTGGAAAAACGCAAGTATTCATACCATTACGACTCCAGACGTACCCTAGCCGTCCAGAAGCCTCCCAAATCGTTCTCCAAGTTCACAGAACACATTAGATCGATTCCTAATCGACTTCTAACGTTAGATATAATTCTTGATTGATTCTTCGTGTGTTCTCACTGATTGGATCGCCAATCAAATAGGATTCCGCACTATTTGATCTGGTTTACACGCTAATCACTAGGTATTTCGTTCAAATACCAGGTCCTAACACTAAAAATATAAAACATACATTTACATTAACAAAATTTGCAGCTGAATAACATAACAACCATTTCATATATCAATAATTGCTTTTGCAAAATAATACAACATTGTAATCGTTACAAATTACCATTTGTTTGCATTATTGTAACGATTACGACGTAAAAACATCATTTAACATAAAATTGATGCCATCCAAAACTTGTCAAGTAGCTGCACCCATGCCATCCTCAGCAACCATTGCTAAGTCAGCGCTGTTGAGTGAGTTCTAGTTTTATAAATAAAATACTTTACTTTATTTTGAAACCTTTCCTTAACTTTCATTCGTGATCATACATCATACGTACACATAAATAAACTTATTATTATCTTTCATCATCATTCATCATCGTACGTCGTCCGTTCTCATTCATCATCATTCATTCATTCTCTTTCATATCGTACATTTCTTACATTTCGTACATTCGTCATTATCTTTCGATGCCATGTACTATACCCCGAACATAGTGCACGAAGCTGGTTACTGGGCCTGTGGTCCACAAGTAGACCCCGAACATTATGCACGAAGCTGACTCCAGTACCTAGGGCAAGTACATTCATCACTATCTTTCACTTTTCATTGCGGAACAATTTCCTGTGCTATACCCCGAACACTATGCACGAAGCTGGTTACTAGGCCTGAGGTCTACAAATAGACCCTGAACATTATGCACAAAGCTAGTTACTGGGCCTAAGGTCTACAAATAGACCCCGAACATTATGCACAAAGCTGACTCCAGTACCTAGGGCAAGCGGCAAGTGTCCCATACATATGGTCAATCACAAAGATTGGACCCTAATGTTCATCCTTCCGGGGTAGCTAACTCGTACACAGTTGAGCTAACACCCTTCTTTTATCCATGCATTCATTCATTCTTTACATTCCTCTTTTCATTACCATTTACTTCTGCTTTACGTTACATAATACTTTACTTTCATTATCATACTCATACCACATAAAGCCATAGAATAATATGTAATAAGGAACATAAAGAAATATATCAAAACCATACATAACATCATCATAAACATCACATTCCACATCATACATCATCATATAATCATCATACATCATCCCCGGGAACATTCCATTTCATATCCTAAAACTTCCTTTTTCTCAAAATTTCAGAAATAATTCTAAGTCTTTTAGGCGCATGGACACTATGCAGGCACATGAGTACTATGTAGGAGCATGGGGAAAGTTGGGCGGATGGGCACTATTTGGGCGCATGGCCAACACTTAGTCATCTAGGCAACTTTCTAGGCACATGGACACTATGCAAGCGCATGAGCCTGACTTAGGCGCATGGGCACTTGAGCGTCTGGGCACTATTGGGGCGCATGAACTCTAGGCGTTTGGGGACACTTAGGCGTTTGGGAAGTTGGGCGCATGGGCTACTATTCAAGCGCATGAACCACTACTTGCAACTATCATCATAATTCAGTACCAAATCCAATTCTAACATGTTCTAAGCTTAGTTCTAGCATTCTAAGCAACATAAACATGCTCATAACATAATGTAACCAAACATCATCCCATCATACATCCACCCCCATTTCACATACACATATATATGGGCATACACACCGATCATCATTAACGTTTAAAAATGTATTTCCAGCCCCAAAATCAATTCAAACATGTAAAAGTGGGGATCTAGAACTCACCTTTGCAACTTTCGTGAATGACTTCTGTTGATACATATGTACCTAGCTTAGGAGCTTAATGTAAAATGTCTTTCATGTCTTACATATATGTAATGAATGAGTTGAATGAAATGAATATATGTTTGATGCTTATATTGTTTAATATTTCATTGTGTATTGTGTCATAACGTATATTGAACTAACTATATAGGTTTGTGGTTGTTTACATAGTTCTTAGTCAAGAATGGTTGAGAAATGTGTTTAAACTTAATCGTATGAAGTATTCATGCGAATGGACCATGCTAATGGACCATACGCATGAACACTTCATGCTAATGGATCAGTCGCACGACTGAACCAGGAGACTGGATCAGTCGCACAATTGAGACATAAGATTTGCTCAGTCGCACGACTAAACCTTCAGTCGTGCGTATGGACCAATCGTATGATTCATTCGCACGACTGAACCATACTAATGGTTCAGTCGCACGATTGACAAACCCTAACCTATAAATATCACTTAATTCGTGGAAAAACATAACACTTGAAGAATTTCGACTCACATACGTACCCTAGCCGTCCAGAGACCTTGGAGAACCTGTTCCAACTTCATAGATCGCAGTTGATCGTGTTGTAATCATTCATAACGTTTCTTTAATCTATATATTGATCGAAACTGCGTTCTCACTGTTTGGATCGCCAATCATATAGGATTCCGCACTATTTGATTAGGTTTACACGTATTCAGTTAGTACTCCGTACGTACACGGTCCTAACAAGTGGTATCAGAGCTTTGGCTCTTGATTTTGCGTGTTGATTCGATTAGTTTTGGTGCAAAAATCACGTTTTTCTTTCAAAAGAGTCACTTTTTTGAGTAAAAACAGTGTTTTCAGTGTCTCCAGATCTAAAAGTTTAAGTTTTTTCGGCATACGGCAGATTAGGGTTTGTGAAAAATCGTATTTTTGTGTCAAAGTACCAAAAACCTTTGAATTTTCAAATCCAGCAGCCTCAGTCGCACGATTGGCTCAATCGCACGACTGAACTCAATCGCACCTCCCTTATGCACGATTGAACTCAGTCGCCCATCCATTCGTACGACTGAACACCCCATTCACATTGTCCATCCGCACTTGTTCAATCGCACGATTGACTCATCCGCATTGGTTCAATCGCACGATTGATTCATCCGCATTAGTCCATCCGCACGATTGACCCAATCGCATCTCTCCATTCGCACCGGTGACACAGTTTTGTTCTAACTCTCAAAGTTTAAAAAAATTGAAGATCAGTACTCTGCGTTTACTGCCGGTAGACACTCTCGAATCTAGAACCTTCTGCTGCTGGAGAATGAGGTTGGAAATCACAATAAGCCTCCTAAACTTATAACGTTAGATGAGTACCCACAATGGAAGCAAAGGTTGAGATTTATCTAAATGGAGTTGATCCCAATCTGTGGGAAGCAATCGAAACAGGTTATAGCATGCCGGTTGGTGCTGATGGTGTTAAACTTACCTTGGGTGGCATGACTGATAGCGAGAAGGTAAAGTACAATGCTGAGAAGAAAGTGTATGCTCTGTTGACTCAATCGATACCTAAGGATTTATTCCACCAGTTTTCTGAGAACACACAGGCAAAGAAGCTATGGGAAGCCTTGGAGAAACGATACGACGGGAATGCATTGTTGAAAGCTCTAATGGCAAAGGCATTGAAGAAGGAGTTTGATAACTTCTCTTCAATAGGTAAAGAGAGCTTGGATGATGTCATGGACAGATTCTACCATTTAATGAGTGAGCTGCACACTCATGGAGTCACAACTTTAATGGAAGATAAGGTCTCAAGCTTTGTAGGTAGTCTGCCAGAGAAGTGGGATTCGTTTGTGTCAAATTTAAGACAAAACAAGTTACTGGAAAAAATAGACATAAATGACTTCATCCTGAAATTGAGAGAGGAGGAACTGAGGATGAAATACAGGTCACAGAAAGGATCCTATGACCAGAATCCTTCACATTACAGATCCTCTTCCACTTCAACAAGTTCAGGAGCACCTTTTTAAGACATTTGTATCTAGTTCAACTGTTCCTTCCCAATCCACTGCTTCGGGATCTGAACGTCAGGGTCATCTTGTACCCAATATATTACACTTGAAGCAAATGCTACTAAGTTGAAGACCGAGAATCTCGGAAATATCACTGTGGAGGTTGCAAAGGAGCATATGGACCTTTTAGCTGCGTTCGTTCATTCTTATGATGGTCTAGTTGCAGGAAAGATCGGGAAATGCCATCTGGCTGATGAGTATTACGAGCAGGTGGACGAGAATGAATTAGAAAGAATGGACATTATGTGGGCTTTAGCAAGTGCTATCAAGCGAGCTAAGAAGTTTGTGAAGAAGACAGGACAGAACTTGATAGCCACAAAGGATACAACTTTCGGTTTTGATAAAACCAAAGCTACCAGCTTTAACTGTGGAGAAAAGGGGCATTTCAAACGTGAATGTGTAAAGCCCAAGAAGACAGGTAATGGTCTTTCTCATCATTCAACCATCAAGACAAACCCACGAGTGGAGCTTCTTCGTCAAGCAAAGAAACAAAGGCCTTGACTGCTCAAGATGATGAAGGACAAGATTGGACCTTCAAGTTTGTTTCTTCGGGCGAATAGAACATTGCTAATGTTAAGGGTCTGGATGATGACACTATAAGTGAAGGTGAAAGAGCAGTTGAACTAGTGATGTCAGATCATGAAGATACTACTAATATGGTTAATCACCTGATTGAAGAAGATCTTAGAAAAACAAGTTCAGAATCTCCAGCATCCGAGGAATCAAACATTGCGCTAATGGCTGATTCAACCGAATATTCATGGGTAAGTAACAAAGACCAACTTTTTGAAAGTCATGCTTGTAATGAATGTAATAAGTTTAGAGAAAGCATTGATCTTAAATTTGCTAGGTTATTAGATCACAATGATAGCTTAGTAAATGACTCACAACTGTGCACAGAAGCTAATCGGATTTTAAAACAAAATGAGTGCAGATATAAAGAGAAAATAGAACTTTTAAATAAAAAACTAAGGGAAACCGAGGTTGTTGCTTTTAATCAAGCAAATGATAAAGTTTTATTTGAACTCTTTGGAAGAAACTAAGAAAGAAAAAGCAGTTTTGGAAGGTGAAGTCAACTCATTAAAACAAAAACTGCAAAGTTGGACCAGTTCCTCTCACATAGTTCAAAACTTAGTGAAAGAAAGGAACAATGGGGAAGGGTTAGGTTACAAAGTGGTTCCACCACCACATGAGATATTGTTAAATGCTAAATATAGACCAGTAAATAACAATCCTATTAAGGATCATGTGGTGTCCACTCCTCTAGTTAGTGATCCAGATTGCACGTGTAAACCGATAGAATCAGTCACTAAACAGAAGGAGGCTACTTTGAAATCTAAAGGCAAGATGCCTATTGTGAATTTGGAAGAACAATTTGAAAAGGTTAATGTAAATTCAGGTTCAAACATGTCTTCTTCAAAATCCAAACTGACCAAACCAGTTAACCAAACACGTGCTTCACGTCAAAGTCCAAATAAACAAAAGGTTAAAGATGATAAAAATGTTCAAACAATAAATTTTGTTAAAGAAACAAAAACATCAAAGAAAGAAGTGTCCAAACCCAACCAGACTAAAGTCACACCTGTGTCACACACTTCCCCACAGAGACAATTTTCCCAGTATGCAGAAGGTAGATCATGCTACAATTGTAGAAAGAGATGACACATTGCTTCTAATTGTCCTCATTATCAAACACCAAGAAAGAAAATTGAACTTTATGATACTAAACCAATTTCTTCAAAAAGGAGTTCTATTACTCCACCAAAAAGAAATAATGAACCTAAAGTTCAAACCGTAAGCCAGTCGTCTGTTTATCACAAACAGGTCGTACACAAAACTGGCTTATGGAAAGAAAAGTCAAGTTCAGTGTCTGATGCTGAGAACACTAAGAAGTATGATATGCCCTCACCCTCAAATGGACAGTGGGTAGAATTTATGATGTGTGATGCCTCTGGGTCACCCAAGCTAGTTAAGGCTTGGGTACCTAACCTAAACTAATCATTTCCTTTAAATATGCAGGGTGCCCGCTATAGTGCTTCTACCAATACCTGGATAGTTGATAGTGGGGCATCAAGGCACATGACTGGGAACTTGTCTCTCGTTTTCAATGTCAAACAAATTAAAGGGGGGAATGTATCATTTGCTGGAAATAAAGGAGGATACATCACGACTCAAGGCGAAGTGGGAAACCAGAAAGTCAAGTTTGACAAGGTCAACTATGTTCAACAACTACAAAATAACTTGCTTTCTGTATCCCAGATCTGTGACAAAGGATTCAAGGTAGTCTATGACAACAAGAAGTGCTATGTGTTGAAGAAGGAGTTCGTAATCCTGGAGGACCAAGTCTTAATGTCAGCTTCAAGATATAATGATGTATATGTCTTGGACCTATCAAAGGCCTCCACAACCGTTCATCAAGTTCAATGCTTCTTGTCAAAGGCAACAGAGAAAGACTCCATTTCCTGGCATAGGAGAATGGGACACATTAATCCACGGAAGATGAATCACTTGATCTAGAATGATCTAGTGCGTGGAGTAAATGTTAAGAACTTCCAATTACCGGATTTTTGTGTCACGTGTAAGAAAGGGAAACAGACAAAGAAATCTCATAAGGAAAAGAAAGTTCACTCAATTGACCTACCTCTTGAGCTTCTTCACATGGATCTGTTTGGGCCAGTAAGTACAAAGAGCATTGCCGGCAATTTGTATTGCTATGTTGTTACTGATGATTACTCAAGATTCTTTTGGGTGATGTTTCTGAAATCCAAATCAGAGACATTTGAATCATTCAAGGAGCAGGTAACCACATTAGAGTCACTCTACAAGCTGAAGGTAAGGCAAGTTCGCTCAGACAACGGCACTGAGTTCAAGAACCAATGGATGGAGGCATTCTTCAAAGAAAAGGGAATTGTGCACCAGTTCACATCTGCCTACACTCCTCAAATGAACTGAGTTGCTGAGAGAAAGAATCGAAGCTTGATAGAGACAGCCCGGACGATGCTAGCAAACTCAAAACTGCCTATCCAATTTTGGAACGAGGCAGTTGCCAATGCATGTTACACCTTAAATCGAGTCCTGGTGGTCAAACGTCATGGTAAAACGTGTTACGAGTTGCTCCAACGACGTAAACCTAATCTAGAGTACCTCGAACCATTTGGTGCACCATGTACGCTGCTGAAGAAAAATCAGTCAGGGAAGTTTAGTGAAAAGGCTGAAGAAGGAATTTTTCTAGGATACAACATACCGAATAAGAGAGTTTACAACAACTCAACGGGTCAAGTAGAAGTGTGGTGCAACATCGACGTTCAGAGATACACCACCCCCCTGCTGGAAAAGGACCCGCATTCTTCTTCGATTATGATGGATTCTTTAAGTCCTTCAACATCCATGTCTCACCTTCTGATGATGTGTTAGCTACCAGAATGATGTACGAGGTGTTAAATACACCTTCACTGGAACAAACGACTTCAGCGTCACAAGGTGAGTCTTCTAGTTCTTTAGGGGGAGCATTTGAGGTAAGTGACTCCTCCTCTGATGATGAAGACGTGGCAAATGATCAGGTGGATCAGGAGGAACAGGTTCCTACTACTGCAAGTACACAAGCATCAGATGTTGATGCCTCTGACACTTCGGAACCTCACACTCCCACTGCCTCAGATACCGAACCTGCTGTTCACAATCTGGATAATGAGGTAGTTGTACCCACCACTCCTGGATCACGACTAAACGTGTATCATCCTTTGGACAATGTCATTGGAGATGTTCGATCAGGAGTACAGACCATAAATCAGCTATACTCAGTTGATTATGCCTCAGTCATGGAAAATGGATATCTTCACAACGGTGCTTATCGATGTTTTGTGTCTCAATTTGAGCCAAAATATGTTAGTGAAGCATTAAACGATGAGGCATGGGTAAGTGCAATGCAAGAAGAACTCCTACAGTTCAAGAAGCTAGGAGTATGAACCCTTGTGGACAAACCAAAAGGTGCTAAAGTCATTGGAACTAAATGGGTCTTGTAATGCAAGAAAGACGATCAAGGGGTCATAATTCGAAACAAGGCTCGACTTGTCGTTCAAGGTTTTAGATTATTCGAAGGAATTGATTATAATGAAGTGTTTGCACCTGTGGCAAGGATGGAAGCAATCCGTATCTTCCTCGCCTATGCCTCTTACATGAAGATCAAAGTTTATCAATTGGATGTAAAGAGTGCATTTCTTCATGGTGAAATCCGGGCGACAGTGTACGTCAGTCAACCCGAAGGATTTGAGGATCCGTATCATCGGCACAGAGTTTACAAACTAGATAAGGCTCTCTTCGGGCTCCATCAAGCCCCAAGAGCATGGTATGAGAAGCTCTCGACTCATCGTGTGAAACACGGCTTTCGCAGAGGAGTGATTGATTGTACACTGTTCATCAAAGAAAAGGATGGTGACTTACTGCTCGTACAGATTTATGTTGATGACATAATCTTCGGTTCTAAAAACGAAGATCTATGTAAAGAATTTGAAGCAGTAATGAAAGCTAAATTTGAGATGAGTGCCATGGGAGAAATGAAGTTCTTTCTCGGGTTACAGGTGGATCAGACACCAAAGAGAATATTTCTACATAAGACCAAGTATGTAGGTGATATCCTAAGTCTATTCGATATGGAGAATGCTTCGGCAGCTGAAACTCCACTTGCTACAAACCACGATGTGGCACCCGACGAAAATGGTGATCTGGTGGATGCCACCATGTACAGAGGAATGATCGGATCACTCATGTACCTCACTGCCTCACGACCTGATATCATGTAAGCGACGTGTCTCTGCTCTAGATATCAGGTGAAACCGAAAGTCAACCATCTCATAGGCGTCAAAAGGATATTTCGTTATCTGAAGGGTACTCCAACACTTGGGTTGTGGTATCCTCAAGACGATGACTTTGAGCTTACAGCGTATAGCGATTCGGATTATGGTGGCTGCAAAATGAACTACAAGTCAACATCTGCAGGATGTCAATTCTTTAGGAGAAGATTAGTCACATGGCAATGTAAGAAGCAGACATTGGTTGCTCTGTCAATTTGTGAAGCTGAATATGTTGCTGCTGCAAGCTGCTGTTCACAAATCATCTGGATTCAACAACAAATGCGGGACTACGGTTTGAATTCTCTAACACTCCTATATTTGTTGATAATTCTGCTGCTATAGCCGTAACTAAAAATCCTGTCCAACATCCTAAAACCAAACACATCGGAATTAAATATCACTTTATACGTGATTGTTTTGAAAAGAATTTAATCGATGTTGTTAAAATTAATACGGACTTTCAACGTGCTGACCTCTACACAAAAGCGTTTGATAAACCAAGATTTTTATATCTATTAGAGGTCAACGGCGTGAAAAAGAAATGTGAAGTGATTCTAGAAGATGACAGTGCTTAGTCCGACAAGTAGAGTTATTTTTTATTTTTTATTTTTATTTTATTTGTTTCTATAAAACCCAAAAAAAATATTCGCAGTTTTAGAATTTTAGGGGGAGAATAGGTTAGAGTAGTATTAAATTAGGAGTTTTAATTTCAGTATTTAAAAAATAAAAAAAATAAAAAAAACGAGGGAGGAGGACAGCATAGCTAAAAGGATAGAAATCAAATCTGTGATACTGATTCAATGCTTATGGAAAATGATAGTAAATGGGGAACAGATTATTTGGGACTTCAAGAATTTAAATGATTAAGATGCAAAATTCAAAGTATAAATCTGAGAAGTCTAAGCAAAATAAAAGGAAAAATGATAGTAAAACTAGCATGCTACTAAGGTAACATAGAGAAAGTAGGCCTAGAGGTTGCAAGTTCATTATATGATGTGTCGGTAGATTCAACACAATAGATGAGTAGACCTCATTGTTGACTTAAATTCAAACTAAATTGTTCAACTTGCTGTGGGTTTCCATCTTATCCCTGGTTAACACAATCAACGTAGTTTCAATAAGGGGTGTCGAGCAAATAAACGCCACAAATGTGTGCGGATGACCATAAAAAGAACAAAGCACGAAAAAAAATTGTGTAAGCGCTATCAAGCTGATAACAAATGTTGTTGGTGCATTACGTGCAAAAAGAAAAGAAAAATGCTCTCACAAGAAGATAGGTTGTGTGCCTCTCTGTTGTGTGATGACACTGACCTGAGGATAAGCATAACCTAAATATTCTAGAATTCATTATTGTTTGCGCCTCTCTGCTGTGCGATGGCACTGACTTGAGGCTTAGCATCTCTTTGAAAGCTCTTAGAATAATTTCTTCTTGTCAAAATAGCCGTAGACCGCTCAAAAATCTCCTGAGGAATGTTGATTACCATATAAGTGTGGGATCCACAAA
Organism: Flaveria ramosissima; assembly: GCA_025215565.1. Lineage (NCBI taxonomy): Eukaryota > Viridiplantae > Streptophyta > Magnoliopsida > Asterales > Asteraceae > Flaveria > Flaveria ramosissima. The sequence goes on from CM046045.1 coordinate 56,974,757, forward strand.
TGCTTGTTGAAATAATTAAACCTAACATATCACCAATCTATGTCAAAAATCTGTGTATGGATTTAAATAGACAAGTATACAAACAATCATCGTGGCTGCAATTCTTGAAAGTCCAAATCATTGTGTGTATCTCACAGCACTAGTATGATTTCCTAAACTTGCTAATGACTCTCGATAAAAACAAGAATCTAGCATCAAAAGGTTTTGGGAACATGTCCCAAATGATTCTGGAATACCTGTATGATTCCAAAATGAATCGTACGAGAAATGATTAACTGGAATTGAAGCTGTGATGTCCATGAAGTAAAATCAATTAGAATTATTCTAATAGGTCGTATTTCATCTCAATCAAAAATACAAAAATATGTCTTGTCTTTGTTTTATTTCTAGTTGTGTAATTTAGTTAATTTCAGTTAATTTAGTAGTTAAATGTCGGACTATGCATCGGAAGCCAATCTGGGATTCAATCATTAAAAGGGTCACGTCTGAGGTGACCAATGGGGTTTTCAAAGGTAAAAGGATCATGTCTGAGGTGATCAACAATTTTTCTAAGTTAAAATGGTCATGTCTGAGATGATCAATGGTCAAAATGTCTTATCAATAAGTAAAAGGGCTAAGTGTATGAATGGTCATAAGGTCAAACTCATAAGTATGAGCCATTCGCACGACTGGACCATGAGTATGGACCAGTCGTACGATTGGACCATACGTATGAGCCCAATCGCATGACTAAATCACATGTATGGACCAGACGTGCGATTGGACCATAAGCATGGTTCAATCCATACGATTGGATCATCAGAATGAACCAATCGCACGAATGGAGGTGGGCGAATGGCACAATCGCACGACTGAACCATGCGTATGAGTCCAGTCGCACGACTGGATCAACCGCATGGGATAGCATACGACTAAACGCAGTCGCATGCTCAATCGCACGAATGAGCTCAATCGCACGACTCAGTCTCAGTCGCACTGTCCATTCGCACGACAGAACAGAAGGATTCAAGTCAAATAAATTCAAATGTCATTGTTACAGCAGCATGGTGAGTCGGTGGACGATGAGCACCAAGCACAACATATGTGCTCATCTAGACATTACGTCCCTGAACGCGTCTGAGTTCGCGGGCATTATTACATTTCTAGGGAGATCGAGGATCTTCAGAGCTATCTCCACGCCTTGCACACCATACAGGTTGATACAGCAGGCTTTCTGGGAAAGCGCTGTTGTAGATAGATCCATCTTTGGCCAGGCCATTGACATCAGTGAGGAGGATCTAAGGACGGTCTTAGAGTTGGGAGCTGATGGCGATGCCCTACCAGACTGCATCCGTTGACTATCCGAGGTTGCTTTCTTCGGGCTAAGTACTCGGGGGACATCAACGCAGGTGTGCTCAACAAGAGCAACCTGTGCCCCCAATTCAAGTACTTAGGGGGTGTTTAATTACGGCTGACCGGGCTGACCCGGCTGACTGGCTGACTCAGTCAGCGGGTCAGCCCGTTTGATATGCATTTTGTTTCCTGTTGACCGGGTCCAATTAGCTGACCCAAACCAGAAATTAAACAAAGCTGACCCATTATCTTTGCTAACAAACCCAGCAGAGCCACCCCACCCACCCTCCTTGCACGACCACCGAGTGACCACCGACGGCCACCACCCTACCCACCCTCCTTGCGTGACCACCGAACAACCACCGACGGCAGACCCCCTGCGCGACAACCCCCCAGGCGCGACCAGCCCCCTACGCGACAACCCCCCCCTGCGCGACGAGCCCCCCTGCATGACGAACTCCCTGCTCTTCGACCCCCCCGCGCGACGACCTCCCTGCTCGACGACCCCTCTTCGGTAATCTTGCTTTCTCTTGCCTTTTCTCTATGAAATTCTGTGGGTGTAGATATGTATATAGATGTGTATGTATATGTGTATGTAGATATGTATGTAGAGCTCTATGTATGTAGATGTGTATGTGTGTGTAATCTTGAGTGAGGAGAAAACCAAGATAGTCTTGTGATTGGTTTTATATAACCAAACTATGAAGGGTTTTTTGGTTTTAAAATAAGGACAATTGACCAAACTATGGTAGATTCACCAATAGAGTTCGATTCACCAATAGAGTTCGATTGACATCAATTGACCAAACCGGGCAATAAGGTTATTTTTCTTATTCAGCAAAGTCAGTCAGATACTAAATCAAACAGCCAAGTTTCAGTTAGATGCAGACCCAGTCAGAACTTCTTACTGGGTCAGCTTCTGACTCAGTCAGATCTTACTCAGTTAGCAGTAATCAAACAGCCCCTTAGCCCATGTGCTGTTGAAGTGTATTGCCTCAAGGAAGGGAGGTTTTGATGAGCTTTCTGATCAGATCCAGAATTCCTATGTGGCTCTGGTTCTGAATCATCCTTTCAGCTTTTCAAGGATGATCTTCACCTACTTGTTTGAGAACATAGAGGTTAAAGGCAAGGAAGGCTTCTGCATGTTCCCACGATTCATACAGATGATCATCGACCAGAAGCTTCCTTCGCTGCCCAAGGAGAAAGAGGATGTTGTGGTGCTCGAGGTCATGGACGACACTACACTTGGGAGGATGAAGGTTTATCGGGGCAAGCAGGTGAAGCCCCCGGTAAGGAGGCTGTTTGGGCATTTGATCCGAGAGGACTACATGGCGCCAGCGAAGAGGAAGTGGCGTCATGATGATAGTGACTAAGATTCTGAGCCGATTGTGATCCCATACGACGATTCTGATGATGATGATAGTGGTGATGGTGGAGATACTGGCCCCACCCAATCTATGGCCACTACCACAGATGTTACATCTCCATCATCCACCCACGGAGGAGCTGAGACGGCAAGATTCCATCAGGACTTCCGTCCTGATGAGGAGGAGGAGTCTGATGAGGAGCCATTAGTTCGAACGGTGGGCAACAGGGTGGTTGCCACCGAGCGAGGGATTAGGGCGGTAGGTGGACGCTAGGGTGAGTCTGGGGAGGCTGCTACTGATCCATCTTACACCCCAGACCAGCCCAGTAGCCAAGGGGGAGCATCCTCCTCGAAGGGATCAAGTAAAAAGAGGATGGCTCAGCCACACGGGATGAAGAGTAATAGAAAGAGATTCACCTTGATCACCACCTCTAACACCACCACCACCACCACCACAGCTACCACCACCACTACCACACCCTCCACTACTACTACCACACCACCCACCATTACTACCACACCTCCACCCTCCACTACTACAACCATACCTCCACCAGTTATACCTATACGACCACCCATCTTTACCATATCTACCACCACCCATCGAGCCGGGACTTCATCTCAGGTCCCACTGAGCTTAGGATCTTCTCTGCCCTCCATTGGGTTAGAGGAGCAGCTGGCCAATCTAAACCGGATTGTGCTTAAGCTGCTTGCTACTGATGAGCAACGAGCTACACAGCTAAACCAGCTGATGGAGCTCAATGCTTCTCAGGCTCAGCAGATAGAAGCTCAGAGTCAGGAGATTGCTGAGCTTCGTGAGCTGCAGACTTCTTCAGTACAGAGGATAGATGATCTTGAGGCGAAGAACAAGAAGTTGATGCTACGACTCAAAGGCTCCAAAGATGAGCCCCTCAAGATCAGAGAAGGAGACGATGATGGTGATGATGACGATGATGAGAATGATGAGGATGATGATGATGAGACGGATGGAGAAGGTGATGGAGCTGAAAGAGAGGAGAAGGGAGAAGATGAGGATGAAGGAGATGATGCTGCTGCATCAGCATCCACACAGGCTAGAGAGCGACGGTCAAAGAACGCTCAGGATCAGGGAGCCTCACCCTCAGCCCCTCCGGCTGACGTGCCTGCTATTCAGGGCAAAAGTAATGATTAGATATTTATGTATTTTAAAGCTTTTGTACTTGAATCATGTATTAAACTTTTGTACTTAATGTTTATATATATTTAATGTTTAACTGTCTTGATTATTGACTAATGATTTATGTGTTACATGTTTAAATCAAGCAGATCAAGCATATCAGCAAGATGAATACGATGTTGCTCCCCTTCAGCAAATCAAGTCTCAACTCAAAATGATTCTTGATTTGCAAGGGATTGTCAGACGGTCAGTGAGCTATACTCCCAAAGAAGGAGAAATCATTCATGACCTGACTGACGAGCAACTTGCTGAGATGTTCAGGCTGAACCCAGATGAGATTGTCAAGGATGCTCCTACTTTTGAGGTGACAAGTGATGATGAGTTCAACGACATAGATGAAATCGAGATAGAGGATGTCACTGCTGACCATTATCCAAAGTACACTGACCGAGAGGGAAATGTAGTCCCCAACTTTGGTGATACTCTCGGCAGTGATACATTTGACAAGCTGGATCAGATGGAGAAAGAGGCTGAGAAGACCGAGGGTCAAGCCCAAGCCTCAGACGACGATGTTGACAATAAAAAGGCTGAATGGGCGGCCTGTTTTGCTGAGATCCGAGCCATGCGTACTGCACAAAAGCGCAATGTCTACACCAAGCTATACAAAGTCAAGAAACACTTAAAGGTGTCAGGCAAAATCATTGCATGGGCTTATTTTGAGGATCTGAATGTGTATGTAGTGAAAAGAGAAAAGGGCATAGAGTACTTTAGATTCCCACATGATCTAAAGACTCTCCCTGGTTTTGAGCTCAACCAGCTGGAACGCCTAAAGTTGTTGTATGCTAACCCGAGAATGATGTCAGGCTGGTTTGATGTTGCACTGAGGAAAGAGTACCACACCAGGTGGGTTAACTTTAGACCTCAACAACCAAAGAGGTACATCAGACGGTCTGTAGTTGATCCCATTACTGGAAAGCCAAAGGTCATGCTGAAGTGGAGTCCTCCCCGTACAATGTCTAAAATCCCTCTAAGGGAAATGCCACATGACTTCACTTCACACTTCAAGTGGTGGTACTATGATTGGAGAACAGGTGAGGCGATCATAGTCTTACAAAAGGAGAGCCAAATGGATACTATCCGGGTGTTTGACCCTATGTGGCCGACCAACTTGTCTTCAAACGATGTGTATACATTATACAAGTGGCCACTATTTTATGACTCGCTGGATATTGTACAAGCCCTCCAGTTCCAAAATTTCATAAGACTCTGTTTTGCATTCGAGATACATGACAAAGTTACAAGAGAGGAAAAGTAGAAGAAGTTTGAGGAGCTAATGAAGAATGTTAGACAATGATGTAAACTAGGTCCAAGGGGGAGTTTGTTGATACGTATGTACCTAGTTTAGGAGCTTAATGTAAAATGTCTTTCATGTCTTACATATATGTAATGAATGAGTTGAATGAAATGAAATATTCGTTTGATGCTTATATTGTTTAATGTTTCATTGTTTATTGTGTCATAACGCATATTGAACTAACTATATAGGTTTGTGGTTGTTTACATAGTTCTTAGTCAAGAATGGTTGAGAAATGTGTTTAAACTTAATCGTATGAAGTATTCATGCGAATGGACCATGCTAATGGACCATACGCATGAACACTTCATGCTAATGGATCTGTCGCACGACTGAACCAGGAGACTGGATCAGTCGCACGATTAAGACATAAGATTGGCTCAGTCGCACGACTGAACCTTCAGGCGTGCGTATGGACCAATCGTATGATTTTGTCGCACGACTGAACCATACTAATGGTTTAGTCGCACGATTGACAAACCCTAACCTATAAATACCACTTAATTCGTGGAAAAATGTAACACTTGAAGAATCTCGACTCACATACGTACCCTAGCCGTCCAGAGACCCTAGAGAACTTGTTCCAACTTCATAGATCGCAGTTGATCGTGTTATAATTGTTCATAATGTTTCTTTAATCTCTAGATTGATCAAAACTGCGTTCTCGCTTATTGGATCCGCAATCAAATAGGATTCCGCACTATTTGATTAGGTTTACACGCATTATCAGTTAGTACTCCGTACGTACACGGTCCTAACAACTTTTTCAAACTCGAATGCAATTGAGTTCAAGCACCTAGAAACCCACTAAAACACACAAACGAACACACAAAACACACATAAGCATAAACCCGAGGCTAGAATCAGCCAAGAACACCTCAAAACATCAAATTCTTACCTTAAATTCGACTTCTTCTTGTTCTTCTTCAAAACCCGAAATCTTCTCTGCTTCTTTCTCTCTCTAAAAATCGGCTGAAAGGTGAAAGTAGTATGGCATGGGCGGCATGTTACTTTTGTACAAAATAATATAAAATTTTATACTTTTTACACATTTAACCCATGAACTTGGGTTAAATTGCATTTCTTACTTTTTTATGCACCTTATTCTTTATTTCTCTTCTTTTAAAATATCCGGGTGTTACAATTTGGCAGCCTCAAACACTCCAATTAGTCACCAGAAGAACCCTTGCATCAGCTTATATGCAGCCTCTTTACCCAACATAATCCGCATTAACAATCATTCAAACATGACACACCTTATGCAGCTTGCTAACATCATCAAACCATCACCTAATTCAGCCTTTGAACGGCACCAAAATAGCAGCAACAAGGCTGCATTTCTGCAGCATTTCAGCTGCGAATCAGCAACCAAACATTGTGTTATTGCGTAGATGATCTACGGATAAAGAACAATAACTTCTTGTTCTTCAGTAGATGATCTACGGACAAAGAATCATAACTTCTTGTTCTTCCGTAGATGAGATAAGGACAAGGCAAAATTCTTTTTTGTTCTTTCGTAGATGAGATACGGACAAGGCAAAAAAATTTTTTTCTTCCGTAGATGATTTACGGACAAAGAAAAAGTTTTTTTCTTCCGTAGATGATCTACGGATAGAGAACATAAGCAGACATGTTTGCCTTAGTCGAATTCGAAGTAGTGGACATCAGCAGATTGGGCTTGTGATCAACAAAACAAAATCGGGCTTGATATTCAGGCTGTCATCAACAAAAACAATATGACTTCGGATTTGTGCGTTTGACTCGGGTTACAAAACAAGAACAAAAATTGGTTGTTCCAAAGTTTTGAAGACCTCGCTTTCGCAACAACAACAAAACCCTCGGCATTGAACAACTATTCAACAAAAACAAGATCAAGTTTCATTTTCACATCAGAAATCTATAATTTAGGAGGAGTATTGTTGGGTCAAGCACCTTTGAAGAAATTGAAGATTTTCAATTTATATTGAAGATGATGAATTAAAGAGCAAGAATCAACAAAGTATTAATCTAGGGTCTATATTGTAAATATTATAAATTCTAGACTAGCATAAATAGCATACTTATCATTCATTGTAAGGATGTTTGGTTCACCACCAAGTGTGGGAATCACATTCCATAACCAACATCATATCATCATCCTTCATGGATGATGAATTTATCATCAAATCAATAAACAACAAGCATGAAACACTTTTGTGTTCATCATTATTAAATTTTAGCATCTAATCATTAAATTTTGTTCTTATTAATTGGAATCCTAAGATCCAAGCTCAATAATCTCGTTCAAATCGGGAACACACAGTTGACAAAGGAGAGGAAGGAGGCAGAGGATGCAGACAGACAAGAAAGCCATAAGGTAGAGGCTACGACAACTAAGCAATAACCTCAGGTAGACAAGGAAGTAGACAGACAAAACATAATCAGCTACCTGAGTGCCACAGGCCTCTACCAGGTATCTACACTTCTTCCCTTATCGTATGATGTTAGGACCTGGTATTTGAACGAAATACCGAGTGATTGCGTGTTAAACCAACTCAAATAGTGCGGAATCCTATTTGATTGGCGATCCAATCAGTGAGAACACACGATGAATCAATCAAGAATTGATTTCAACGTCAGAAATCGATTAGGAACCGATCTGATGTGTTCTATGAACTTGGAGAACGATTTGGGAGGCTTCTGGACGGCTAGGGTACGTCTGGAGTCGTAATGGGATGAATGCTTGCGTTTTCCCACGAATTGGGTCTATTTATAGGTTAGTATTGTTCAATCGTGCGACTGGGCCATAAGTATGGTTCAGTCGTGCGATTGAGCCATGCGGTTGATCCATTCGCACGACTGAGTGTTCAGTCGTGCGATTGAGTCAATCTTATGTGCCAATCATACGACTGATCCAGTCTCCTGGTTCAGTCGTGCGATTGAGTCAATCGTATGAAGTTATTCATGCGTGTGGTCCATTCGCATGGGCCATCCGCATGAGAACTTCATTAAGTTAAGTTTGAATGTTCTATTTAATATAACTTGATGTGCACTCATTCAAACATTCATAAACCCAATCAATTCAATCACAACTCATTAATGAAATATTAAACATTACAAGTAACAACCAAATCATATCATTTCATTAATCAATTACAAGTACATCAACATCAGATAGACAAATTCATTACATTACAAATCCTGATCTAGGGACATACATGTATCAACAAACTCCCCCTTGGACCTAGATCTATCTATTCTCTTGTCTTCTGCATAACCTCCTTATATCTCTTGTACTTCTCCTCTTTAGTGACTCCTGCGTGTATCTCAAAAGCAAAGCAGAGTCTTATGACGTTTTGGAATTGGAGGGCTTGTACAATATCTTGCGTGTCATAGAACAGTGGCCACTTATATAATGTGTAAACATCACTAGCAGATAAGTTGGTTAGCCACATTGGGTCGAATACCCTGATAGTATCCATTTGGCCCTCTCTGTTCAGAACTATGACCGCTTCAGCTGTTCTCCAATCGTAGTACCACCATTTGAAGTGGGGAGTGAAGTCCTGTGGCATTTCCCTTAGAGGGATTCTTGACATAGTGCGCGGAGGACTCCACTTCAGCACTATCTTTGGCTTTCCAGTCCTGGGATCAACTTCAGACCGTCTGATATACCTCGTAGGTTGTTGAGGTTTGAAGTTGACCCACCTGGTGTGGTACTCTTTCCTCAGGGCAGCCTCAAACCAGCCTGACATCTTCCTCGGGTCAGCATACAGCAGCTTAAGTTTAGCCAGCTGGTTGAGCTCAAAACCAGGTAGAGTCTTCAGATCATGTGGGAACCTGAAGTACTCTATGCCCTGCTCCCTCTTAACAGCATACGCGTTAAGGTCTTCAAAATATGCCCAAGAGATAATCCTGCCCGACACCTTATGGTGTTTCTTGACTTTGTAGAGCTTTGTGTAGGCATCTCTCTTTGGTGCAGCCCGCTGGGCTCGTACTTCCTCAAAACAGGCAGCCCATTCAGCCTTGCGAATATCAACATCTGCATTGGAGGCTTGGGCTGTTTCTGCAGTCTTTTCTGCTTCTTGCTCCATCTTGTTGAGTACCTCAAAGGTATCACTGACTAGGGATTCACCCAAATTGGGGACCACATTTCCCTCAGCGTCAGCGTACTGAGGATACTCTTCAGCAGTGATGTCTTCTATCTCAACCTCATCAACATCGTTCAGTTCCTCATCACTTGTTGAGTCCACTGTTGGAGCATCCTTCACGATTTCATCGGGATTGAGTTTGAACATTTCAGCTATTTGCTCATCGGACAGGTCATGAATTATCTCCCCTTCTTCAGGGGTATAACTCACAGACCGTCTTACTATCCCTTGTAGGTCAAGAATCATAGTTAACTGAGTCTTGACCATTTGAAGGGGAGTAAAGTCAAACTCATCCCTCTGAAAGTTTGGATCTGTTTGATATAAACATTCAACACATAAATCATTAGTAATTAATCAAACAGACATACATTAACTTAACTTAATATATATATAAACATTTAATACATTTGTTTTTCATTACAAGATTCAAGTACAAAGTAAATTAACAAATAAAACATCTAATCAGTACTTTGATCCTGAATCTGTGGTGTGTCGCTCGGAGGAGCAGAAGTAGTGGATGACTGGTCTTGTCGTCGTTTGGATCTGCGCTCCTGACCTGAGGCAGAGGCCGATGCAGCCGCATCCCCTCCTTCTGCCTCGTCATCATCATCGTGTCCTTCTGTCCTCTCCTCTTCTGTCTCCTCATCATCATCATCTCCCTCATCTTCATCCTCATCTTCATCATCATCATCTCCGTCGTCTCCGTCACCCTCCTTTAGCTTCAGGGGCTCGTCCTTCGACCCCTTCAGCCTCAGCATGATCGTCTTGTTGGTCGACTCCAACTCCTCAATACGTTTGGCTGACTGAGCCTGAGTATCTTGGAGTTGGGCCACCTCGACTCTCTGCTGGTCTATGACCCGAGCTTGCTCTGCCAATTGCTGAGATTGGGCAGCAGCCAAGTCGGTCAATCTGCGGATCTGGGCCGCCTTCTCCTCGTCGGCAGCAAGCAGACGCATAACCATTCGGTTAAGCGCTGAGAGCTGCTCCTCTACCCCAATGTGAGGTAGAGTGAATCCCTGTACCTGTGAGGGCTGGGCTGATGGTCCAGCCTGATATGTGGTGGTGGTGGCAGTGGCTGTGGTGAATATGGGTCGGTGTGTCGATGGTGGTGAAGTGGGGTTGAATGGTCTGGTGATGGATGGGATAGATATAGTGGTGGTGGGTAAAGTGGTGGATGTGGTGGTAGGAGTAGTGGCTGTGGTGGCTGTGGTGATGGATGGGATCTCAGTAGTGGTGGTGGTGGTGGCTGTGGTGGTAGAAGTGGAAGTCACGAAGGTCAACCGACGCTTCTTCTTCTTCATCCCATGTGGTTGAGCCATCCGCTTCCTCCTGGTCCCGGAGGAAGTGGATGCTCCCCCTGCAACTCTGCTCCCTGACCCCGGAACATAGTTGGGGTCAGTATCTCTCACCGAGGAGTCCCTTGGGTGCTCACCGACCACCTTTAGCCCGTGGTCTGTGGGAACGACTTTGCTTCCCACAGTCCTGGTGAGGGGCTCCTCGTCTGACTCCTCCTCCTCAATGTCACCAGCGACAAACTCCTGATGGAAGCCGGCCATCTCTGCGACCTCTCCGGCAGTGGCTGACCCCGGGGGAATAATCTCTGTGTCTGTGCCTCTAGATGGGGCAGGCATGTCATCCCCGGCATCGCCACTATCATCATCATCAGAGTCTGACTCTGGTATAGCGATGTGCTCCACGTCTGAGTCACTGTCCTCGTGGCGCCACTTCCTCTTCGCTGGCGCCACGTAATCAGCCCGGGCCAGATGCCCAAATAACCTCCTGACAGGGGGCTTCACCTGCTTCCCCCTGTAGACCTTCATCCGTCCAAGTGTCGTGTCATCCATGACCTCGAGGATAACAGCATCCTCCTTCTCCTTCGGTAGGGAAGGAAGCTTCTGATCAATGATCATCTGTAAGAATCTGGGTACATACAGAAGCCTTCCTTCCCCTTACCCTCGAGGTTCTCCACTAAGTAGCTGAAAATCATCCTGGAGAAGCTGAACGGATGGTTCAGCACCAACGCTGCGTAAGCGTTCTGGATCTGGTCCGAGAGCTCATCAAATCCACCCTTCCGTGATGCTATACACTTTAGCAGCACGTGGGCCAAGTACTTGAACTGGGGACAGAGGTTACTCTTGTTGAGTACCCCTGCGTTGATGTCCCCAGAGTACTTGGCTCTCATAAAGCATCCACGGACAGTGAGGGGGTGTAAACGTGTGGGACACTCAGCATCGTCCCCGAACTGAAGTACTATCCTCAAATCCTCCTCAGAAATGGTGATAGCCTCACCGAAGATCGAGCTCCTGATGCAGTGTGGCTCGGTGGATCGGTCGACTGATGCCCCAGCCCAAAAGGCCTGCTGCACTGATCTGTAAGGTGTGCAGGGAGTAGATATAGCATACGCGATCCTCGATCTCTGAAGGAAAGTAATAATGCCAGCAAAGTCGGCTGCATTCCTGGAAGTCAAGTCCAGGTGAGCACAAATGTTGTGCTTAGTGCTCATATTCCAATTACCCGCCATCTGTAACACATAATAACATAAACGTTAGTTTCATTGGCTAAGAGTATAAAGCAACACTTAAACTTTAATAAACATTTTCTGTCATGCGATTGGGGATGTACGACTGAAGCCAGTCGTGCGACTGAATCATGCGATTGAGGTTCAGACGTGCGATTGACCTCATACGCACGACTGAGTGTGCGACTGGACTCATGCGCATGAACTCTTGTGCGGTTACACTAGTCGTGCGACTGAGTCTCATTCGCATGGTTCAGTCGTGCGACTGAAGTTCATCCGGACGACCAGTCGTCTGTCTCATTCGTTTCAGTCGTCCCAAGATCTAATCCACGCAGAACAAGTTTTAACATTCAATTAACCGGTTCTTTAGTGTCGCCTATACTTCCCTAATAACCTATTTTAACCAATTTTAACATATTACTTAGTTTTAATAGGTTATTAGGGTTTGATGGTCTCGGTTCGCTTGTTACAGTCGCAATCATCAATTTAGGGTTTCATTCTATCAGATTTCGATGGAATATTACTTCAATATACCTGTAAGATGATGAGCGAAAGTCAGTGACACAGAATCAGCTATAAAAATCAAATAGAGAAAATTTGGGCAGAGTAACGGTACTATATGCGATTTAGGGCGATTTTTGCGAATGAAGAGTCTCTGCGACCGACTCCCCTCTATTTATATCCACTCAAGTTCCAATCGTGCGACTGAGTTCATTCGCACCTTTCAGTCGTGCGAGTGGGACTCAGTCGTGCGATTGGGTCAGTCGCCCTTCTCCAGTCGTCCGACTGAAGTTCAGTCGTGCGACTGACTCACTCGTTCGCATTAAGCATCCGATTGGACTAATCGTATGTTCCATTCGTGCGAATGGACTTCATTCGTATGGTTAGACCATACGTATGGTCCATTCGTGCGAATGGGTCATACTTAGTTAATTTTTCTGCTATTTTCCCAATTTACCTTTAACTCTTTTATATTAGTTTAATTAACGTTATGAACTGTTGATCATCTCAGACATGATCCTTTTAATCTAGAAAACACTTTGATCACCTCAGACGTGATCATTTTAACCACTTTGGTCACCTCAGACGTGACCCTTTTAAAAATACTTTGTCACCTCAGACGTGACTGATATAACTTTTCAAAGAACATATGGTCATCTCAGACATGACCCGTTTTAGTGAGTTTATTCCTTCTGATTTTCCTGATGTAGTCCGACCCTGACTCAAGTTAAAACTTAAAACAAACGAACTAATTTAAGAAGTTAAACTAATTACATAATCAGACATATTTTTGGCTTTTTGTGAGAGATAAATCCAGAGATTGATATCTACGGGATTTGGATCGGGAGTAGATAGCTTCAACTTAGGTTGATCACATCTGGACCAATTCAATTTTTGGAATCATACAGGAATTCAAATCATTTGAGACTTGTTATAAAACCTTTTGATGCTCAAGTTCTCGGTGTTCATCCAGAGTCGTTAGCAACATAAGGAAATCATACTGAAACTCTTAGGTTTTCACATTGATTTGGACCTTTGAGAAAGTAGCCACAATGATTGTCAGTATGTTTGTCCACTTAAATCCATACACAGACTTTCGACACAGACTGGTGACTTATTTAGGTGTAATTATTTCAACTAACACTTGTGGATCCCACACTTATATGGTAATCAACATCCCTCAGGAGCTTTTGAGCGGTCTACGGGTATTATTACAAGAAGAGACTATTCTTAGAGCTTTCAAAGAGAAGCCTGTCCTCAGGTCAGTGCCATCGCACAGCAGAGAGGCGGCAAACAACAATGAATTCTAGAATATCTAGGTTATGCTTATCCTCAGGTCAGTGCCATCGCACAGCAGAGAGGCACACAACCTATCTCCTTGTTAGAGCAGCTTATTTTATTTTGCACAAAATGCACCAACAACATAAGTCATTAGCTTTATTGCATTTGTCTTTCATTTTTTCTTTGCTTTGCTCTAGTTATGGTCATCCGCACACATTTGTGGCGTTTACTTGCTCATTACCCCTTATTGGAATATTGTTGATTGTGTTAACCAGTGATAAGATGGACGCCCACAGTCAGTTGAACACTTTAGTTTTATCTTGAAATCACCAATCCGGTCTAGTTGTCTATTGTGTTGAATCTACCAACATATCATATATGGTCTAGCAGCCTCTAAGTCTACTTTCTTTGTGTCACCTTAGGAGTTGCCAGTTTTCTATCATCTTTCCTTTTAGTATTGCTTAGACTACACAGATTTATTACTTTGAACTTTTGCACATTACTAACACTTAAATTTTAAAGTCCCTCTTGATTTGTTCCTGTGTACTATCATTTTCCAAAGGTATTGAATCGGTATCACAGATACAATCTACCTTATTTCAGCTTGCTACTCCTTCTCCCTCAATTTTTTTTTTTTTTTTTTTTTTTTTTTTTTAATGTTATCTTGCTGACATATTCTCCCCCTAAAATACTAAAATCATTTCTGGTTTAATTATTTTAGGATTTTAATAAACAGCAAGAGAACATGAGTTTAAATAAAATAAACAAATAAACAAATCAAAATAAATAAAAATAAAATTTAAGTACACGACATCGGACTACACATTTTCATCATCAGGAATTACCTCACTTTTCTTTTTAACACCGTTGACCTCTAATAAATATTGAAAACGTGGTTTATCAAAAGCTTTAGTATAGAGGTCAGCGCGTTGAAAATCAGTATTAATTTTAACCACATCAATTAAGTTCTTTTCAAAACAATCTCTTATGAAATGGTATTTAATACCGATGTGTTTGGTCTTAGGATGTTGGACCGGATTTTTAGTTACTGCAATTGCAGCAGAGTTATCAACAAAAATAGGAGTAGATGAGAATTTTAAACCGTAATCCCGCATTTGCTGTTGAATCCAGATGATTTGAGAACAGCAACTTGCAGCAGCAACATATTCGGCTTCACAGGTTGACAAGGCAACCGATGTCTGCTTCTTACACTGCCAGGTAACTAATCTTCTCCCAAAGAATTGACACCCTGCTGATGTAGACTTGTAGTTCATCTTGCAGCCCCCGTAATCCGAGTCACTATACGCGGTAAGCTCAAAGTCATCATCATGAGGGTACCACAGTCCAAGTGTAGGTGTACCCTTCAGATAACGAAAGATCCTTTTGACCCCGATCAGATGGTTGACCTTTGGTTTAGCCTGATATCTTGAACATAGACATGTAGCATACATAATATCAGGTCTTGAGGCAGTGAGATACATGAGGGATCCGATCATTCCTCGGTACATGGTGGCATCTACTAGATCTCCATTATCATCCGGTGCTATATCATGATTAGTAGCAAGTGGAGTCCCAGCAGCAGAAGCATTCTCCATGTCAAAGCGACTGAGAATGTCTCCTACATACTTGGTCTGATGTAGAAAGATCCCATTAGGTGTTTGATCCACCTGTAACCCGAGAAAGAACTTCATCTCCCCCATGGCACTCATCTCAAATTCTTTCTTCATTACTGCTTCAAACTCTTTACATAACTCTTCGTTCTTTGACCCGAAGATTATGTCATCAACGTATATCTGTACAAGCAGTAGGTCGCCATCCTTTTCCTTAATAAACAGTGTACAGTCAATTACTCCCCTGCGAAAGCCGTGTTTCACAAGATGAGTTGAGAGTTTCTCATACCAAGCTCGAGGAGCTTGATGAAGTCCATACAAAGCTTTGTCAAGCTTGTAGACTCTATCCCGATGATAGGGATCTTCAAAACCCTCTGGTTGACTCACGTAGACTGTTTCTCTGATTTCTCCATGAAGGAATGCACTCTTTACATCTAATTGGTAGACTTTGATCTTCATGTACGATGCATAGGCAAGGAAGATACGAATCGCTTCCATCCTTGCCACGGGTGCAAACACCTCATTGTAGTCAATTCCCTCGACTTGGCGAAAACCTTGAACCACCAGTCGAGCTTTGTTCCTGATAATGACCCCTTGGTCATCCTTCTTGCATTTTAGTACCCATTTAGTGCCAATGACTTTAGCACCTTTAGGTTTATCAACTAGTGTCCATACACCTAACTTCTTAAACTGTAGAAGTTCTTCTTGCATGGCACTCACCCACGCCTCATCATTGAGTGCTTCACTGACATATTTTGGCTCAACCTGCGAGACAAAACATCGATAGGCACCATCATGAATGTAACCTTTCTCCATAACCGAGGCGTAATCAGCTGAGTACAACTGATTTCGGGTTTGTACTCCTGATCTGACATCTCCAATGACATTGTCAAGGGGATGATAAACATTTAGTCGTGATCCTGGAGTAGTAGGAACAGCTACCTCAGAGCCAAGATTATGAACATTTGGTTCTGCATCTGAGGTAGTTGGAGTTTGAGGTTCTGAAGTCGAATGTGCATCACTCGTAGATGCTTGTGGACTTGCTGGTACTGGAACCTGTTCCTCCTGACTGTTCTGGTCATCTTCTTCAGCTTCATCTTCAGAGGAGGAGTCACTGTCGTTGACTACTCCCCCTGACTGAGTAGATGATTCTCCCTGTGTGCTAGATGGTGTATTCAGAATATCATACATCATCCTAGTTGCTAGCTCATCATCCGAGGGAGAGAGAGGTATGTTGAAGGATTTGAAGAATCCATCATAATCGAAGAAGTAGGCGGGTCCTTTTCCTGTAGGTGGTGTGGTATATCTCTGAACGTCGACATTACACCACACTTCTACAAGACCCGTTGAGTTATTGTAAACTCGCTTATTCGGTATGTTGTATCCTAGAAAGATTCCTTCATCTGCCTTCTCGCTGAATTTTCCTTCCTGCGTCTTCTTCAGAAGTGTACATGGTGCGCCAAAAGGTTCAAGATACTCCAAATTCGGTTTGCGTCTTTGGAGTAGCTCATAACATGTCTTTCCGTGGCGCTTGACTATTAGGACTCGATTAAGTGTATAACATGCATTTGCTACTGCCTCATTCCAGAATTGGATAGGCAGTTTCGAGTCCGCTAGCATAGTCCGTGCAGTCTCTATCAAGCTCCTATTCTTCCTCTCAGCAACTCCATTCATCTGAGGCGTGTATGCTGAAGTGAATTGATGAACAATCCCCTTTTCCTTGCAGTATGCCTCCATCCATTGATTCTTGAATTCGGTCCCGTTGTCTGAGCGTACTTGTCTAACCTTTAGCTTGTAGAGAGATTCCAGAGTGGTGACTAATTCCTTGAATGACTCAAATGTTTCTGATTTGGATTTCAGAAACATTACCCAAGTGAACCTTGAGTAGTCATCAGTGACCACAAAACAGTACAAATCGCCTGCAATGCTCCTTGTACTGACTGGACCAAACAGATCCATGTGAAGAAGTTCAAGAGGAAGTTCTATTGAATGAACTTTCTTTTCCTTATGAGACTTCTTTGTCTGTTTGCCTTTCTTGCAAGCTACACAAAAGTCAGGAAGTTGGAAGTTCTTGACATTTACTCCTCTTACTAAGTCCTTCTGAATCAAGTGATTCATCTTCCTTTGACTAATGTGTCCCATTCTCCTATGCCAGGAGATTGAGTCCTTCTCAGTAGCTTTTGATAGAAAGCACTGCACCTCTTGATCCGTTGGAGCAGCTGTTGACAGATCCAAGACATATAGATCCTTATATCTTGAAGCAGTCATCAGAACTTGATCCTCTGGAATCATATAGTCTTTCTTCAGCACGTAACACTTGTTGTTGTCGAAGATGACTTTAAAACCTTTATCGCAGATTTGGGAAACAGAAAGCAAGTTATTTTGAAGTTGTTGAACGTAGTTCACCTTATCAAACTTGACTTTCTGATTTCCCACTTCTCCCTGTGCTGTGATGTATCCTCCCTTGTTTCCTGCAAAGGAAACATGCCCTCCTTTTATTTGTTTGACATTTGATAAAAGGGCTCTATTACCTGTCATGTGCCTGGATGCTCCGCTGTCTATAATCCACGTGTTAGTCTCAGCGCTATACCGAACACCCTGCACATATCAAGTAAATGCATTAGTTTAGGTTAGGAACCCAAGCCTTTACTGTCTTGGGTTTCCCAGAGGCATCACACATCATAAACTCTACCCATTGACCTTTAGAAGGTGAGGGTAACTCAGATTCCTTCTTGTCATCAGTATCAGTCACACAGGTAGTCTTCTCTTTCCATAAACCAGATTTGTGCAATGCCTGTTTATGATAAACAGTCGTCTGGCTTACAGGTTGAACTTTAGGTTCACTAGATCTTCTAGGTGGAGTTAGAGAACTCCTCTTAGAAGACCTAGGTCTAGAGTCCTGAAGATCAATCTTCTTCCTAGGTGTCTGATAGAAAGGACAATAGGAAGCAATATGTCCACATTCTCCACAGTTGTAGCACGATCTGCTATCAACCTTATAGTTTGACTTTCTTTGTGGAGAAATGCGTGACACTTTAGTAACATCATTCACTTTAGGTTTTGACTCTTTCATGTTTGATGTTTTCTCTGGTTTAACAAATTTAACTGATTTAACTTGTTTAACTTGTTCAACTTTTTGGTTAACTGGTTTTGGACTTGTAGCATGTGAAAAATTAACATTTGAAGTCTTTTTGGGTTCTGATTTGACTCTGTTTGACCCTGACTTTAAGTTAACTTTTTCAAATTCATTTTCCAGATTAACACAAGGCAATTTACCCTTTGCCTTTGAAGTGGCCTCCTTTTGTTTCTGTCCAGATTCAGTAGATGAACATGATGTGTCTGGATCAGTAACAAGAGGAGTGGTCACCACATGATCCTTGATTGGGTTGTTGTTTACTGGTCTAGACTTGGTGTTCATCAAGGTCTCAGGTGGTGGTGGAACCACTTTGTATCCTAATCCCTCCCCATTATTTCTTTCTCTCACTAAGTGTTGAACTATGTGTGAAGAACTAGTCCAACTATGCAGTTTCTGTTTTAAGGAATTAACTTCTACTTCTAGAACTGCCTTTTGTTTCTTAGTGTCCTCTAGGGAGTTTAGATAGTACCTAATGTCATTTGATTGATTAAAGGCAACTACTTCGGTTTCCCTAAGTTGCTTAGTCAATAGGTCTATCTTTTCTTTATAACTATGCTCATTTTGTTTTAGAACTCTATTGGCCTCAGTGCATAGTTGTAAGTCCTTTACTAAGTTATCATTGTGATCTAATAACCTAGCAAATTTTTCATCAATGCTATTCCTAAATTTATCACAGTTAGAACAAGCATGATTATTAAACAATTGGTCAGTTGTACTTACCTGTGTTGTTTCAGAGGAGTTAGCCATCAACGCAGCATCAGACGTCTCTGGTTCTGGTGATTCTGACTTTTCTGAATCTGACTTGGAAGTTTCCTCCTTTGGTGTGTAACTGACTTCAGCTGCAGTTGTTTCTTCACTGTGTGACATTGCTATATCAACTGCTATATCACCCTCACTCGCAGAATCATCATCAAGATCTTCAACACTTGCAATGTTGGATTCTGGGTTGACAAATCTAAAACTCCAGTCCTGTCCTTCATCACCATGAGCAGTCAAGGCTTTTGGGTCCTTGTTTGATGAAGTAGAACTAGAGGATTGCTTGTCTTGGTGAGTAAAGGATGAGAACGGGTTCCCATTACCCGTCTTCTTTGGTTTGACACATTCCCTTTTGAAGTGCCCTTTCTCTCCACAGTTGAAGCAAGTCACCTTGCTCTTGTCAAAACCAAAAGTAGTATCCTTAGTAGCTATCAAGTTCTGTCCAGTCTTCTTAACAAACTTCTTCGCCCTTCGGACAGCGCTAGCTAAGGCCCACATTATATCCATCCTTTCCAGCTCCATTTCATCTACCTGCTCGTAGTCTTCATCAGCCAAGTGACAGTTTCCAATCTTCCCAGCTACAAGTCCATCATATGAATGAACCACAGCAGCGAGAAGATCCATATGCTCTCGTGCTACTTCTACAGTCACATTTCCGAGGTTCTCGGTCTTCAATTTTGTAGCACTTGCTTCTGATCCAATATAATGGGTACATGATGACCCAGACGTGTCTGATCCAGAAGTAGAAGCATGTGAAGGACCTGACGAGCTAGACACAAATGCTGTCTGGAGAGGTGCTCCAGAAGTCTTAGCTTGAGGCGTGGCATTGTATAAAGCTGGGTTTTGTGTATATGATGACTTCTGTGCTCTATACTTCATCCTTAGTGCCTCTTCACGCAGTCTAAGAATAAAGTCATTTATATCCAGCTTTATAAGTATACCATTCTGTCTAAGATTAGACACGAATGAGGCCCACTTATCAGGCAATCCATCAGCGAAGTTGCTTACTTTTTCTTCCATAGTTGTCTCCACTCCATGTGTATGCAACTCGCTCATCAAATGGTAGAATCTGTCTATGACTTCATCTAACCCCTCGTTACCAATTGATGAGAAGTTATCGAACTCCTTCTTTAACTCCTTTGCTTTGATTGCCTTTAACGATGCATTCCCATCATACCTTTTCTCTAGCTCATCCCACAGTTTCTTTGACTGCTTGTTCTCTGAGTACTGGTGGAATATATCTTTGGGGATTGACTGAGTTATCATAGCATAAACTCTTTTCTCAGCATTATACTTAACTTTCTGAGCATCAGTCATCCCACTCAACGTTAGTTTCACTCCATCTGCTCCCACCGGTGTACTATACCCTACTTCGATAGCTTCCCACAGATTAGGATCTACCCCATTGAGGTAATCTCAAAACGTTGCTTCCAACGAGGAAACTCATCTAAAGTCAAGAGCTTTGGTGGTTTATTGTGAATACCCACCTCACTCTCAAGCAGCAGCAGGTTCTGTATTCTTGAGTCCTTCCCCGCAGTAAAGGCTGACATCTGATCTTCCATGGTTACTAAACTTAGAGTCTAATCAAATCAACTTTAACTGGTGCGACTGAAGAATGCGAATGGTCCTCTCGTGCGTATGAACTCTGCGATTGGTCCAACCGTGCGACTGAACAGGGCGATTGGTTCAGTCGTGCGAATGAATCTGGTTCGTGTGAGCTATGCGAATGAAAGGGTTAAGTCGTGCGAATGAGGGTGCGACTAGGTCCAGTCGTGCGAATGAGCACTGCGAATGAGTCTAGTCGTGCGAATGAGCCACTCGTGCGACTGAAGCTGCTGTTTTGCGAAAATTTCTAGGTTTGACGGGTTTCAGCCGTAAAAATTCGAAATTTTGCAAGTCCAAATCGTCTAAGTCCGTAGAAACTGAACTTTGATGAGCAGGGAACGTCCAAGATCACTTTTTGATGCAAAAGATTGCGTTTTTCGTGCAAAAACACAACCTTTTATGCAATCTTGATTGAATCAACACGAAATCAAGAGCCAAAGCTCTGATACCACTTGTTAGGACCTGGTATTTGAACGAAATACCGAGTGATTGCGTGTTAAACCAACTCAAATAGTGCGGAATCCTATTTGATTGGCGATCCAATCAGTGAGAACACACGATGAATCAATCAAGAATTGATTTCAACGTCAGAAATCGATTAGGAACCGATCTGATGTGTTCTATGAACTTGGAGAACGATTTGGGAGGCTTCTGGACGGCTAGGGTACGTCTGGAGTCGTAATGGGATGAATGCTTGCGTTTTCCCACGAATTGGGTCTATTTATAGGTTAGTATTGTTCAATCGTGCGACTGGGCCATAAGTATGGTTCAGTCGTGCGATTGAGCCATGCGGTTGATCCATTCGCACGACTGAGTGTTCAGTCGTGCGATTGAGTCAATCTTATGTGCCAATCATACGACTGATCCAGTCTCCTGGTTCAGTCGTGCGATTGAGTCAATCGTATGAAGTTATTCATGCGTGTGGTCCATTCGCATGGGCCATCCGCATGAGAACTTCATTAAGTTAAGTTTGAATGTTCTATTTAATATAACTTGATGTGCACTCATTCAAACATTCATAAACCCAATCAATTCAATCACAACTCATTAATGAAATATTAAACATTACAAGTAACAACCAAATCATATCATTTCATTAATCAATTACAAGTACATCAACATCAGATAGACAAATTCATTACATTACAAATCCTGATCTAGGGACATACATGTATCAACATATGAATAGATAGAATTTGAGTACCTCAAGTAGCTTGAGCAATAAGTGATAAAAAAACAAAAGGCTGCTAAGAGGAAGATGAGGGAAGAAGCTGCAAAGTTAAGAGCCATCATCCAAAAGAGCCAAAAGATGTCTGCTGATAGCCAGATGATGATGAGTTTCTTAAAGCTCTATGAATTCTTTAGAAGGAGGCTTGGTCCAATGTCTCTATCCACTATGGATGAGCACATTAGAGTAATCAAGCAGAAGATTAAAAAGGGCGAGCTTGTTGACTTGCATTCTCCACCAGGTCAACATCCACCAGAAGTTGAGGTCAAGGTTGAACCCCAAGAGACAACACAACCTGGACATATTGCTGGACCAAGACCAACTTCATCTTCTGATCGATAGCAGGGTCCTGATCCCTCTCCTTTGGAACCTGTGAGGGAAGAGGACCCAACTGAGAAAGAAACACAAGAACAATCTAGTGTTGAAAGCCAGTCTTCTCAGTTGAAATCATCAAATAGGAAGAAAATGATGGCCATGAAGAGGGACATTAAGAAGAAGAAGAAGATAAGGCATCCACCTTTACACCTCAAGATGAGTTAGAGCATACTGAGGTACCTCAAGAAGAGGCTGCTCAACCAGATCCAATATATGTAGAGCCTCTTGCAGTTGGAAGACCCATCCTATCCTAGACTTTTGCTGAGAGATCAGAGAGGCCAAGATGTCTATTTCTGGAAACACATGCTTGATCTTCCTATACATGAACTCTATGACATGAGGAGGTACTATGAGACTCTTAGGGATCCTAACTAAATGATGAAGAAAGGAATTGTCTTGATCCTGATGAGGACTATCAATATCTGAGTAACCTTCTCTGTTTTGTAGCATCAGCCTAGGGGGAGTTTGTAAGTACAGGACCGTTTAAGGGCTGGTCACTTACAACACAACAACACAATAAGGAGAGAGCTTTATAACACTTAACAGATCAAATAGGAAACTGGTAACTACAAGAGGTTTGATACTAAGAACACAAGTAAATATGAGACAGAACAAGAAGCAAACAACACAAGTATTGTTCAAGAATGTTGTATATTTCTTTCAAGTTCTTTTACAAGTATTACAAAGCATGAAAGAAAGTTACAAGGACCTGAGATACTTTATACTACATCCTACACCCGGCCATACTTAGAAGGCCAGCTGGAAACATTTGAACTAGACAACAAATCAAATGTAGAGTCAAAAGGCAGATTGCCTTTTGACTAGTGACTATGACATGCCATAGCTCACATCCTAATATAATACAAAAAGGATAAAAGTACATAAAGTAGAAAGCACAGACCCAAGAACTCAATGTACAGTTACCAAAAGCATGGACCTTTTCACCAACTAATGTAAGTTGGTGACTGAACAGAGTTACAGCAGAAAGGTGGTCCAGCTTTATGATAAAGTACATCAGATAAAGCATGTGTTCAAAAGTCTTCGGTAGAAATCTATCTTCACTTCTTGGCTTCGGAAGACTTTGTCTTTAAGGCTTTGGAAGACTTCATTTTTGGCTTCGGAAGATTTTGTTCTTGGCTTCGGAACATTTTACACTTAGAATATTTCTAGTGCATGGTGTAAAACTTCTGAAGCATTTCTACTATGTACTTCAGTGCATGCATGCAGGAAAGATTTTGAATGTTTTGGGTGCATCAGCCTTATATGAAACCTTACAAACTCCCCCTAGGATGATGCTACCAAAACATTTAAAGACCTTAGATGTTGACAGTCCTCATTATGAAGATGACCATACCCTTCTTCATTAGATGGTCAGAATCTGAAAGGATCTGATCAATTAGATTTGAATTTTGCAGCGGAATATAACAAAATAAGATCGAATTCAAGCAAGAAAATGATGAATATGCAAACACACAATAACAATTATAGAGAGAGAATATTTATGTTAAAGGAATGTTTTTATTCACGCGTAATGCTTCGGGTTAGAATACAACTAGGTCAACATCCCTCATATAAAGGAATGTGACGTCTGCTGATGTCACTTGATAGTGACATCTAACAGAATTATACAAACAACTGAAATAATGCAAACTACTGAAATGTTCTCAACAACTGATCACATCTCAGAAAATGCTAAGTACAAAAACATAAAACTACTGACCTATAACTACTGAAACAATAAACTACTGAAAGAAAAATTACAAGTACTGAAAAGGAAAAACCATCACAACTACTGAAGTTAACAACTTCAGCTGTTGTGACAACTACTGATCACGCTGGTCTTCAGTCTTTGTCTTCAGTACTTCACTTTCAGTCTTTGTCTTCTGTTCTTTACTTTCAGACTTTGTCTTCAGACCTTTGTAATCAGCTGATGTCTTTAGTTGTTGTGATCTTCTTCAGCAGTTGTAATGTCTGTGGGACTTAGAGGTTTTTCTGATCAGGCTCATTGGTTCTTTTGGTCCAACAAACTCCCACTGAACCAATACAGCCAAAACCTCTAACTTTATTGATGATCCCACTTATTCTTTGGCAGAAATACTCTCTTGATCAGCTTCAGAGGTAATCATATAAGCATAGGCCGGAAAAAGGTTTATAATCTTTTGATTGGCTAAGTATGGAAGGGAACTCTGTCTTGGGGAAACTGGACACAGAGTCTTGTCCTAACCATGAAACCTATTTCCCATTGATGAGTGTGTAAGACTCCCTTGCATAGGCCTCAAGGAGAACAACTTGTTCCTCCTTGGTGAGTTCTTCTGCTTCTCCCTCAAAGAAGAATTCAGGCCCATAGTATTCAGACAGATACCTTACTGTCTTCCTATTCTTCAACTCAACAGTTGTGATCTCTCTGTATGCAAATTCATCTGGGTGAGAGCCTTCAAGCAGCAACTGGAGTTCACTCTGTTGAAGATCTTCAAGTCTTTTGTATAACAACCCCTTCTTGATTATTTTGTGCTCAAGTATAGACAGAGGGGTTGATTTTGAGGTGTGTGCTCTCTTGAATTCTTCAATAATTTCCCAGGGTGAGACTACCATGGCCAACATAATTGCAGCATTCAACGTCTTTCTCACTTGGCCATGATATCTACTTGGTATGTTCTTCTTGTGTATTCTGGAACTTACCTTGGGGTCTGGCCAAATCCTCACTCTTTCTTTTTGATGTTGGAATGTATGTCTAAGAGTGTACAGCCTCTGAGCTTGTTTTTTCATTGCTTGAATGGATGAGGACTGAGGGAATTCCTTGTCAACCATTTTAAGAAATTGCTCATCATGCTGCTTCTGCTGTTCTTCTTCTTCAATCTTAAATTTAACCATTTGCCTTTGAGTTTCAGGAGTTATTGTTTGTGATTGACTCCTAGGCTTAAGTTTCTTCATTTCGATAATAGCAGATATTGGCAGATTATCCTCTTCATCCTCTTCTTCTTCATCTTCCATCCTCAACACCCTTCTTTTTCTTTTAGGTGCATCACTGGTGGTAGATTGAGTGGGTTTCTTAGGTAAGGGGGTTGGTTTAGAGGGTTGTGAGGTTGATTGTTTTGAGGATTGTGAGGGTAATTGTTTTGGAGGTTGAGAGGTTGGTTGTTTTGAGGGTTTTGAGATTGGTTGTTTTGGTTGTGAGGTTAGTTTTGAAGGTTGTTTTGGTAAGGGAGATTTTAAGGGCTGCTCAATCATTTTGTTTGTGAGGGTGGCTTTGGATAACTTAGCCATGTCAGATCTCTTCCCAGCACCAGCTTCATCCAGAGCTTCTATGGTTAGACCTTTGTCGAAGCTTTCAGAGGAGCATATTTTGGTGGTTATCTCCAAAATGCTATCTCTGGACCATGACTTGATCTCAATGATAGGTCTTCCCAAGTGTTTGGATAGGAATCTGATCATAGCCTCCAATCTTTCCCTTTCTTCTTCATTGCAGCCTGCCCATCTATTCTCAATCTCCTGAATCTCAAGCCTTCTGATCTCTGAATCAAGTTTGGCAGTATCAAATCCTTGCCTGAAGAGCTGATCAATGATCCTGTCCATGGATCTGCTATGTTGCTTATCAGCTTCTTTGTTCATCTCATCCAACCTATTCTCATCCTCAGTTTGTTCACCAACACTCTTCTTTCTCTTGTAAGTAATGATCTCTTTTCCTTTATTTTCCTCCTTGGCTTCTTCCTCTTCAACTCTTTTCCTTTTATCATCTTTCACTGACTTAGACTCCCCCTTTTTGGTTGCATTGGGTTCAGGGGTTTGAATGTCAGAAAGTTGCTTTGACACAGCATCATCCACAAGGATTTTAAGATCTGAGGAAATCCTCTCATCAATGGTTTGATGTACAATTGTAGTGATGATGGGAGTGATGAGAGGTAAGGAGGATTTGAAAGCAGCAGCCATTTGCTCAGAGGGGTCCTCTCCCTGAGAAATGGTGTCTGAAACAGAGGTTGGTGGCTTAGTTGATTTGAGTGGCTCAGCGTTTGGGAAAGCTTCAATAGAAGCTGCCATCTGTGGGTGAATTGGGGCAGATGGACTTGATTCCTGAGACATTTTGGCAAGCAGTTCTTTTAATCTGCAAACCTCAGTCTCAAGAATGGTGTTTTGGGCTAAGACTTCAAAGAAAAAGCCAAGGTCATCATCAGTATAAGCTGAATCAACTGACCTCCTGAGTGAATCAGGATGAACATGTGCTGAGTGTAGATCAGTAATCACATGTGCCCCTTTGTCTTGGAACTGGGGACTTCCTGCCTCAGGAGCAAGTCCTTCATTGGCAGTTGCCTCTGGTGAGGTCTTAGAGATGATACCTGCTTCATCTTGTTCATGTGTTGAAACAGGGGAAGAGGTAGCCTCACCAGATGTTCTAGTCTCCACATCTACACTAGGAGATTGAACTTTATAATCCCTATGCTGTGGGTTGTCAACTACATTAGGATCCTCTTCCTCAGCTGTTGAGGTTTTCCCAGTGTTAACAGGTGTCTAGGGAGGGGTAGAGGAATGTAGTTGAGTCAGCACTTGTGCAATGACTGCAGTTGGGCTTGTAGGGGTGGTATCAGTGGGAGATGGAGGTGAAAGGGATTGCACCCGGGGAGAATGGTGCTCTTCAATGGCAATCTTCTCAAGTGAGAGAGATTCTAGTAATGTGGTTTCCCCAATGTTGGTTGCATCAGGATCCTGTTGAGAGGATACCTGAGCGGTTTCAGCTGGTGGAGTCATTGAAACTACAAGGGGATTAAGGCTTGTAGTTTCATCCTGCGTTTGTGCTGCAGGGGCATTATCAGGGGACTCAACTCCCTGAGTAGCCTTTTTGGTTTTCTTTGGTTTTGGTTTGGAGGGGACTTTAGATTTGGAGGTGGAGGCTGTGGGTTCCCTCTGCTTGGGCTTTAGCAGTTTGGCAGCCTCTTTGAGTTGTGGGTTTGAGTTGTGCCTGGAGTATACCTCTGGCAAAACTACCAGAGCAGGGACTCCAAGGCCAATAAGGCCATCAGATTTTAATTGATTTAGAATTATAGCCATAAGAAACCTTGGATATAATATCCATCTATTTGCCACAGGTTTCATTGCCAAATCTTTTAATTCCAAAAAGATAATTTCAGAAAAATTTAGGCTTTGATGTTCAAGGATTGAGTATAATACCTGTTGCCACCTGGATGACATTTGATCCCATGAGGATGTTTTGGGAGCAAGACAGACATTGATCATGTGGAAAATGAGTCGCTTAGCATCATGGAAGTGCTTCTTCAGAATGGTAGTAGCACTTAGGTCACCCTCATAACCATGATTCGCAAAAGATAGATCAATGGTGCCTTTGGGGTATTTGGTGGTATAGGTGGCATCATTCAGGTCTAGGGTTTGACGAATGATCTCAGTAGTGATGACCACCCGTTTCTGGTTGACAAACGACTGGAGAGTGATGGTGTCATCATTCTCAGCAGTATGAACAGTGACGTTTGTCCAAAATTGGCAAAGGGTATCGGGGTAGATGGTAGGATTCAAGAGAAAGGTTGTGTGTTATTGGGAATCAACCATCAAATCAATAGCAGCATCAAACTTGTTCCAAATTGGTGATTTGGTAAGGTGAGCGACACAGTTGTGTCGAGGTTTGATTTGCATGGTCGCCATTAATGGAAGATGAACATTTGGAAAGTGGGTTATGAAAAGTTTCAAGTTAGGGTTAGGTATATGTAGGTTATGAAACGGCTGAAAGAAATCAACTGAAACTTTTGGTGTGAGTCATCAGGTGTTAGAAAAAACTGAAGACATGGTTTTAACTTTCAGATGTTGTAAACATATGAAGACTTGGTGTTGGTCATCAGTAGTTGTAAACTACTAAAGACTTGGTTTTGGCTTCAGTTGTTTTGAAATGAAACAGTAGTTGTTGTCAATTCACAAAGTTCAGCTGTTTCAATGACCTTAACACTTACTCATTAGATCATCTGATTTTCAGATGTTTCATTGGTCATCAGTACTTTTTAAGTAATTTAGTCTTCAGTAGTTATAAAACTACTGAAGATAAAATGACTTATCAGCACTTATTTTTGACAAAAGTATACTAATGCTCATCAGTATTTATTGACTAAGAGCATCAGTAATTGTCAAATTATTCTAGTTGCAGCATACCAAGCCTGAGTACAAGATTATGAAAAGTTGCACTATCCAAAGGCTTAGTGAATATATCTGCAAGCTCATCAGCACTAGGCACAAACTTTGGATCAATCAGACCTTTTTCATAACAATCCCTGATGTAATGATGTCTGATCTCAATATGTTTGGTCCTAGAATGCTGGACAGGATTCTTAACAATACAAAGAGCTGAAGCACTATCCATTAATAAAGGAGTTTTAGTCTCTATAATGTCATAATCCAATAATTGATTTTGAAGCCAGAGTACTTGAGATGTACAGCTTGCAGCTGCAATATACTCTGCTTCAGCTATGGATGTAGCAACTGAAGTTTGTTTCTTACTCTGCCAAGAAACCAAACAATTGCCTAGAAATTGGCATCCACCAGAAGTTGATTTTCTGGTTAACTTACACCCTGCATAGTCACTATCAGAGAAAGCAACCAATTTGCAAGAGTGCCCAGTGGAATACCAAAGTCCTAGAGATTGAGTTCCTTGCAAATATCTAAAGATCCTCTTGACTGCAATCATATGGGAATCCTTAGGAGCAGCCTGAAATCTAGCACAAACACAAGTTGCAAACATAATATCTGGTCTAGAAGCTGTTAGGTACATCAAGGAACCAATCATACATCTGTAAAGAGTTTTATCAACTGCTTTACCTTTTTTATCAGCATCCAGTTGTGTGTTGCTGCACATGGGAGTAGAACAGGGTTTACAGTTTCGTAAATCAAACTTGGTTAACAAATCTTTTGTGTATTTTGACTGATGAATGAAAGTTCCATCAGCCATTTGTTTGATTTGCATACCCAGAAAGAACTGTAATTCTCCCATGGCACTCATTTCAAACTTCTGTTGCATCAATTTGATAAATGCATCACACAACTGTGGATCAGATGATGCAAAAATAATATCATCAACATAAATTTGAACAAGGAGCTTATGCATGCCTGCTTTCTTTATGAACAAAGTTTTATCTATGGAGCCTCTAGTGAAATTATTTTGAAGAAGAAAGTTAGATAATGTTTCATACCAGGCTCTAGGTGCTTGTTTCAACCCATAAAGAGCCTTATCAAGCTTATACACCCAATCAGGATGTTTATGATCTTCAAAACCTGGTGGTTGACACACATAAACTTCTTCTTTTATTTTACCATATAAAAATGCACTTTTGACATCCATTTGAAAAACTTTAAGGTTATGAAAAGCAGCATAAGCTAAAAACAATCTGATTGCCTCCAGTCTGGCTACAGGGGCAAAGGTTTCATCATAATCAATACCTTCATCTTGTGAAAACCTCTATACAACCAGTCTGGCCTTGTTCTTGACAATTTGGCCTTTTTCATCATTTTTATTCCTAAACACCCATTTAGTGCCTATTGCACACTTACCTTGGGGTAGAGGAACCAGTTCCCACACTTGCTGTTTTTGAAATTGAAGAAGCTCAAGCTGCATGGCTTCAACCCATCCATTGTCCCTTAATGCCACATGATAATTCTTTGGCTCTTGCTGACTGATGAAAAGAGCATAGAGACAGAAATTGGACAATTTACTTCTTGTTAAAACACCAGCATTTATGTCACCAATGATCTGGGACATGGGATGATTCTTCAATTCTTGATATGCAATAATATCTGTGCAAGTGTTTGTAGGAGATTCAGCAGCAACAGATGTTGATTCAGACTCTTGAAACCTAGACTAAGATGGCAGTTCAAATGAAGTAAAGGATTCAGAGATTTCATCACCATTTGTTGTGGATGGAGCTGCTGAGGCTATAGGAACATCAAGTGTAGTAGAAACAGTCAGATGATCACTACAACTTGCATTTGTATCATCAGATGGAGAGGATGGAACTTCAGAAACAACAACAGATGGAGGCTGATATGGAACATATTGCACTATGTCCAAGTCAAACATCTCAACAGGGTTTTGAGGAATCTTGTCTTTTGGAGATTCATTAAACTTGACATGCAAAGTTTCTTCAACAATCTTTGTTCTGCAATTGAAAACTCTGTATGCCTTGCAAGTTGATGAATACTCAACAATATACCCTGCATCCACCTTGGATTCAAACTTCTGAAGTATATTCTTTGTGTTAAGAATATAACATGGACACCCAAATGCTCTAAAGAATGAAATCAAAGGGGCCAAATGATGTAAGAGCTCATAAGGAGTCTTCATCAACCTCTGATTCACTAATACCCTATTCTGAACATAGCAAGCTGTGTTGACAGCTTCAGCCCAAAAGGTTAGTGGCAAACCTGAGTCAGCCAACATTGTCCTTGCGGCTTCAATAAGGGTCCTGTTTTTTCTCTCCACCACTCCATTTTGCTCTGGAGTTCTTTGAATACTATATTGTCTTTTGATTCTCTTAGAAAAATAGAATTCATCAAGAGTGTGATTCCTAAACTCTGTCCCATTATCACTCCTCACACATTTGACTGGAAGTGAATGCTGCTTTTCCACATGCAACACAAAATAAATGATACTTTGAGCAGCCTCATCCTTGGAATGCAAGAAGAAAGTCCATACATATCTGGAATAATCATCCACAATTACTAGACAATACTTTTTCTTTGCCATACTCATTACTCTCACAGGACCAAAGAGATCCATATGCAGTAATTGCAAGCAGGCAGTGGACTTGGGTTCTTCTATAAGATGGAATGAAGCTTTGTGTTGCTTTCCTTTTAAGCAAGCTGGACAGTTATCATCACACTTGAACTCCTTCAATGGCAAACCTCTCACTAAACCATGATGAATGAGCTGATTCATGTTCTTAAGATTCACATGACCAAGCCTTCTATGCCATAGTTCAGATTCTTGAGGAGAGGCTTTGGAGAACAGACATGGATGGCCTTTAAGATCAATTTTCTTTGATAGATCTAAAGCATAAACTCTTCCAATCCTGTTGGCCTTCAGGAGAGTATATTCATCCAATATCATGTCAATCTTGTGTAAAACTTTGGAAGACAGAATCCTACAGTTTTGACTTGTGAAAAATGCAACATGCCCTTTAACACACATTTGACTGACACTCAAAAGATTGTATTTGAGGTTCTCCACATGGTTAACATCATCAAATCTTATCTCCCCATTTGAGACAAAACCTTTCCCAATGATGTAACCCTTGGCATCATTTCCAAAAGAAACAAATCCCTTCTTCCCTTAAGAATAGTCATGAAGAAGAGAGCTGCTCCCTGTCATATGCATGGATCCTCCACTGTCTACATACCAGATGCTTCTTTGGCATGCTGAAGAACCCTGCATTTATCACAAACATTAGTTAGCCTTTGAGACCCAAACCTTTTTGGTTTTGGGTCTGTTTTCATCAACAGATGTTAAACTAACAGATTGTGCATGATTAACAGCCTTTGAAGATGTAGAAGGTGCTGAAAAGGATTCCTTGGATTTTGGATTAGGTGTCCTTTTCAGTGGTTTAATCACAGAAACATCTAATTGGTTAACTCTCCCCAATAGATGTTGAACCATCATCACAAGTTGTGTCTGATTGGTTGTCAGAGTTTTCAACTCAGTTGACACATCAGTACTTGTAGATGATTTGTTCTTGTGATTCACCACATTCTTCTTTTGAAAAGACACAGACTTAGTCTGAGTTTTTAATATTCCCTGAGGAATATTTGCAGCTGTTGTTTGACAAACCCCTTCCTGCTTTGTGACTAATTGAAGCAGCTTAGGTTTATCAGAATGAGATGATTGTGGTACAAACTTGGTTTGAAATTCATTATTCATTTTATGCATTTCCTTCTTAATGATTTTCTCTTTGTTGAATTTTAAACCCTTGTTATACCAGCATTCATCAGTAAGATGATTAAACAAACCACATATTTCACATGGCTTTCTTTTCATCTTTTCTTGATCAACTGCTGAAGTTGATGAAACTACTGAAGATTTGTTCTTCAGTACTTTCTTCCTTTCAGTACTTTTTGGAAGTACTGAAGGATTTTCAACAACTGAAGATTTCTTCTTCAGAAGTTTTCTATCAGTACTTTTTAGAATCCTGATAGATTTTTCAGCAATTGTCAAGGAATGCTTGTTTTCCTCTGATTTGAAATGCTCTTCAGGTGTTGTGTTTTGCCCTTCAGTACTTTGAGTACCTTGTGAAACAACACCTGAATTTCTCAGTCTCTTCTAGATCAAGTGTTTCGAAGCAGTGGGACCATTTGTAATTTGATTAGCTGAGGTACTCACACTATCTTCATCCTCAGATTTTGAATTATCATTTGAGGATGAAACACCTGATGATGTGGTTTGGGAATGACAATCATCCTCAGATTTTACTTCTAACTTGGGAGTAAAATCTGTGGGAGGTATGGTATGATTATACCCAATCCCAAACTTCCAATTAGAAGCAGTTTGCTTACTGAGAAGCATTTCAAATCCCTTGCATGATGTTACCCAGCGTTCACAATCAACTTGGGTAGCTGCAAGTGTTTCTTTGAGATTCTTGTGATTTTCTAGAATGACCTCTACCTTTGCCTTTTCATCAGTGATTTGACACTTTAGTTTATAATTCTCCTCATCCTTCTCTTTTAAAACAGACTCAAACTCAGCTTTTCTTTTGGAAATTGCTTTTTCTAGGTCAAGGTTTTGATTAATTAAAGCTACATTTGCTTCCCTAATAGAAACAAAAGCAGCTATGCATGATTCAGAACATAACTTGGCCTTAGCCTCAGAAGATACCTGTGGTACCTGTGATGGTGAAGGATTTTCATCTGTAGACTCCAGGGCCATTAGAGCAAGATTTCCAAAAGGGTTTTCACCACCATGTTGACCAACACCAGCAAATTGTTCAGAATAACCAGAGACATCATCTGGTAAGCTGCTCCAGTCAACAACCTCAGGGGTGAAAAAGCTCTAATGAGATTGAGATTGAGATTGCTGATTTGTAAGGCCCCGTTCCCGGGACGCCTACAGTTGGTCATTCATCGCACATAAAACATACATTACATTTTTCCTTTTATAAATAGTTGCAGCGGAAACATTAAAAACATAATTTCATTCCATCAAAATACTTTTGCACAATAGTACAATCGTCTTTTTAACAATATCATGACACATTTATTACAAAAGCATTAAACATAAAGATGCCATCCAAAATACACTGAGTAGCCGCCCCGTGCCATCCTCAGCAACATACCTGCCAACTGGAAACACATCAAAGTCAGCGTTGCTGAGTGAGTTCTAGTTTTATCATAAAACATACTTTACTTTCGTAAAACCGTTCTTTACTTTCTTTATAAAAACATCCGTTACATACATGCGGTCACACATCATACGTACATACATATAATATCATTATTATCTTCATCATTACGTTCATTACATTCATCATTCATCATTATCTTTCACTTCTTTCTAGATCCTGTCAGACTTTACCCTCTTCATGGCACACAGCCACGATTACTGAGGTCGAATGACAAGGATCCCGTTTCATACATTATTAGGATCATTCGTTAACGTTCATTTCATACATTCATTCTCTCATTCATCTCTTTACTCATTACCCTTCCTTACTCGAATCTTGTCTTATGCAATATCCCCGACTCATGCTCGAAAGCTGATATTATGCCGGGACCTGCTCACAAGCCCCCGACTCATGTCCGAAGACTGACACAACACGGGGATACGCGACAAAGATCCCATATGAGTCAATCACAAGGATTGAACTCCATCTGAGGCTGTTGCAACACCAAGTCGCTCACCTCAATAGCCATCTCAATGAATGTACGCTATCCGAGTCTTTTGCACCCCTAGGGTTGCTCACCTCATTGCCCATCACGATAGCAAACTATCCGAGTCTTTTGCAACAACAAGGTTGCTCACCCCAAGGCAACATCACGATAGCACGTACTCGAGTCTTTTGCAACGACCGGGTTGCTCACCTCATACATATGCATGGCTTCATGCTACACCCCCGGAGTTATGCGTAACCCGGGTAACCATCATACATTACACCCCCAACATTATGGGTACTACACCCCCACCGAAGTGGGTACATCACCCCCACCGAAGTGGGTACATCACCCCCATTAAAATGGGTACATCACCCCCATCAAAATGGGTACTTCATCGAAGGTTAGTCACAAAGACTGGAACCCTTGCGTGCACACTATAGACTAGATGAACCTCTCACGGTTGAGCCTAAGGCATTAGAGCCGTGCACTTCACTTCGCTTCACATACATACCTCACGCGATTTCATTCATTAATGCATGCATTCATTCATTACGTTCCTGTTTTCTTTATCTTTCACTTTACGTTACATAATACTTTCATTTCATTCATTAACGTTCAACGCAAAGACATAGAAAGATAATCATACATAGCAAGGAACACAACATAAACATAAACATACGACATCATCATACATACGCATCAATCATACATCACATCACGCACATCATACATACTATGCATCACACGCACCGCCATGCCTAACATAACACATAACATCATGCATATTACCATCATCTCCATCAACATCCACATCATAATCTCATCATCCAGCGTTACCTTATACCATCCATGCCCTTCACATCGTCGAGGAATTCCATCTCGGTTATCATTTCTGAACACTTGAGCGAATGGGCATCTATGCGAATGGACCCTATGCGAATGGACTATAGGCGAATGGACCTCTATGCGAATGGACTCCCAGTCGCATAACTCTCATGCGTATGGCCTTCAGTCGCATGACTTCAGGCGTATGGGCTTTAGTCGCATATTCCTCATGCGAATGAACCTCAGTCGCATGGCCTCCAGGCGCATGGACTTCAGTCGCATAACCTCCGTGCGAATGAACCTCAGTCGCACCATCTCTCAATCGCATGGCTCCCAAGCACATGAACTTCAATCGCATGACCATCATGCGTATGGACCTCAGTCGCATAGCAAACGTGCGTATGGACCTCAGTCGCACTTCAATCGGCCGAATGGCCTCCAGTCGGTCGCTTAGCCCTAGCTGGTGCAGAGTGCAGTTAGGTCGACTGCAGCCGCGGGTTTTCGACCTCTAACCCCTTCCAAACCTCTTTTAAGCTCAAATCAACCCTTCTAAAGGTTAGGGAAACATACCATGACCTCATACAAGCATAACCAAGCAGGAAATCGAGCCTCAAACGCATCATACACATACATACATACATCAAAACGGGTTTTCACCCAAAAACTCGAAAATAGGTTTTTGGACGTGTTCCAGCCCCAAAATCAGTTGAAAACGTGTAAAAGAGGGGTCCTAGAACTCACCTTAACGATCCCGTCGAGTAGAGCTTCGATTTGACTCGCTCTACGACGATTTTGGCTACTCGAACCAACCCGGGCCAACACTTTCTCTCTTTTCTCTTCTTTCTCTCTTCTCCTCCCTTGGCTGAAAAATGGGGAGAATGGGAGTGTTTTCCCCCTTTTATACTCCCGTGCATCAATGTTTCTCTCGTTGGCGGGTTTGGTCTCTCGACTTCGGTCTTTATTTCTTTTTCGTCCCTCGTCGGCTACAAAGGAAATTTCCGGGTGTTACAAGTCCACCCCCCTTAAATGGGTTTCGTCCCCGAAACCTATCATTCCTTACACCGTCACAAGCAATTCTGTCTCATCTATTCTCCAGTCTCCCACCTAGAGTTCAATCGGTCTACGTCGTTTATCCCCTCACGGCTTCTTATCTATCTTTGGCTAGCTTCATCAATGCTTTAATCCTTTCGAGCTTCTCGATCGTGGCCTCGATCACCTTATTACTTCCTATACGGCATTCGCTGCTCCGCCTTCATTTGTAGACAAGTAAGGCATTTAATCTTGTACTCCCCCATATCGCGCTTCGTGCACCTTCCCGCCACTGTCATCGAAATCACATTCGGAATCGTCGTGACTCAATCACCTTAAGTCATCACCATGATCCCCTTAGACGCTATCAACCGTATCGTCCTTTTGGGCAACACATAGCGTTCGCTCCGCAGTCCGCCAAACAATCCACTCTTAGGGCTACATCGAATGGCGTATTTATATTCTTACCACTAACAGGCAATTTAGCACAGAAAGCAGCAGGAATAAAACTTTTACTAACACCAACATTAAATAACACAAGCCAAGAATCCATTTACTAGGAACATACCTGAGATAACATCGAAGTCCGTCCTAGCTTCCTCCGATCTTCTTCACTCCCGAGCCTCCAGCCCTTTGCTTCTTACAGTCCCTGCTCTTATGACCTTCCTCACCACAAGAATAACACTTCCCCATACCGAAGTTCTTCGCTACATGTCCGGTCCTTCCACAACGAAAGCAGGCATCAGTCCCCAATCTACATTTCCCGGGGTGCCTGTGTCCACACTTGTCACACCTTTTCGAACCCACGTCATTTATGACCACACGTTGGTCGTCAACCCGTGCACCTTTGTCACTTGGAGCGGCTCCGTCGCGTCCCATTCGCTTCCCGTTCCAATCCCGATCACCATCTCCTTTCTTGCTACCTTCTGTCACCACCATCAATCTTTCATCGTATAATCTTCCCGCTAAATCAACCGCCGACCTAAACGTGCTCGGTCGGGCAGCAATCATGTGCCTACGAATGTCCGCTGGCAAGCCATGAATATACCTCTTGATCTTTCGTGAGAGGGGTGTCACCTGATCCGGCACCAGTCGTGCCATTTCGTTGAACTTGGTGGTGTATTTCTGATGCGTCATTGTTCCTGCCTCCAGCTGCAGGAACTCTCTTTCAACTTTATCCATCTCACGGTGCGGACAGAATTCCTCAATCACCAACCTCTTCAACTCTGACCATCTCATCCTTCCGATAGCCCTGCTTCCCTCAACTTGGACTATGTTGTCCCACCAGCACAAAGCTGAGTCCACGAAAGAGTGGGTAGCAAATTTGACTTTCTGATCTTCTCGGCACTCGCTGATATTTAAAACAGCTTCCATCTCTCCCACCCATCGGTGAGCAGCAGCAGCAGTGCCATTACCATCAAAAGTAGGGGGCTTGCATCGCTGAAACGCCCCATAGTTACAGCCTCGTGCCGCCTCCGGCGTAGGCTCTTCCCCTTCTTCTTCCTCTTCGTCATCGGAGAGAACCGTTTCAGTCTCGGGTCGTCTCCTTTCGCCCAAAGGTCTACCCCTTTCCTTTCTCCCCTCATCTCTAACAGCCTTTATAACTTCGGTCACCACAGACGGTAGGATCGTCTGCATGACCTGATGCACTTCCTCCACGACCGCCTCTCTCATCGAGGCCCTCTGATTAGCATTCTCGTCACCGCCCTCAGGATGAGGGGTCTCGGGTTCCTCATGAACTACCCTTTCGGCTCTTGCCCTTCCCCTCGTGACTCGTGGTTCAGCACCACGTCCACCGTCACCTCCACCACGAGGAGCTTTTGAAGATCTTCTACCGGCCATTCTCTAAACACACTGAAAGATTCAAACACTAACACGGTCATTCAAGGAACAGCTCAGTTTATGTCAAGTATAGTAAGTCCCTAATTACAGCGGCCAATTGTGATTAGCCACCTACTTTACTCTTCATACCCCAAGCATTACCTGTCCTGACTATATCAGTATCTAAATCTACCAGCAACACATAAACCATATAACATGCGCACATAAACCGGTTAACTTTACAAAAACATACCTGATGGCACGCAGCTACTCAGATTGGTATCCCATTCCCTTTTCGTCCCATTCTCAGTTTAAGATTAGGTTTTTGAAAATATTTACCCAATTCACTTAAACTTTGGCTCTGATACCAACTTGTAAGGCCCCGTTCCCGGGACGCCTACAGTTGGTCATTCATCGCACATAAAACATACATTACATTTTTCCTTTTATAAATAGTTGCAGCGGAAACATTAAAAACATAATTTCATTCCATCAAAATACTTTTGCACAATAGTACAATCGTCTTTTTAACAATATCATGACACATTTATTACAAAAGCATTAAACATAAAGATGCCATCCAAAATACACTGAGTAGCCGCCCCGTGCCATCCTCAGCAACATACCTGCCAACTGGAAACACATCAAAGTCAGCGTTGCTGAGTGAGTTCTAGTTTTATCATAAAACATACTTTACTTTCGTAAAACCGTTCTTTACTTTCTTTATAAAAACATCCGTTACATACATGCGGTCACACATCATACGTACATACAGATAATATCATTATTATCTTCATCATTACGTTCATTACATTCATCATTCATCATTATCTTTCACTTCTTTCTAGATCCTGTCAGACTTTACCCTCTTCATGGCACACAGCCACGATTACTGAGGTCGAATGACAAGGATCCCGTTTCATACATTATTAGGATCATTCGTTAACGTTCATTTCATACATTCATTCTCTCATTCATCTCTTTACTCATTACCCTTCCTTACTCGAATCTTGTCTTATGCAATATCCCCGACTCATGCTCGAAAGCTGCTACTGTGCCGGGACCTGCTCACAAGCCCCCGACTCATGTCCGAAGACTGACACAACACGGGGATACGCGACAAAGATCCCATACGAGTCAATCACAGGGATTGAACTCCATCTGAGGCTGTTGCAACACCAAGTCGCTCAACTCAATAGCCATCTCAATGAATGTACGCTATCCGAGTCTTTTGCACCCCTAGGGTTGCTCACCTCATTGCCCATCACGATAGCAAGCTATCCGAGTCTTTTGCAACAACAAGGTTGCTCACCCCAAGGCAACATCACGATAGCACGTACTCGAGTCTTTTGCAACGACCGGGTTGCTCACCTCATACATATGCATGGCTTCATGCTACACCCCCGGAGTTATGCGTAACCCGGGTAACCATCATACATTACACCCCCAACATTATGGGTACTACACCCCCACCGAAGTGGGTACATCACCCCCACCGAAGTGGGTACATCACCCCCATCAAAATGGGTACATCACCCCCATCAAAATGGGTACTTCATCGAAGGTTAGTCACAAAGACTGGAACCCTTGCGTGCACACTATAGACTAGCTGAACCTCTCACGGTTGAGCCTAAGGCATTAGAGTCGTGCACTTCACTTCGCTTCACATACATACCTCACGCGATTTCATTCATTAATGCATGCATTCATTCATTACGTTCCTCTTTTCTTTATCTTTCACTTTACGTTACATAATACTTTCATTTCATTCATTAACATTCAACGCAAAGACATAGAAAGATAATCATACATAGCAAGGAACACAACATAAACATAAACATACGGCATCATCATACATACGCATCAATCATACATCACATCACGCACATCATACATACTATGCATCACACGCACCGCCATGCCTTACATAACACATAACATCATGCATATTACCATCATCTCCATCAACATCCACATCATAATCTCATTATCCAGCGTTACCTTATACCATCCATGCCCTTCACATCGTCGAGGAATTCCATCTCGGTTATCATTTCTGAACACTTAGGCGAATGGGCATCTATGCGAATGGACCCTATGCGAATGGACTATAGGCGAATGGACCTCTATGCGAATGGACTCCCAGTCGCATAACTCTCATGCGTATGGCCTTCAGTCGCATGACTTGAGGCGTATGGGCTTTAGTCGCATACTCCTCATGCGAATGAACCTCAGTCGCATGGCCTCCAGGCGCATGGACTTCAGTCGCATAACCTTCGTGCGAATGAACCTCAGTCGCACCATCTCTCAATCGCATGGCTCCCAAACACATGAACTTCAATCGCATGACCATCATGCGTATGGACCTCAGTCGCATAGCAAACATGCGTATGGACCTCAGTTGCACTTCAATTGGCCGAATGGCCTCCAGTCGCCCTCCAGTCGGTCGCCTAGCCCTAGCTGGTGCAGAGTGCAGTTAGGTCGACTGCAGCCGCGGGTTTTCGACCTCTAACCCCTTCCAAACCTCTTTTAAGCTCAAATCAACCCTTCTAAAGGTTAGGGAAACATACCATGACCTCATACAAGCATAACCAAGCAGGAAATCGAGCCTCAAACGCATCATACACATACATACATACATCAAAACGGGTTTTCACCCAAAAACTCGAAAATAGGTTTTTGGACGTGTTCCAGCCCCAAAATCAGTTGAAAACGGGTAAAAGAGGAGTCCTAGAACTCACCTTAGCGATCCCGTCGAGTAGAGCTTCGATTTGACTCGCTCTACGTCGATTTTGGCTACTCGAACCAACCCGGGCCAACACTTTCTCTCTTTTCTCTTCTTTCTCTCTTCTCCTCCCTTGGCTGAAAAATGGGGAGAATGGGAGTGTTTTCCCCCTTTTATACTCCCGTGCATCAAAGTTTCTCTCGTTGGCGGGTTTGGTCTCTCGACTTCGGTCTTTATTTCTTTTTCGTCCCTCGTCAGCTACAAAGGAAATTTCCGGGTGTTACATGATTTGTTTGAGATGGTTGAGGATCAGGTAGAGCATGTGTTTGTTGAGCCATGGGTACAGAAACTTGACCAGACTAAGGCATGTAAAACATGGATAAGGATATGGCATTGGACTTTGAGGGACAAAGTATGCAGGAGATGATTGATGTTGTGAATGATGATCAGAACTGGTAGAATGTTGCCCTTTGGATTGTGAGCTATTGCTTGGAAAAGTCACAAAGGGTGCAGATGAGTTAGATCCAGATGATCTACACTCTCTAGCAAAATGTCCAAGTCTATAGCACTTGTGACATCTCAACTTACTCTTGTCAAAACCAACCTTGGTTTTGCCAGAGAGACCAGGGAATTTTCTACCTGTTCTTTTGTAGAACTTTTGAGATCTGATATTGAACAATGCCATTTGGCTCAGAATATCCATCTCTTCCAGATCATCATCAGCAATTCTTTTCAAATCATCCATCATAAAACACAAATTATCAACATTAAAACCTGAGTTTCCCTCAACTCCAACAAAAGCATGATTTCCACTGTTTGAAGAGAAATCAATATGCTCATCATATGAACTTTCAGATGAAGCATATTCAGACTCATGACCAACCAGAGCAGTGTTACCTGGTACAAAGTCATCAATGAGCTTTCCAGATGAAGATAGTTTCCTTTTCTATTCTATCTCTCTCTCAAATGTTAAGAGTTTCCCAGAAGTAGGGTGAGAGATAGAGTATCCAGATTTGCACTAGAGCGTAGGACAATGGTGTAAGTGTCCCGTCTCTCAGGCAGGGATCTGAGGAATCTGTTATTCATCTGGCTGTTTGTGTATTCATGTTGAACCATTTTTAGCTCAGAGATCAAACATGAAAACCGCTCAAACTGTTGAGTCAATGTCTCACCCTTCCTATGAGAGAATGTCTCATATTGCTGGGCAAGGATTTCTCTGTTGTTTGCTAAGACCTCATCAGTTCCTCCAAATTGTTCCTTCAAAGCAACCCAGAGATCATAAGCAGTTTCATGATGCATAAGCCCAGAGTAGATTTCATTAGGCAGTGCCATGGCCAGAATTCCATGGGCTTTAGCATCAATCTCAAACAGCTTTAAGTCCTCATCAGAATATTGTTCCTTCTTT
Organism: Flaveria ramosissima; assembly: GCA_025215565.1. Taxonomy (NCBI): domain Eukaryota; kingdom Viridiplantae; phylum Streptophyta; class Magnoliopsida; order Asterales; family Asteraceae; genus Flaveria; species Flaveria ramosissima. The sequence continues at coordinate 57,016,751 of CM046045.1, forward strand.
TTAGGAACCATCTCATTGGTTTCAGGATTACTCACCATAGGCTTGTATGGTCCATGAACCACAGACTTCCAACAACCTGAACTGTTAACAGACAGGTGATGGAGCATTCGGCGTTGCCATATTTTATACTCACTCTTAACAAGCATCAGAAACTTAGTTGAGGAGCCAGTATTGGGAGGATCATTGATTGAAGTAGTCATTTTCACTAATTCAATCGAATTCAATGAGATTAAAATCAGTCTAGTTTTAAAACTCAACAACACAATTTGAAAACACAATTAGAATCTCAATTAATTAACCGGAAGTAACAGAAAATCAATCTCTATAATCAATTCTTGCAAAAAATGCTAATTCGATCAACCTTAGCTATCAAAAGAGCAGTTTCATTGATCAATTGTTAGATCGATCAATGATTAACCAGCTCTGATACCATTTGATAGGATCGGATCAATTAGATTTGAATTTTGCAGCGAAATATAACAAAATAAGATCGAATTCAAGCAAGAAAATGATGAATATGCAAACACATAATAACAATTATAGAGAGAGAATATTTCTGTTAAAGGAATGTTTTCATTCACGCGTAATGCTTCGGGTTAGAATACAACTAGGTCAACATCCCTTATATAGAGGAATGTGACGTCTGCTGATGCCACTTGATAGTGACATCTAACAGAATTATACAAACAACTGAAATAATGCAAACTACTGAAATGTTCTCAACAACTGATCACATCTCAGAAAATGCTAAGTACAAAAACATAAAACTACTGACCTATAACTACTGAAACAATAAACTACTAAAAGAAAAATTACAAGTACTGAAAAGGAAAACCATCACAACTACTGAAGTTAACAACTTCAACTGTTGTGACAACTACTGATCACTCTGGTCTTCAGTCTTTGTCTTCAGTACTTCACTTTCAGACTTTGTCTTTAGTTCTTTACTTTCAGACTTTGTCTTCAGACCTTTGTAATCAGCTGATGTCTTCAGCTGTTGTGATCTTCTTTAGCAGTTGTAATGTCTGTGGGACTTAGAGGTTTTTCTGATCAGGCTCATTGGTTCTTTTGGTACAACAGAATCACTCAGACTCTCAAAATATCTTCCCATGTCAAAGAGATCATGAAGAGGTAGGTTGAACATGTCTTGCCATGTGTAGACATCTTCACCACCTTGATCTCTAATGGTCTTCCTGATGCAAGAGGAGCTAGTTGAATTGGAGTTGATTGAGTTGCCTCTTCATGCACTTTTTCAGGATGATCTGATTCATCCTGAGGCTTGGAGGTGGAAGACTCTGACTTCTTCTTCTTCTTTGACTTGGGTCTAGAGGCCATCTTTTTCCTCCTTTTTGAAAACTTTAACTAAGAAGACTGGCCTGTAGCACCTTGTTGTTCAATCTTGTCTTTCTAAGTTGGGTCTACCTCCCTCACAAGTTTAGAAGGAGAGGGAGCTTGACCCTACTATGGGTCAGAAGATGAAGCTTGCTGAGACTAAGCAGGAGGTCCAGGTTGTGTTGTCTCAAATTGTTCAACCTTAACCTCCACTTCAGGTGGGGCTTGACTTGGTGGGGAGTGTAAGTCAATGAGCTCTCCTTTCTTGATCTTCTGCTTGATTACCCTGATGTGCTCATCCATTGTGGATAGAGACATTGGGCCAAGTCTCCTTTCGGAGAATGCATACAACTTCAAGAAGCTTATCATCCTCTGCCTATCAGCAGACTTCTTTTGACTTTTCTGGATGATGGCTCTTGTTTTGGCTGCTTCTTCCCTCATTTTCCTCTTTGTAGCCTTCTGCTCTTTGAGTACTTGAAGTTCAAGTTGTTTAAGGTACTCAAACTCAATATACTCAAAGGGCAAGGAAAGAAGTGTAGCTGCCTAGTAGAGACCTGTGGCACTCAGGTTGTTGATCATATTTTGCCTGTTAGTCTCTTTGTCTACGTGAGGTTCTTGTGGTACCATAGTCTCTTGCACAGGGCTTTCTTGAACTGGAGGGAGAGTAGGAACATGTTTGTACAACTTTTTCTTTCTTCTTTCTTCTTTGATCTGGAGGAACAAACTTGCATCCTCTGCTTCCTTTGTCTCTCTTGACACTTCCATGTCAGCCAGTTCATTTAGTTCCTCTAAGGGGAGAGAAATGATTTGATTAATATCATAGTTCCTGGTCTGTAAGTAAGTAATCCTGACTGCCCTTAACTCATCATTTTAAGTATTTGGTCTGGGGCAGCCCTGATTGCAGTTTGCATGAATCTTGAAGACCTAATGGAACTATCTCCCCTTAGCTTCCTCTTCCCTTCTCTCCTTTTCAATCTCCTAAGGAGTCATTTTCCTTTTCCTTTTGTCACTCACAGACCTTTGTGACATAGGGTGGAGAGAGCTTTGGCTTTCATTGCTTGAAGTAGCATCCATGCTCTGGCCAGAGAGAGGCTATGATAAACTTTCACCAGCAGGTATGTCACTGAGAAAATGAATTGCTGAAGTAGTTGTAGGTGTGATAGGGCTCTCAGGCTTTATCACTAGGCCTTCAATCAAGGTTTTCCCTTTGAAGCTAATCTCAAGGTCTGCCTCAACATCCAATTGACCAATGACATTACCTGATTGTCTTTGTCTTCTTTTTAGGCTGAACTCTTCAGTAATCATGTCTTGAATCCTTTGAGCCAGCCTGCCATCTTGCCTAGATTGGCTTGGATTGACAAGTGGCATGTTGATTGAGCCAGCCTGCCATCTTGCCTAGATTGGCTTGGATTGACAAGTGGCATGTTGATCAGGTCAAGACCTTCATAGTAGTTCAAGGTCTAAAAGTTGAAGACTTATTGCTTCCCTTGAACTCTTTGAAGAATGAGGGCTCTTCTGTCAGCATCATACCTTCACCCAATTATATAGTTTGAAGTTCCTTGGGGTGGGGATGACATAACCCTGGTTATACATTCCTTCAAGAGACTCTGAATAAGAGAGTCTAGGGAGTCCACATCAATGTGAACTTGAGGAAGTTGCTGAGTATGAACAATCGCAAGTGAGGATGGTGAGTCCTCAATTTCCATACTCTGTGAAGAACTCCCAGGTTTTGTGATTGTTATGACTTTCTCCCCTTTTTTGGTAGCATCACCCTCTTGCATAGGTGAGCTAGGAGTTAGGTCAATCACATCCACAGGTTCTTGTGTTCCTGGATGAGCTCTCCTTAAAGGTCTCCCAGCTAGTTGTTTCCTAAGAAAATATATCTCGAGTTGCTGATCATTGACCCTATTTTGTAAGGTAGACACCTAAGATTCAAGGTGACTAACCTTACAAACTAAATAAGTGCAGGTTTTTGTCAATTTTTGCACCTTTAGTCTCATATTCCCCTCATCTTCATCATAAGAATCATGGGGGATGAGAGATTTAGACCAAAGTCCTCACTCTCACCACCAGCATCATGTTCTTGGTTGCTAGATTTCCCCTGCTCACTGACAGCTTCAGTTGAAGTGTCAATGGGCTGAGTTGTCATGGTTGAGGTCTGAATGATGTAATCACTTGCAACAGTGAGAGCCTCTTCCATATGGACCTCCTAAACAGGTTTAGGGAGATCCACCTCAGTAATGGGTGAATGACAGGAGCACTCATCTCTCTATAAGTAGGGGAGGAGTAGAGAGACTCATGGTACTCACTGAATCCTATGTCTTTATCATCATAGAATTCTAGGTTGGGAATGGGTTGGTTTAGATCTAAAGGCTGGGGATGGTAACTTTCCCCTGAAGGTTGTTCACTTGAGTGTTAAGACTCAGAGTGAAGGCTTAAGGTTGATGGGCTAATGAGCTCATTAGGCTGAGCATGAGGAACCTCAGCACTGAGTATTGAAGAGATAGGAGTGGTTTGCTCCTCAGGAGAAGTAGGAGCTCTAGTGTCCACTTCCTCTAGTATGGGTAGTGATATGGGGGCCTGCACAAGCTCAATAGCTTGAGCAGGGATTCGTTTGGATTTTCTTCGGTAGGTGAGGGTGATTTGAGGCTGTTTAGGTGGTTGATAGGTAGAAGGTGTGGGTTCAACACTAGCTTGTGTTGCTAGGTTGTCACCTTGAGCAATGAGCTCTAACATTTTTGGGACCATAGCTGTTTCTACCCCAGAGAAGCCAACAGTTGGCTTCTTCATGATTTTAAAGATGTTGGGCTTCATCTGTCCCAATTTATGAATATGTCCTGTTTCCCTCAACTGTGAGCCCAGTTCATAGTTAAGAATGTATTGAACATATCTAGGAAACATGTAATACTCTAAGGAGTCCAAATTAGCAAGTAAATTTGTGTAAACAAATTGAGAGTACCTGTATTTGACACCTTAAACCATTTCATGCACTATGAAAGAGAGATCCTCAGGAATCTGGTCCCCACCCCCATGCTTGTTGGATAAGCTGTGGATGACCACATGAAGCAGATACTTCCACTGGGATGAGATCTTCCCTTTCCTGAAGGTCTTTTGCAGAGAAATCTCCCTCATAGCCCATCTGCTCAAAGGAATGATTGACAGCTTCCTTTGGAAAGGACCACTCACCTTCTTCATCATCCAGCTGAAGATGAGTGTTGATGATGGCTGGAGTGATGAAGATTGTCCTCCCCTGCACTGTGGCAGACAATGCCTTCTCTCCATCCATAATGATCTCTTGACAGGTCTTCCAAAATTCAAGCATATGATCCTCATAGAGAGTAGGAACAATGGTTAGGGAGGTGATGTAGTTTGACAAAGCCAGAAAACTGCAAACCTCTGAGAAACTAGCATCTTTCTCAGAGTTCAACAGGGCAACCTGATTGTGTTGCCTGTGAAGTTGCATGGAGAAATCAGGGTTGTTTCTACGGTTTAGGTTGGTCATTTCAGAAAGCTTAAGGACGAAGAAAGTGAAGAACAAAGGCAGTTTGTGGGTGAATTTAGGTTTTGGAATAGTTCAGATGAAGAAGGGAGTGAAAGAGGGGGGAACTGTAGGGTATATATATATGAAATGGATTTGAGACAAAGTTAATGAAAGAGGATAAACTTTGAAATCCGTATGTCGGTCCCACCTCTAAAAAAGTACCCAAAAAGGTAGTTTTCTTGGAAGTCTAAAAATCTTCCGAAGGTTATTTTGCTTTGGAAGTTTTGATGAAAAGCTTCCGAAACCAAAATGACTTCGGAAGATATTCCGGAGAGTTAAGAAAATTTTGCTTCGGAAGAGATTTATACTTAGAGAATTTTATTCTTCAGAAGAATAAACTTCCGAGACTAAATTGCTTTCGAAAGAAAATTGTTCTTCAAAAACATACAAGTACTCAAATTATATTTAAGCTTCGGAAGATATTTCTAAAATTTCTTCCGAAGGTAAATCTACTGAAGTAGTTATTTGTTTTCTATGACATAAGTTTCTTCTGAAAGTAATTTCATTTCTTTCGAAGGATAAAAAGATCAAATTTTTCAAAAATCTAAGGAATGTCTTTCAAAAAGATTTTTCTTTCATAGTAAACAAGGGCTTATGAAGGTGATAAAATAGACAACTTAAGACACACAGGTTTTAGAAATAAATTGATTAAGTTTTAAGAAAAGCTACTCAAAGTTAATCATCCCAATAGCTGATACAAGATATCTAAATCTCTGCTCATCAAAAGCTTTGGTGAACAGATCAGCATATTTTCATTTGTGTTAACCTTGACTAGTTTGATTAATCTCTTTTCAAAGTTATCTCTAATCAAATGACACCTAATATTGATGTGCTTTGTCCTTGAGTGCTGCATATGATTCTCTGTGATAGAGATAGCACTGTTGTTGTCTATGTGGATGGGAATCTCCTCAAAATTGAATCCATAGTCCAGCATCTGATTATGAATCCAGAGTACTTGAGCAAAGCAGCTTGTAGCAGCAATGTATTCAGCCTCATTAGTTGATGCAGACACACAAGATTGTTTCTTGCATTGCCAAGAGACTATACTTCCATAAAGAAATTGACATCCCCCTGATGTAGACTTTGCACTCATGTTGCAGCCACCATAGTCACTATCTGTATAGGCATACAGATTGAAGTCAAAATTCTTTGGATACCAAAGGCCAAGTGTTGGAGCACCTTTGAGATATCTTAAAATCCTCTTGACAATGACTAGGTGTGACATCTTGGGGTTGGCTTGATATCTTGCACAAATACATGTGGCAAACATGATATCAGGCCTGCTAGATGTGAGGTGTAACATCCGACTCATTTTCAAAATGCACACTTAGGATTGTGACTTAGTCAAAGTTAAAGACAAATTTCATTATGTTATTAATTGATTGTATTGTATTAATTGATTAGTATTATTCAATGAAAATGGCATTTAATATTATTTCAACGTATTTATTACCATGTGCTATGAGCAATCGATTCACATTTCGTCCGCCCCGATGATTCCGCCGTCGGTCGGGGTGTGACATGAGGTACATAAGAGACCCAATCATAGCCCTGTAAAGATGTTCATCTACACACTACCCCTCAAGATCAGGGCCAAGGGAGTGGTTTCTAGCTATGAGTGTCTTAGCAACCTTACAATCAGTCATGTTGAATCTTTCAAGTATGTCCTGTACATACTTTGACTGACTTATGAAGATGCCATTTTCAACTTGCTTCACTTAAATTCCTTGAAAGAAATTGAGTTCCCCCATGGCACTCGTTTAAATCTATCCTTCATCAGCTTCTCGAAGTCTTTGCAGAGCTTTGGATTAGTTGACCCAAAGATAATGTCTTCTACATACACTTGAACTAGCATTATGTCATTTCTTGTTCCTTTGATGAAGAGAGTTCCATCAATAGTACCCCTTTTGTATCCATGCTGATAGAGATACTGAGATAGAGTCTCATACCACTGCCTTGGTGCTTGGTGCAGCCTATAAAGAGCTTTATCAAGCTTGCAGACATAATCAGGATGATCAGGATCTGCAAAACCCAGGTAGTTGTTAATATACACCTCTTCATCAATCACCCCATATAGAAAAGCACACTTGAAATCAAGTCGGTGGACCTTGAAATTCTTGGATGCAACAAAGCTAGGAATATCCTGACAGCTTCCGGTCTTGCTACAGGAGCAAATACATCTGTGTAGTCAATTCCTTCTTCTTAAGTGTATCCTTGAACAACTAGTCTTGCCATATTCTTGATGACAAGTCCTCTATCAGCCTTCTTATTCCAAAACACTCATTTGGCTCCTATGGTAGTCTTCCCTTGATGAAGAGGACATGGTTCCAACCTTTTGTCTTTTGAATTGAAGTAGCTCCTCTTGCATGGCTTCAACCTAACATCCATCCTTTAAAGCCTCGTTAATCTGCTTAGGCTTTATCTAGGATAAGAAACAAGAGTCAAGACAAACATTTGCATCATGGGTTTGTCCTCTTGTTCTCACCCCTGATATCACACCCCGGGCCCAAGTAGGGTGGGACATCACAGACTAGTAACAACATATGGCAGCGGAAACTAACCATCATGAGAGCACAAAAGGAGAGAACATCACATGGCATTACATTTTAAAGGAAAACCGAACTAGAAAAAGGCCTAGCCCAATTACAAGTACACAATTCATCAGTACAAATTGTTCCAAGATAACCAAATTTAAATTGTTCCAAATGTTTAAAACCAAACAAAGCAAATGCCATGAGTCACGGTACTAGGTCATCATAAGTTTTCTACGTAAGCCAGACCTTCATCAAGGATTACCTGAAACATGCTCAAAAGAAATTTGTGTCAACTAAAAAGTTGGTGAATTCAAGTGCTCAAAGTTTAAAAACCAAAGGTTTCAACAGAATCCACATTTGATTTAGAAATCATAGTTTCATTGTTATGGGGGATCACAATCAACCCTGCACTCAGTCCCGGCTAGCCTCTTTAAAAAATTATGTTATAACGGTTATTCCCAAAGAAAGTACTGAGCCTCAAACAGTGCACCATACCTGCCGGATCGTTCACCCTAGTATCTTGTAAAAACCTGTCACATGACACAAACGACCGTGTGGTACTCTTCTCGTTCATCACAGAAGGCACTGTGTGTGGGGGATTCCCCAAGTAGATCTACCCATATAGTACAAGCGGTTCACACAAGAATTAATTATCGTGATACAAGTAAAAGCAGGTACGAACATTGTACACAACATAAAAGTATCATACAAGAGAGCATAAATAATTTCAGATTAAACATAGCATGTTTCATCCCAAAACAGTAGTAAAAAGGGAACACTAGAACTCACCTTATGTCTCAAGCAACAGATTCTTCGAGTACCAGGAAAGTTTCAAGTCTAGCACCCTACCATCAAGATTAAGTGATAAGCTACTAGCTCTAAGGTCATAAGAGGTTTACTAGGTGTGTTAACAGCTTAATTCTACTTATAACTAATCAAATGTAGAAAAACCTATTGATTTCATATGATTTAAAAAGTTTCCCTTTATGGAAAGTTATGGTTTCTTTAATGAAATTGATAGGTTTTTCTACATTTGATTAGTATAAGTAGAATTAAGCTTACCAAGTGATTATTAGTCCAAAGGGATCGATCCATAGAGGTTTGGCAGAATTTACAGTTTAGTTCTTCAAGTTTCAGAATTTACAATTTCTACCCTAAAGTTTGCTTTCTTACATTTATTGACTTTTATGGCCCATTATCGGACCTTTGGAGTTATATAGTACATTTTTAGTAAGTTAAATACCCAATTTTTCAAAATTTAGATTTGAGTTTAGTAAACTTATGTTTTAAGTTACCGATTACTGTAAACCGAAGGTTTTAACTGTTAAGTACTAAATCTTATAATTTTAAGCCTTAAATATTTAAATATTATTTTAAGGACTTTTAATAAGTTTTATAATCTGTTTATAATTTATTTTTAAGCTCTTTTGGTTGAAAGTCTCATTTTTAAGTTTAACCCGTTAAAACGTGTTTTTACCCGAAACCGACCGTTAAAAAATTGACCTATTTTTCACCATATTTAAGTTTTAAAGCTGCTAACTTACTGAAATAATATGGTTTTAATAGATTTTAGGTTTACCCTTTTATTTCCAAGATTTTCTTCCAAAAGTTACTCGGTTAAGACTTGTTTTTAGCTAAAATTTCCATTTAAATTATCCTTTGACCATTTAGTCAACAAATCCGATTCATACCACTTTGTTAACCCTTTTAGAGCCTGTAATTCTTTTTAACATGGTTATTCTCTAATTCTTCTTATTTTTAGGTCATTTCACTACCTTTCGGGTCCCAAAATAAGCTCAAAATGTCCACAAGTCCATACTTTTATTATTTTCAGCCATTAACATCACCTTATACACACCTAATATCCCAAAACTTACTGAAAAATAGTTCTAACATAAGGATTTAGCATGTAACCATGGAATAAGCTTGTAGTTGAGTGATTTTACCATTTTAACCATTTACACAAGTGTAATAGATTGTGCATATACATTACCAAACTATTTTGTAACTTTATAAACATGTTATTAACTGGTTAGGAGATTAGTTTTAAGCAGATTACAAGCTTGGGTTCGGAGGGTTACAAGACAAAAGGGTTAGATGATGCAGAAGTCACCCAAAAGAGGGTTTTCAAGGTGTAACTTGTGTTCCACCCTTAGAATGACCAATATATCGTGTGAGATACCTCTAATGAAGTTAAAAGCTCCTCAAGAACAAGATTATGGAAGCAAGTTTCTGTTAGGACAAAGAAAATAAGGGTTTTGGTAGATTAATGAAGGAATAACATATGATGAAACTTGGTTTGGGTGAGTTGAAACTTACACTTTGAATGGTTCACGATTTAGAGAGTTTAGAAGGACAGGATGAGCTGGAGAATCTTGAACAAAGGCTGGATAATCTCAGACTTGCAAGAACCATGCACCAAGAGCTCTCAAAATATCGCCTTCTTGCTTGTTTGAGCTTGGACGATGATGGTTTGTGGTTGATCTTCGAAGATGTGGCTGGAATGGTGGTGGAGATCTTTTTGTTGAGAGTGATTTGGGCAAGGAGAATCTGAGAGAGAGAGAGAGAGAGAGAGAGAGAAAAGAGACAGAGAGGAGAGGAGAGGAGAGTTTGAAAGTAGTTGCATTCAAATGAGGTGTGGAAGAGTGTGGGGGTGGTTTTGGGGGGTTCAAGGTGGATGGAGAGTGGGTGAAGGGGGGCGGCTGAGTTTGGAGTGTTGTGGGGTGTTTTGATTTAAATTTTAATTGTGTAAATGCTATTATGTAACGTAGTTTTGTTGTGTAGTGTAGTATTTTAGATGGTAGTTCTAGTTAGATGTTTTAAGTATCAAGTGTGCATGCATGTATTTTGGCCGTGAATGATGTGTGGGTGCACACATTTAATTGTTTCAATTAAGTTTTTGAATTGAAAGGGTGACTAGTTGTTTTTCCCGAAACGCGAAATTATTCTATGCTAAGGCTAGACTTGACTAAATCATTCAAACAACACATGAAATAATAAAAATGACAATAATGGTAATAACAATAATAATTCTAATACTAATAATAACAATAATATTAATATTAATATTAATATATGGATAATGATGCAGGAGGTTAAAGGTTAGAATTATGACCTAGAGGTCGGTTGTTACGTTCTCCCACCATTTAGGAAATTTCGTCCCAAAATTTTGAGCTTTGATAAATTCCAGAACGAGTGGGTTTGAAGAGGTGTGGATAATTCTTCCTCATCTCATCTTCTCGCTCCCAAGTGAATGCAGGTCCTCGCCTAGAATTCCATCTTACTTTAACCTTGGGTATGCGACTTCGTCTGAGTTTCTTGACCAACCGGTCAGAGATCTCTACAGGCTCTTCCACGAAGTTCAATTTGTTATTAATCCTTGCTTCCTTCAAAGGTAACTCCAGGACCTTGTCTACCATGCACTTTTTCAAGTTAGACACATGGAATATGTCATGTATGTAGCTTAGCTCTTGAGGTAGGTTAAATTGATATGCCATGGGTCCAATTCTTGCCACTATTTCAGAAGCCCCAATGTATCTCGAGCTTAAATTTTCTTTCTTTCCAAATCTCACAGTTCCCTTTCATGGTGCTGCTTTTAGCATTACTCTGTCACCCACCTGAAATTCCAAAGGTTTTCGCCTTCGGTCAGCGTATTTCTTCTGACAGTCTCTGGACGCTCTTAATCGCTCCTTGATATTAAATATTTTGTCGATGGTCTCTATCATGATGTTGGGTCTCATTACTTGGCTGTCACCAATCTCATTCCAACTTAATGGTGATCGGCATTTCCTATCATATAGTGCCTCATATGGAGCGGTTATACTAGCGTGATAACTATTATTGTAGGAGAACTCCACTAGAGGAAGGTGGTTGTCCTAGTTCCCACCGAAGTCAATCACGCAAGATCTTAGCATATCTTCCAAGGTTTGGATGGTTCTTTCACTTTGTCCATCGGTTTGAGGGTGGTATGCAGTGCTTAAATTCAGTCGGGTCCCCAAAGCTGCTGGAGTGATTTCCAAAAACGAGAAGTGAAGTGACTATCACGGTCGGAGATAATCGATAGTGGCACTCTGTGCCTGGTCACTAATTCATCGATGTAGAGTTGGGCCAGCTTTGCCAAGTCGTAGTCTTCTCGAATTGGCAAGAAGTGAGCCGATTTAGTTAGCATATTCACTATTACTCAAATAGCATCATGACCTCTAAAAGTTCTAGGTAACTTTGACACAAAATCCATCGTGATGTTATCCCGTTTCCACTCTGGAATTTCGGGATGTTGCAACGTTCCTGATGGTTTTTGATAGGATCAAATGTACCAATCTGTGATGATGTATGAACATAATTCAAAGAAATACAAACAAAGTAATCAAATCAAGCAAGATATTAACAAAAATTCACAGTTTCATTAATATCAAGCAAAGACAATTACAAAGTAAGTAAGCAGTCTTGTAACACCCGGATATTTATTATTTTGAAGCCGGCGAAGAAAGAAAAGGAAATAAAGTCCAAAGTCGAGGGACCAAACTCGCCAACGAAGAAAAATCGGGAAATGAGGTGATAATAGTGGGGAGAGGGCAGCCAACTCTCCCCATTACCCCCACATTCTCAGCCAACATAGAGAGAAGAAGAGAGAAAGGAGAAGGAAAAGAGAAAAAGGGGTGTTTCGGGTGGCCAAACTCGTTGTGTAGCAAGCCAAATCGAAGCCCTTGTCGTTGTGCTCGTTTGTGTGAGTTCTAGGACCCCACTTTTACTTGTTTTCAACTGATTTTGGGGCTGGAAAATGTTAAAACCCGTTTTTGGTGTGAGTATGTGTTTGACCCATTTGGGTGTGATGTGTATGATGTGTTTCGTGTATGTTTCCGGGCTTGTGCTTGCTTGTATGGTGTTATGGTATGCATTCCTAAGGTCCAGGAGGGTTAATCTAGGCTTAGAATGGGTTTGGATGAGCTTGGAGGCCAAAAATGGCAGATTGGGTTCGGGATGAACTCCATTCTGCATCAGCTAGGGCTAGGCGACCGAATGGAGGCCATACGGCCAAATGAGAGGCGATTGAGGGTCATTCGCACGATTGGGATTCATTCGCACGATTGAGGGTTCAATCGCACGACTAAGGCTTCAGTCGCACGACTGGGAGTCCAGTCGCATGGGGAGTCATACGACTGAGGGTTCAATCGCATTAGTGCTTAGTCGCATGAGTCCATTCGCATGAGGTCAGTCGCATAGGTGCCCATTCGCAGTAGTCCCATTCGCACAAGGTCCATACACGCGATTGAATGTTCATTCGCATAGATGTTCATCCGCATGAGTCCAGTCGCATGATATTCAGTCGCATGGAGGCCATGCGACTGAAGGGTGTCCATACGCACGAATAGAGCTGTTGCACCCGAAGGAAAGTGTTGTTAGACTTCTGGCTTTCGGGGGAAAGCGCAGATGTAAGTTTTGATGTAAAGGTTCTCGTAAGAGCATGTAAGATAATTGTTATGGCCTTAGAGAGCATGTAGGGCATGATGATGATGATGTTGCATGTTTATGCATGTTATGAATGTATGATGTTGCCCTGTATGATGATGATGAATGTGTATGATATGTTCTTATTATGATGTATGCTTATCTTTCTTGTGGCTTTACATGTCATGTTAATGAATGAATGAAGTATTATGTAATGTAAAGCGAAAGATAATGAAAGAGGAACATGAAGTAAGAATGCATGCATTAATGAATGATGAATGAACGAAAGAAAGGCTTGCAAGCATATATATATATATGGGGTGAGCGACTTTGTGTTGCAAAAGACTCGGATGAAGTGCAATCATTTAGATTGCCTATGGGGTGAGCAACCTAGCCGTTGCAAAAGACTCGAGTAACGTGCTATCGTGATGTTGCCTTGGGGTGAGCAACCTTGTTGTTGCAAAACACTCGGATAGCTCGCTATCATTAGGATGGGCAATGAGGTGAGCAACCCTAGGGGTGTAAAAGACTCGGATAGCGTGCAATCATTGAGATTGCTATTGAGGTGAGCGACTATGTTGTCGCAAAAGACTCGGAAGAAAGAATGTATTAAAGGAATGGAAGATAATGAATGAGATGAAAGATAATAATGACATTATCTGTGTATACGTATGTTGAATGATCGCATGATAAAAGGAATAGTTTTTAATGAAAGTGAAGTATGTTTATTTTATAAAACTAGAACTCACTCAGCAAAGCTGACTTTTTATACGTTTTCCAGTTGGCAGGTAAATGGTTGCTAAGGATGGAACGGCAAGGCTACTCGGCTCTTTTGGGATGGCATCCATTTATAAAGATTTTGTGATGTAATGCAAACATGTATTTTGTAACCGGATAATGATGTATTATTTGGCAAAAGTAATTATAATGAAACGAGATGTCATTTTTGAATGTTTCCGCTACAATGTTTACCTAAAGCAAATGTAATTATATGTTTTATGTGCGATGAATGACCAACTGTAGGCGTCCCGGGAACGGGGCCTTACTAGTTGGTATCAGAGCCAAAGTTTAAGTGAAATGGGTAAAACTTTCAAAATAAACCTTAACTTAAACTGAGAATGGGACGAAAGGAAAATGGGATGCCAAACTGAGTAGCTGCGTGCCATTAGGTATTTTCTTAAAGTTAACCGGTTCTATGTGCGCATGGTATGTGGTTATGTGTTGTATGTAGATTTAAATACTGATGTAGTCAGGACAAGTGATACTTGGGGTATGAAGAGTAAAGTAAGTGGCTAATCACAACTGGCCACTGTAATTAGGGACTTACTATAGTTGACATAAGCTGAGTTGTTTCCTTGAATGACCGTGTTGGTGTTTGAATCTTTCAGTGTGATAGAGAATGGCTGGTGGTAGATCTTCTAGAGCTTCTAGGGGTGGAGGCCGTGGTGGTCCTGATGTGGAACCGCGACCTAAAAGAGGAAGGCCTAGAGCTGAGAAAGAGGTTCCTGCAGAACCTGAGACTCCTCATCCGGAGGCTGGGGATGAGAGTGCGAACTTGAGGGCCTCGGTAAAGGAGGCTGTTGTTGAGGAAGTACATCAGGTCATGCAGACAATCTTACTATCTGTGGTGACCGAAGTCATCAAGGCTGTGAAGGAGGGGGAAAGGAAGGAGAGAAATAGGGCCTCGAGGGAGCAACCGGAGCCTGAAACGATTTTCTCCGATAATGAGGAGGAGGAAGAAGATGAGCCCGTGCAAGGGGTGGTACGGGGCTGTAACTATGGGGCGTTTATGAGATGCAAGCCCCCAACTTTTGATGGGAACGGCACTGCTGCTGCTGCTCACCGGTGGGTGAGAGAAATGGAAGCCGTTCTGGATATCAGCGAATGCCGTGAAGACCAGAAGGTGAAGTTCGCTACCCACTCTTTTGTGGATTCGGCTCTATGTTGGTGGGACAATATTGTCCAAGCCGAGGGTAGCAAGGCCATTGGAAGGATGAGATGGTCTGAGCTGAAAAGGTTGGTGATCGAGGAGTTTTGTCCTCATCGGGAAATGGATAAGGTCGAAAAGGAGTTTCTGCAACTGGAGGCGGGAACCATGACTCACCAACAGTACACCACGAAATTCAACGAGATGGCACGTCTGGTGCCGGATCAGGTGACACCTCTGTCCCGAAAGATCAAGAGGTATATACAGGGTTTGCCAGCGGATATTCGCAGGCACATGATCGCTGCCCGGCCGAGCACGTTTAGGTCGGCGGTGGATTTGGCGGGGAGATTGTATGATGAAAGAACGGTGGTGGTGACTGATGGTGGCAGGAAGAGCGGTGGTGATCGAAATTGGCAGAAGAAGAGGTTTGGTTGGGGTAATGCCTCGACGGGTAATAAGAGGGCACGATTGGACGACCGCCGTGTAGTCACATCAAGTGCGGGGTCGAGAAGGTGTGGTAAGTGTGGACGGGAGCATAGTGGGGAGTGTAGGTTGGGGTCAAACTTGTGCTTCAAGTGTTGAAAGGCGGGGCACATGGCAAAGGACTGTCGTACGGTCCGGTGCTTTAACTGTGGTGAAGAGGGTCACGTGTTCAAAGATTGCAAGAGGCCGAGGGTTGAGAGCTCTGGGGCGAAGAAGACAGGAGGTGAAGGACCAAGGGCGAGCGCCAGGGCATTCACCATGACACAGGAGGAAGCTAGAACGGACCCTGATGTCGTGTCCGGTACGTTTCTGGTGAACCAAACATTAGCTTCTGTGTTATTTGATTCTGGTGCGAGTAAGAGTTTTATTTCTGTTGCTTTCTGTACTAAGCTGCATGTTAGTAGTAGATGTGTTGATGTGCCCTTTGATGTAGAAATTGCCATAGGTAAGTCTACCAGGATTTCTGAGATGATAGAGAACTGTGATGTGGAACTCGAGGGTCATAAGTTTCCTGTTAGACCGTTTGTGATGACCTTAGGTGGTTTTGATTTGGTTCTGGGGATGGATTGGTTAGCGGACTACGAGGCGAACATTGTGTGTCGCAAGAAGATGATTCAGTTGTCAGCGCCTGACGGTAGTTCAGTGACTGTTTATGGTGATCGGGTTACTACGATTCCGAAAGTGATCTCGATGGCGGTGGCGGGAAAGTGTATGAGGCGTGGATGTAGTGCCTACTTGGCCTATGTAAAGGATCCAACACCACAACTAGCTGATGTACCGGTTGTGTGTGACTTTCCAGATGTGTTCCCAGAAGACTTATCAGGAGTGCCACCTGACAGAGAGATTGAATTTCAGATTGATCTGATACCGGGTGCCCAGCCTGTCGCCAAGGCACCGTATCGGTTGGCTCCGACCGAGATGAAAGAGTTGATGGAGCAGTTGCAAGAGCTGCTTGATAAGGGGTTCATTAGACCGAGTATCTCTCCTTGGGGTGCTCCGGTCCTGTTTGTAAAGAAGAAGGACGGTAGTATGAGGATGTGCATCGACTACCGCGAGCTGAACAAGTTGACAGTGAAGAACCGATACCCCTTACCGAGGATAGATGATTTGTTCGATCAGCTTCAGGGTGCCAGTTGGTTTTCGAGAATAGATCTTCGATCTGGTTATCATCAATTGAAGGTGAAGGAGCAGGATATTCCTAAAACAGCTTTCCGTACGCGCTATGCTCACTACGAGTTTCTTGTCATGTCTTTTGGCTTGACCAACGCGCCAGCTGCTTTTATGGATTTGATGAACCGTGTGTGTCAGCCTATGTTGGATAAATCAGCGATCGTGTTTATTGATGATATCCTGATTTACTCGAGGAGCGAAGCAGAGCACGCCGGTCACATTCGGGAAGTTCTAGAGACGTTGAGAAGGGAGAAGTTGTATGCTAAATTCTCCAAGTGCGCGTTCTGGTTGCACGAGGTTCAATTCTTGGGTCACGTGGTGAATCCTGACGGGATAATGGTGGACCCGGCGAAAGTTGAGGCGGTTATGCAATGGAAGTCACCAAAGACGCCATCCGAGATTCGTAGTTTCTTGGGTTTGGCGGGCTACTATAGAAGATTTATCCAAGACTTCTCTAAGATTGCTTCTCCACTGACTAAGTTGACCCGAAAAGATGTGAAGTTCGTATGGGGTCAAGCTCAAGAGAAGGCGTTTGAAGAACTGAAGGCGAGATTGACTCAAGCTCCTGTTCTGTCATTACCCGATGGAAGTGAAGATCTGGTGGTTTATTCCGATGCTTCTTACTCAGGGTTGGGGTGTGTGTTAATGCAAAGAGGAAAGGTTATAGCCTATGCATCCTGACAGTTGAAGGTTCATGAGGTCAATTATCCCACTCATGACTTGGAGCTGGCAGCCGTGGTCTTTGCATTAAAGATTTGGAGGCACTACCTCTACGGGACGAAGTGCACCATATTCACTGACCACAAGAGTCTGAAGTACTTCTTTGAGCAGAAAGATTTGAACATGAGGCAGAGACGGTGGTTGGAACTTATAAAGGATTATGATTGTGAGATCCACTACCATCCGGGCAAGGCCAACGTGGTGGCTGATGCCCTTAGCCGGAAAGAGAGGCCCGAGCCGATTCGGTTGAAAGCCTATCAGTTGATCATGACCCCTAATGTGATGAAGCAGGTTAAAGAGTTTCAAGATGAGGCATTGAAAGAAGATCATCTTAACTCTGAAAGAATGAGAGGTCTGGTCGCGGAATTGGGTGAAAACACACTCGGTGTTAGAACCCGATTCGGACGCGTATGGATTCCTCGTTTTGGGGATCTACGGATGAAGATCATGGATGAAGCTCACAAGACTCGGTACTCCATTCATCCTGGTGCCACGAAGATGTACCATGATATGAAGAAAGATTATTGGTGGCCGGGTATGAAGCGCGATGTGGTGGAGTATGTGAGTAAGTGCCTTACTTGCTTACAGGTGAAGGCCGAGCACCAAAAGCTGTATGGGAAGATACAACCTTTGGATATACCGGAATGGAAGTGGGAGCACGTCACCATGGATTTCATTACAAAGCTACCGCGTACCCCGAAAGGGTATGATGCCATATGGGTGATAGTTGATCGCTTGACGAAAAGTGCTCACTTCCTACCGATCTGCGAGACATATTCATCAGAGAGGTTAGCTGATTTGTTCATCAAGGAAATTGTGACTCGTCATGGTGTGCCGGTGTCTATTGTGTCCAATCGCGACACTCAGTTTACATCTAAATTTTGGAAGAAGTTCCATGACGCTATGGGGACGAGGTTACATATTAGCACGGCTTATCATCCCCAGACTCATGGTCAGTCAGAAAGGACCATTCAGACACTGAAAGACATGCTTCGGGCATGTGTGATTGATTTTGGTGGAAGTTGGGATGACCACCTACCATTAGCCGAATTCTCATACAACAACAGTTATCATGCCAGCATTGGTATGCCTCCATATGAGATGCTATACGGTAGGAGATGCAGAACACCCGTTTGTTGGGGTGATATTGGTCAGAAGGAATTGGGGAGCGTCGAGGTAATCGAGGCTACGACTGAGAAGCTTGAGAAGATCAAAGCCTTCATGAAGGCAGCTAAAGATAGACAGAACTCGTATGCTGACAAACGACGCAGGCCGATTGAGTTCCAGGTGGGTGACCGAGTTATGTTGAAGGTCTCACCTTGGAAGGGTATCATTCGCTTCCAAAAGCGGGGCAAGTTGAGCCCAAGGTATATAGGCCCTTTCCGAATCATTGCTCGAGTAGGAGAGGTGGCCTATAGACTTGAGTTACCAGATGAGTTAAGTGGAATTCACTCGACATTCCATGTATCTCATCTAAGGAAGTGCTTAGCTGATGAATATATGATTGTTCCACTGGAGGATATCGAGGTAGACGAACGGCTCAATTATGTGGAGCAACCAGTGGCAATCATCGACCGAAAGAAGAAAAGGCTAAGGAATAAAGTGGTTCCTCTTGTGCGTGTACAGTGGAAGAACATGAAGGGATCCGAGTCAACGTGGGAGACTGAGGAAGAAATGAGACAGCATTATCCATGTTTGTTTGAAGAATAACAGGTTTCGGGGACGAAACCTATTTAAGGGGGGTGGACTTGTAACACCCGGATATTTAATATTTTGAAGCCGGCGAAGAAAGAAAAGGAAATAAAGTCCAAAGTCGAGGGACCAAACTCGCCAACGAAGAAAAGTCAGGAAATGAGGTGATAATAGTGGGGAGAGGGCAGCCAACTCTCCCCATTACCCCCACATTTTCAGCCAACATAGAGAGGAGAAGAGAGAAAGGAGAAGGAAAAGAGAAAAAGGGGTGTTTCAGGTGATTCGGGTGGCCAAACTCGTTGTGTAGCAAGCCAAATCGAAGCCCTTTTCATTGTGCTCGTTTGTGTGAGTTCTAGGACCCCACTTTTACTTGTTTTCAACTGACTTTGGGGCTGGAAAATGTTAAAACCCGTTTTTGGTGTGAGTATGTGTTTGACCCATTTGGGTGTGATGTGTATGATGTGTTTCGTGTATGTTTCCGGGCTTGTGCTTGCTTGTATGGTGTTATGGTATGCATTCCTAAGGTCCTGGAGGGTTAATCTAGGCTTAAAATGGGTTTGGATGAGCTTGGAGGCCAAAAATGGCAGATTGGGTTCGGGATGAACTCCATTCTGCATCAGCTAGGGCTAGGCGACCGAATGGAGGCCATACGGCCGAATGAGAGGCGATTGAGGGTCATTCGCACGATTGGGATTCATTCGCACGATTGAGGGTTCAATCGCACGACTAAGGCTTCAGTCGCAAGACTGGGAGTCCAGTCGCATGGGGAGTCATACGACTGAGGGTTCAGTCGCATAAGTGCTTAGTCGCATGAGGTCAGTCGCATAGGTGCCCATTCGCAGTAGTCCCAGTCGCACAAGGTCCATACGCGCGATTGAATGTTCATTCGCATAGATGTTCATCCGCATGAGTCCAGTCGCATGATATTCAGTCGCATGGAGGCCATGCGACTGAAGGGTGTCCATACGCACGAATAGAGCTGTTGCACCCGAAGGAAAGTGTTGTTAGACTTCTGGCTTTCAGGGGAAAGCGTTGATGTAAGTTTTGATGTAAAGGTTCTCGTAAGAGCATGTAAGATAATTGTTATGGCCTTAGAGAGCATGTAGGGCATGATGATGATGATGTTGCATGTTTATGCATGTTATGAATGTATGATGTTGCCCTGTATGATGATGATGAATGTGTATGATATGTTCCTTATTATGATGTATGCTTATCTTTCTTGTGGCTTTACATGTCATGTTAAATGAATGAATGAAGTATTATGTAATGGAAAGCGAAAGATAATGAAAGAGGAACATGAAGTAAGAATGCATGCATTAATGAATGATGAATGAACGAAAGAAAGGCTTGCAAGCATATATATATGGGGTGAGCGACTTTGTGTTGCAAAAGACTCGGATGAAGTGCAATCACTTAGATTGCTTATGGGGTGAGCAACCTAGTCGTTGCAAAAGACTCGAGTAACGTGCTATCGTGATGTTGCCTTGGGGTGAGCAACCTTGTTGTTGCAAAAGACTCGGATAGCTCGCTATCATTAAGATGGGCAATGAGGTGAGCAACCCTAGGGGTGCAAAAGACTCGGATAGCGTGCAATCATTGAGATTGCTATTGAGGTGAGCGACTATGTTGTCGCAAAAGACTCGGAAGAAAGAATGT
Organism: Flaveria ramosissima; assembly: GCA_025215565.1. NCBI lineage: Eukaryota > Viridiplantae > Streptophyta > Magnoliopsida > Asterales > Asteraceae > Flaveria > Flaveria ramosissima. The sequence continues at coordinate 57,037,254 of CM046045.1, forward strand.
ATGAAAGGAACGGAAGATAATGAATGAGATGAAAGATAATAATGACATTATCTGTGTATACGTATGTTGAATGATCGCATGATAAAAGGAATAGTTTTTAATGAAAGTGAAGTATGTTTATTTTATAAAACTAGAACTCACTCAGCAATGCTGATTTTTATACGTTTTCTAGTTGGTAGGTAAATGATTGCTGAGGATGGCACGGCAAGGCTACTCAGCTCTTTTGGGATGGCATCCATTTATAAAGCTTTTGTGATGTAATGCAAACATGTATTTTGTAACCGGATAATGATGTATTATTTGGCAAAAGTAATTATAATGAAACGAGATGTCATTTTTGAATGTTTCCGCTGCAATGTTTTCCTAAAGCAAATGTAATTATATGTTTTATGTGCAATGAATGACCAATTGTAGGCGTCCCGGGAACGGGGCCTTACAAGTCTCGTCTTTTTTAACCACTACAAGTCTAAGCTATTTATAATGAAACAGAAGGAACTAACAAAATTACAAAACTAGTCCCTATACTATTACAAATAGTAAAAAGGCACATAAAGACAACATGTTAATCTTTCTAGAGAACTAACAATACTCCCCCTAAGATTTACATGGTCTTCGGTCTTCAAAATCTTCAATCTTGTTTTCTTTTTATCTTTTCTTCAGCTTTATCTTCTATCTTCTATCTTCAGTGTTCAGCATTTATCTTCCATCTTCATCACTCAAAAGAATCTTCAGGTTCTTCCTTGTTCTTGAACATTAGCTTCTTTTTATACATCTCTTGTTTTAGTTTCTCACAGATTTTATATGAGTAGTTTCTATAGTATTCAACATGTTCATAGTATGATTTTGTGCAGAGTTTTTCTCTCACTTCAGATGGGATTTGAGGGAATTTTGGAGATAAGGTTTCAGATTTTGAAGATAAAGTGTCAACCTTAGGTTGATCAGACTGTGCCATTAAAGCTACTTCATTCTCACTTTCTACCTTTGGATCATTATTTTCTGACCAATCTTCTCCCTGGATTTCTGCAACAAGAGATAAACTTGATGTTAAATTATTAGTAAACTGATCTGCATATGCACTATAATCATAACCATCTTTAATGCTGACTACTAAAGCTTTCTTGGTTTCATCAGATGATTTTGTTTCATCTTTAAGCTCAGGCATAGGAAGACTTTGATAAGGCTTTTGAAAAGTCTTTTGAGCTTGTTGAAACCTTTGATTGCTAGAACTTGATTGAGCATTTCCTCCATTATTCCTTGGAGCTTTGCATTCTCTGGAGAAATGTCCATAACTGTTACAGTTAAAACACCTTGATTTTGACTTGTCAAACCCAACAGTCTTGTTAGCACTTGGGTTGTACTTCCTGTTGACATATGAGTGTTTTTGTGTCTTGTAAGCAATCATCACCATCTTCCAGTTTAAGTCCATCTCTTCAACATCTTCAGGATCCATTTTAAACAAATCCTACAAAACAAAGTCTAATTGAGTTAAATGGCTACCTTGATATGCTTGAAAACTAGCCATAAATGCAGTGAATGCAGTTTTAGATTCTACATCCTTTAATAGGATGTTTATCACATCTTTAACTTTGCTAGATTTAGCAGAGTTAGATGAAGAAGTCTCTGTTTGAACATTAGATGTTTGAGACTGAGATTTAGGAGGAGATTGAGAATGAGACTGAGTTGTATAAGCAGGAGCACTAGTAAATGATGAATCAGTGAAAAATCCTGCTCCTATTCTTCTGTAATTTTCTCACTTTTTGCCATGAATGCATTTTCAATAGTGGTTGCAGGAGAACCAACAAACTGATACTGAGACATTGATACTACTCTATCATTATTCCTTGAGCTTTCATCAATCTCTACTGACTCTATCTTGGCAATGAGTAGATCTAGATCCATAGGGAACTTCTCAATATGCTTTAGTAAGGTTACTGTTTGTTTCCATGATGAGGGTAAGCATGGAGCAGTCTAAGATTTAGATCTTCAAGATCAGGCTTAATACCAGGTGTTGACATCTCAGTTGTAAGTTGAACAAATCTGTTCATCATCTGATTTATGGTTTCTCCGGACAAATGTTAAAACAATTCTAATTGCCTTTTCAACTTTTGTTTCTTGAGATTTTGAATCTCCTTGCCTCCTTCACAAATGGTCTTTAAGGCTTTATATATGGTGTATGCAGTTTGATATGCATCAAGCCTTGCAAGAACTTCCAGAGGTAGTCCTTTACACATCAAGGAATATGCTTTGATATCATTCTTTACTCTTCTCAAATCATCTCCTTGAAGACCATCTTCAGGATAGGGTTCTGGAGAATCTTTAGTATAAACAAATCCTCTGTCAGGCCCATCAGTGATTATAGGAATGTATGGTCCTTTCTCTATAGATTTCCAAAGATCAGTGTCAACGGAATTAAAATGTTGTTTTTGAAGGGTTTGTTAGAACATAAAACCAAGTTTAACCTCTTAAACTTTCTGAAAAACACAGCGGATAAATATATTTTAAAACATGATTATAAAGCTGAAATTTCATGTTTTATGGTGACATATATATGTATAAAACAAACCCAAAACAAAAGGATCATTATATGTGAATAAGCAAGCTATGAACATATGTAAAAGTACATAAAATCACAGCTTCAATGAGCTGTGAAAACTACCTTTTCAGCAGCTTGAAACTCGAAATGGAAGAGGGTGATTTGGACCAAGAAGGAACGACCAAGGCACCAACAAGAGGTCCTCTCAAGCTTGTATACCCAAAGCCTTATAGCAAACACCTTCTTGCTAGGGAGAAGAACACCAAAACTTCAAAGAAACTCTCTCTTTTTCCTGCTTCTGGCCGAGAGCTTTTAGAGGAGAGAAGAAGAGTTCTTTTGTGTGAAATGATGAATAATCAATAGAATCTTGCACAACCATCTAATGTGAGTTTTCAAGGCAATTAAAAATAATCCTATTGGACAAAATGGAGGCTGATTTTCAGCCTTCTAGAAGGGTTTTCCCTCCCAAACTTTTAATAAAACACACATTAGAAAGTCATGTACTTCATTTAAATTAAACCTCTTTTAATTAAAATGACTCTCTTGATTTATTATTTGATGTTACTTAAACCTATTTAAATAACAATACAAATAATAAAATTCATCAACAAATTATCCTTATAATTTGTTCCACAACAAATGCAATTGTTTAGAAAACCTATTTTCCAAATTTGGTGCGATTATTTAATTGCATGATCATATCATCAATTAAATAACAGTTTGTGTTTGCAAAGCTTGTTATTGGGTATAACCCGACTTGGATCATAACGTACTAACCACATCAATATTCTATGTGTCTTGGGCATATAGAATCCTACAATCTCCCACTTGCACAAGATTCATAGAATATTGATGCAAGCAGTAAATACCGCCTAACAACGGTTTACTACCCTTAATACGCATGACTTATAGCCATTCAATAACATCATCCCATTCAAGTATCCTACTTGAAATGATTTAGGTGAATTAATCATCTATCCTTTTGCTACAGATGTCATGTTAAATCCAAGGACACAGAATGATCATTCCTCGTTGATTTAACTTATCAGGCCTTAGACATCTAACTCTCAACGAATAAGAGGAACAAATTCCATCTTGACTACATACGTTTCTCACAAACACCTCGTGTTACGCCTGAACATAGCCTTATGTACTATCCATTATTTCAGGGCAGTGAAGAACTAGCTCAAGGTATAACACTTGGTGAATATCAAAACCCAGTATGTATCTCAGGTCTGAGGATACCAAATGATATTCGCCTTTACTCAAATTTGCTTATGATCAATCTGGAAGATTCCATGTAGTAAAATTTGAGATGCGGGTCAGTCCAATATTTGTATCCCACAAATATCTATGAACCTTGGCAGCAACCATTTGCTCTATATTCATTCCTTATGAATATCCACCAATCCAAATTCATAATAATCTTACCCTCATACTTGTTCCCACAAGTATGAACGACTACGGACATTTAGAGTAAACAATTACTCATGGATTAAACATGCTAAATTGGAACATTAATTGAAACATTATAACCAAATAATTTTATTCAAATAATAAAGAGTTCCACATATCCAAATACAAAATTACAGATCAAATCCAATCACTAGAATATCGAAGTCCCATGGCACAAGTATGACCTTCATGCTTTGCCTTTTCAAGGAGCTTCGTGAGAGGATCCGCAATGTTTTGATCCGTGTGAACTTTGCGAATACATATCTTTCCCTTTTCAACTTCATCTCGTATGTAGTTGAATCTCCGCTCAATGTGCCTAGTCTTTTGATGAGCACGAGGTTCCTTGATTTGAGCAATCGCACCCTCGTTATCACAAAAGATCTCTAGGGGGTCCTGAATGGAAGGGACAACCCCTAGATCGGCAATGAATTTCTTCAACCATGCAGCTTCTTGAGCTGCCAATGAGGCGGCGACGTATTCTGATTCTGTAGTTGATAGAGCCACCACATCCTGTTTGGAGCTCTTCCAAGAGACCGCTCCTCCATTCAGAATGAAAATATATCCCGATTGTGACCGTGAATCATCACGATCGGTTTGGAAACTCGCATCCGTGTAACCTTTTACAACGAGTTCCTCATCACCAGATCCATAGATTAGGAACATATCTTTTGTCCTCCTTAGGTACTTAAGTATGTTCTTAACAGCCATCCAATGACTGTTTCCAGGATTTTGCTGGTATCGGCTTGTCATGCTTAAGGCGCATGACACGTCCGGTCGAGTGCATATCATTGCATACATGATGGATCCAATAGCAGATGCGTATGGGATTGCCTTCATTTTATCTTGCTCATCCTTTGAGCTAGGACATTGAGTCGTACTCAATATCGTTCCTCTTTGAATAGGTACCGTACCTTTCTTAGAGTTCTCCATCTTGAACCTTTTCAAGATTTTATCAATGTATGCACTTTGATTTAAACCAATCAACCGCCTTGATCTATCCCTATAGATCTTTATTCCCAGAATATAGGCGGCTTCACCAAGATCCTTGATTGAAAAACAACTTCCAAGCCAGGTTTTTACACCTTCCAAGGTTGGAATGTCATTTCCAAATAGTAGAATGTCATCAACATATAATACTAGGAAAGTGATGATGCTCCCACTAGCTTTCTTATATACACAAGCTTCATCAGCGTTCTTGACGAATCCAAATTTGATTACTTCTTCATCAAAACGGTGATTCCAACTTCTCGATGCTTGTTTCAATCCATAGATTGATTTCTTTAACTTGCATACTTTATTAGGATGTTTTGGATCGACAAAACCTTCAGGCTGAACCATATAGACATCTTCCTCAAGATATCCATTTAGGAAAGCGGTTTTGACATCCATTTGCCAAATCTCATAATCATAATGAGCAGCTATGGGAAACAATATCCTTATAGACTTTAGCATTGCAACAGGTGAGAAGGTTTCATCATAATCAACTCCTTGAGTTTGAGTGAAACCTTTTGCTACAAGTCTAGCTTTATAAGTATCCAAGTTTCCATGCATATCGGTTTTCTTCTTGAAAACCCACTTACTTCCAACTACTTTGGAGTTAAGAGGTGGTACAACCAAGTCCCATACTTGATTGTCATACATGGATTTCATCTCAACGTTCATGGCTTCAAGCCATTTGTCACAATCCAAATTGGACATTGCATCACGATAGGTGGTTGGTTCATCGGAATCTACCACATAGCATCCATCAACGAAAAATCCATATCTTTCAGGTGGATTACTAATTCTACCAGATCTGCGAACGTTTTGTGTGTATTGATCAACCACTTGATCATCTTCAACATCCTCATGTTGAGTGCTAGTTTCAACCAAACGTGTATCGGGTTGTGGTTCTTGATCCTCCTCAAGATCCACTGTTCTACTGCTAGTTCCTTCCATAAGGAACTTTGCTTCTAAGAACTCACCCTTTCTGGCAACAAACACTTTTTGTTCCAGTGGATCATAGAAATAATATCCCATAGAATCTCTAGGATATCCAACAAAGATACACTTGGTGGATCGGACTTCCAATTTGTTTGGGGTGGGAGTCTTAACATAACCCTTAAGTATGATAGGGATGGAACTCTTCCATGCCATATCTCAAAAGGTGTCCTTTCCACCTTTTTGGTTGGGGCCATATTTAGAATACGGGCCGCGGAGAGCAAAGCGAAACCCCAAAATGATAGAGGTAATGTGCTTCTAGCCATCATAGATCGGACCATATCCAATAAGGTTCGATTCCTCCTCTCAGACACACCATTATGTTGTGGTGTTCCAGATGGAGAGAGTTGTGAGACAATCCCACAACTCCTAAGATGATCTTGAAAAGCATCACTTAGGTACTCACCTCCTCTATCGGTGCGGAGAACTTTAATTGACTTGTTGAGTTGATTTTGTACTTCATTTTGAAAGATCTTGAACATTTCAAAAGCTTCATCTTTGTGTCTTAATAGGTACACATACCCATAGCGACTATAATCGTCGGTAAAGGTAATGAAGTATCTTTCACCATTCCTGGTCATTGGCTTAAAAGGACCACATACATCCGAATGTATGATTCCTAATAAATCTTTTGCCCTTTCGTTAGTCCCACTAAAGGGTGCCTTAGTCATTTTACCTTGTAAACAAGACTCACACACATCAAATGAATCACATTCACTTGTTTTTAAAAGACCATTCTTTTGTAGTGTTTGAATTCTTTTCTTGTTTATATGACCAAGACGACAATGCCAAAGATAGGTATCACTCAAATCCAACTTGAGTTTCTTGGTGCTAGTTTGGTACAATGAACTATTTAAAGTATTTTCATGAACCAATTCATAAATACCATTAATGGGAATAGCTTTAAAGTAGAACATATCATTTAAAGAAACATGAATATCTTTTTCAACAAATGATAATACATATCCAAATTGTTTTAATAGGGCTACAGAAATAATATTCCTAGTCAAACTAGGAGCATACAAAACATTGTTCAAAATTACTTCCAAACCATTTGGAAGTTTCAAGATGTAGTCACCACGGGCTTCAACTTGAACTTTAGCCCCATTGCCCATGTAGAGGCTAACATCCCCTTTGTTGAAGTTACTACTTCTTTTGAACCCCTGCAACAAATTGCAAATGTGAGTTCCACATCCGGTATCTAATACCCATGTGTTAGAAGATGTCATGTTTAAATCAATATGGATCATGTATATTGTACCTGAGGTTTGCCGGCATCCCTCTTTGCTTTCAACTCTTGGAGATGGATGGGACAATTCCTTGCCCAATGTCCAATCTCCCCACACTTGAAGCATGGGTCAATGGAAGCAACCTTTTGCTTCTTATCTTGTGGTTTGGGTGGCACCCTTACCACCCCTTTCCATTTTCCCCATACGGGTCCCTTACCCTTGGCAACCTTTGCCTTGGGTGTGGGATGAGCTTTTTCTTGTTCCCACCTTCGTTGATGGTGAGAACAGGTAAACCCTTTTACCCATGGCCGCCTCGGCCGTTTTGAGCATTGAGTGAAGCTCACCAATGCTTTTGTCCCAAGCATTCATGTTGTAGTTCAACACGAATGTCTCGAACTTCTTGGTAAGGCCATTGAGGATCAAATCCGTGGCCAATTCCTTCGAGACAGGACAATTAAGCCTTTCGAGGCGATCAATGTGGCTTTTCATCTTAAGTACATAAGATGAAACCGATTGGTTGTCGTCCATACGACATGTGTGGAGTGCTCGAACCGTTTCGAAGCGCTCAACCCTTGCTTGCTGTTGGAACGTTTCCTTCAGCTGGGTTATCATGTCATAAGCTCCGTGATGTTCATACTCCTTTTGGAGATCCGGAGTCATGCTCGCCAGCATGAGACAAGACACTTGGACCGAGTCCTCAGTGTATTTTAACCAATCGTTAAAGGCCTCCTCATCATCCTCAGCAGGTTGATCGGGGATAGGGTCGTCTAAAACGTATGATCGTTCTCTTGCTTGAGAACGATTCTCAAGTTTCGATACCAATCAATAAAATTGTTATGATTTAGACGTTCCTTTTGGAGAATCGCTCGTAAAGATTGGGCGGACGCGGATGAGTTATCATGATTATCATTATTGGAGGCCATCTACAAAATTTAACAAAGATCTATTTTAGTATTTTTGATATTGTTATTTTAATAATAAATACCTTTTATGGCTATTTTCATATTAAAATCTAGAATCCAACATTTCATTTAAATTGTGGTTAGGTGACCTTTATCCCACGATTTAAATTAATAAGGTGGTCAACGATTGACGATTGCAACCATTGTAACTTCTAGAGATATGGGATCGACTTGAAACATCATATGTAAAGTTGGCATGTTAATCCCATAATCAACACCATTTGGAAACCACATCATAGGTGATCCATTTGACATGGTTTGCAATTCAAGACACCCTACTTACACACACGTGTGAGTTTGCTAAAATAAGCGGTTATGTATCCCACAATTATGGCATTCTCACCTCAAATCACAAGTTCCCTCAAAATGGTTAGGTGACCTTTATCCCACTAAGAGTTCCCAAGTGACTCAAGTGTTGTGTAAAAGGACGGTGTTGATCTTGTTTTAAGACATTAGAGATTTCATAATTTAGTTTAAGAAAACTCTATGTACTTGTATTTGCATGCTTTTAAATACAAGATACCCTATGGTCCTTAGATTAAAACCCATTTTAATCTTTAAATCATTAAATCATTTTAATAACCTTTTATTACCTTTTAATGATTAAGAACCATTTTATTAGTTTGTTAAATTCATAGAAAGGTTTGTAAAAGCAAATATCACATACATGCTATCAACCACAATAATATAAACAAAACAACATAGCATATGTGCATAACCATAGCATCTAAAGTGGTCCACACTTGTTTTCCATCACAAGTGTGGTCCAAAGGCATTCCTAAGGGTCATAACAAAAAAACACATAGAAAGCTTCCAAAAGCCTCCCACTTGAAACCGCATCCAAAATGCTCCATGTTTCTCTTATGTGCTTCCAATGCATACGTCTTCATATTACAAGATATAAAGTCCTAATACAAGATATCTAGTAAAATAAAATGCACCTAATCTATTATTACATCCCAATGAATAAATAGATAAATTACATTTTAAACAAAGCACAAATAAATAAATATACAACCCCATTGAATAAACAAATACAACCATTGCAATCATCCAAACAACACAAGACCAAAGGCTAGGTTATGCACCAATATGAACAATGATCATATCATCCAAACCAACAATGAATCCCCACTTAAAACCCATTAAAATTTCAGCCAACATAAACTGAAATTTCAGGTTTAATCATGCCCAAACAAACAACAAATATAACATACATGTCTTTCAAAGTTTAATCACAAGCATGTGTGATATAACTTTGAAAGTTGGGGATTCATAAAACATGAACAAAGCAGCCCCTAAAAGGGTTATAAAGTCCCATAAAACGATTTTTAAAGGACAAGAACAAGCAAGCTATCCACATAACCAGCTCTTGATGCCATTGAAGGGTTTGTTAGAACATAAAACCAAGTTTAACCTCTTAAACTTTCTGAAAAACACAGCGGATAAATATATTTTAAAACATGATTATAAAGCTGAAATTTCATGTTTTATGGTGACATATATATGTATAAAACAAACCCAAAACAAAAGGATCATTATATGTGAATAAGCAAGCTATGAACATATGTAAAAGTACATAAAATCACAGCTTCAATGAGCTGTGAAAACTACCTTTTCAGCAGCTTGAAACTCGAAATGGAAGAGGGTGATTTGGACCAAGAAGGAATGACCAAGGCACCAACAAGAGGTCCTCTCAAGCTTGTATACCCAAAGCCTTATAGCAAACACCTTCTTGCTAGGGAGAAGAACACCAAAACTTCAAAGAAACTCTCTCTTTTTCCTGCTTCTGGCCGAGAGCTTTTAGAGGAGAGAAGAAGAGTTCTTTTGTGTGAAATGATGAATAATCAATAGAATCTTGCACAACCATCTAATGTGAGTTTTCAAGGCAATTAAAAATAATCCTATTGGACAAAATGGAGGCTGATTTTCAGCCTTCTAGAAGGGTTTTCCCTCCCAAACTTTTAATAAAACACACATTAGAAAGTCATGTACTTCATCTAAATTAAACCTCTTTTAATTAAAATGACTCTCTTGATTTATTATTTGATGTTACTTAAACCTATTTAAATAACAATACAAATAATAAAATTCATCAACAAATTATCCTTATAATTTGTTCTACAACAAATGCAATTGTTTAGAAAACCTATTTTCCAAATTTGGTGCGATTATTTAATTGCATGATCATATCATCAATTAAATAACAGTTTGTGTTTGCAAAGCTTGTTATTGGGTATAACCCGACTTGGATCATAACGTACTAACCACATCAATATTCTATGTGTCTTGGGCATATAGAATCTGATGGGTTTGTTAGAACATCAAAACCGTAGTTTAACCATTTAAACTTACATAAAAACGTAGAGGAAGTATAGCATTATAACATGTTTATAATCTGAAAATTTCATGTTCTTAATGATGTTTTAAGATGGAGAAACAAACCCAAATCAAAAGGGATCTTTTGTATGTGAATAAACATGCTATGTATACATAAAACAACATAATATGACAACCACAAAGGGGCTGCCATATCTACCTTTCTGCAGCCCTAAAATCGATTAAAGAAGAGTAGAAACGATGCTGAAAATTCGGCCAAAACTCCAAGGAAGGAGCCCTCAAGCTTGTATAACCCAAGCCTCCTTGCAAAGCACCTTCTTGTTAGGAAGATTTAACACCAAAACAACAAAAATCAGCTCTCAAAAACCTCCTAAGCTGCTGCTCCTGGCCGTAGCTTCTTGAGAGAGAGAGAGGGATTAATTTTTGAGTTCTTGCATGTATTGAGTAGTGTGAATGTGGAGTGCAAGACTAGTTTAAGTTAGTGTGTTTTCAAGACAACAATGGTCCAATGACCATTAAGGGGGGGACGACCAAATCAATTTAAAACAAAAGTTTCCCCCTTAAATTTTATCACACATTAAGAATGTTAACTAGTCCTCTTACTAGATATATAAAACTAACCTTTTAATTGTATAATCTATACACTCCCATTATTAATTTGTAATGTTATCTAACTTATTTAAATAACATTACAAATAATATTATTGAACAAAATATCCTAATAAATTGTTCCATCTCATATGCAACTTGTTTAGAAAACCCATTTTCTAAATTGGTGTAAATATTTAATTGCATGATCATATCATCAATTAAATATTAATTGGTGTTTGCTAAGTTTGTTATTGGGTATAACCCGACTTGGATCATAACGTACTAACCACATCAATATTCTAAGTGTCTTGGGCACATAGAATCCTACAATCTCCCACTTGCCCAAGATTCATAGAAGATTGATGCAAGCAGTAAATACCACCTAACAACGGTTTACTACCCTTAATACGCATGACTTATAGCCATTCAATAACATCATCCCATTCAAGTATCCTACTTGAAATGATTTAGGTGAATCAATCATCTATCCTTTTGTTACAGATGTCATGTTAAATCCGAGGACACAGAATGATCATTCCTTGTTGATTTAACTTAATCAGGCCTTAGACATCTAACTCTCAACGAATAAGAGGAACAAATTCCATCTTGACTACATACGTTTCTCTTAAACACCTCGTGTCATACCTGAACATACCCTTATGTGCTGTCCACTATTTCAGGACAGTGAAGAATAAGTTCAAGGTATAATACTTGGTGAATATCAAAACCCAATATGTATCTCAGGTCGGAGGATACCAAATGATATTCGCCTTTACTCAAATTTACTTATGATCAATCAATAAGATTCCATGTAGTAAAATTTGAGATGCGGGTTAGTCCAATATTTGTATCCCACAAATATCTATGAACCTTGGTAGCAACCCATTGCTCTATATTCATCCTTATGAATATCAACCAATCCAAGTTCATAATAATCTTACCCTCACACTTGTTCCCACAAGTATGAACGACTACGAACATTTAGAGTAAACAATTTACTCATGGATTAAACATGCTAAATTGGAACATTAATTGAAACATTATAACCAAATAGTATTCAAATAATAAAGAGTTCCACATATCCAAATACAAAGTTTACAGATCAAATCCAATCACTAGAATATCGAAGTCCCATGGCACAAGTATGACCTTCATGCTTTGCCTTTTCAAGGAGCTTCGTGAGAGGATCCGCAATGTTTTGATCCGTGTGAACTTTGCGAATACATATCTTTCCCTTTTCAACTTCATCTCGTATGTAGTTGAATCTCCGCTCAATGTGCCTAGTCTTTTGATGAGCACGAGGTTCCTTGATTTGAGCAATCGCACCTTCGTTATCACAAAAGATCTCTAGGGGTTCCTGAATGGAAGGGACAACCCCTAGATCGGCAATGAATTTCTTCAACCATGCAGCTTCTTGAGCTGCCAATGAGGCGGCGACATATTCTGATTCTGTAGTTGATAGAGCCACCACATCCTGTTTGGAGCTCTTCCAAGAGACCGCTCCTCCATTCAGAATGAAAATATATCCCGATTGTGACCGAGAATCATCACGATTGGTTTGGAAACTAGCATCCATGTAACCTTTTACAACGAGTTCCTCATCACCAGATCCATAGATTAGGAACATATCTCTTGTCCTCCTTAGGTACTTAAGTATGTTCTTAACAGCCATCCAATGACTGTTTCCAGGATTTTGCTGGTAACGACTTGTCATGCTTAAGGTGCATGACACGTCCGGTCGAGTGCATATCATTGCATACATGATGGATCCAATAGCAGATGCGTATGGGATTGCCTTCATTTTATCTTGCTCATCCTTTGAGCTAGGACATTGAGTCGTACTCAATATCGTTCCTCTTTGAATAGGTACGGTACCTTTCTTAGAGTTCTCCATCTTGAACCTTTTCAAGATCTTATCAATGTATGCACTTTGATTCAAACCAATCAACCGCCTTGATCTATCCCTATAGATCTTTATTCCCAGAATATAGGCGGCTTCACCAAGATCCTTAATGGAAAAACAACTTCCAAGCCAGGTTTTTACACCTTCCAAGGTTGGAATGTCATTTCCAAATAGTAGTATGTCATCAACATACAATACTAGGAAAGTTATTGTGCTCCCACTAGCCTTCTTATACACAGAAGCCTCATCAGCGTTTTTGATGAAGCCAAATTTCTTTACCTCCTCATCAAAACGATGATTCCAGCTTCTAGATGCTTGTTTCAATCCATAGATTGATTTCTTTAACTTGCATACTTTATTAGGATGTTTTGGATTGACAAAACCTTCAGGCTGAACCATATAGACATCTTCCTCAAGATATCCATTTAGGAAAGTCGTTTTGACATCCATTTGCCAAATCTCATAATCATAATGAGCAGCTATGGCAAACAATATCCTTATAGACTTTAGCATCGCAACAGGTGAAAAAGTTTCATCATAATCAACCCCTTGAGTTTGAGTGAAACCCTTTGCTACAAGTCTAGCTTTATAAGTATCCAAGTTTCCATGCATATCGGTTTTCTTCTTGAAAACCCACTTACTTCCAACTACCTTGGAATTAAGAGGTGGCACAACAAGTTCCCAAACTTGATTGTCATACATGGATTGCATCTCAACGTTCATGGCCTCAAGCCATTTGTCACAATCCAAATTGGACACTGCATCATGGTATGTGGTTGGTTCATCTGAATCTACCACATAGCATCCATCCATGAAAAATCCATATCTTTCAGGTGGATTACTAGTTCTACCACTTCTGCGAACGTTTTGTGTGTATTGATCAACCATTTGATCATCTTCAACATCCACATGTTGAGTGCTAGTTTCAACCAAACGTGCATTGGGTTGTGGTTCTTGATCCTCCTCAAGATCCACTGTTCTACTGTTAGTTCCTTCCATAAGGAACTTTGCTTCTAAGAACTCACCCTTTCTGGCAACAAACACCTTTTGTTCCAATGGATCATAGAAATAATATCCCATAGAATCTCTAGGATATCCAATAAAGATACACTTGGTGGATCGGACTTCCAATTTGTTTGGGGTGGGAGTCTTAACATAAGCCTCACAACCCCAGACCCTTAAGTATGATAGGGATGGAACTCTTCCATGCCATATCTCAAAAGGTGTCCTTTCCACCTTTTTGGTTGGGGCCATATTTAAAATACGGGCCGTGGAGAGCAAAGCGAAACCCCAAAATGATAGAGGTAATGTGCTTCTAGCCATCATAGATCGGACCATATCCAATAAGGTTCGATTCCTCCTCTCAGACACACCATTGTGTTGTGGTGTTCCAGGTGGAGTGAGTTGTGAGACAATCCCACAACTCCTAAGATAATCTTGAAAAGCATCACTTAGGTATTCACCTCCTCTATCGGTACGGAGAACTTTAATTGACTTGTTGAGTTGATTTTCCACTTCATTCTTGAAGATTTTGAACATTTCAAAAGCTTCATCTTTGTGTCTTAATAAGTACACATACCCATAGCGACTATAATCGTCGGTAAAGGTAATGAAGTATCTGTGACAGCCGACCTCCAGGTTGTTACCCTAACCCTAGATTACTTGCATCATTATCCATGCTATGAGTGCTAATAATTGAAACTATACAACCCTACTATGAAATTGGAAACAATTCTTGCTATTTGATGTAAATTATGATTTCATGTGATTTTTATTTTTGATTTTTAACCAATTTAGGTTTCTACCTTTTTTAAAATTAGTGTTCCGGGAATGTCAACTAGTCACCCTTACAAAATTAAACTCAAGAGAAGGCAATTAAAATGTGAGCATACACACTCACACTTGCATAATTTCGGCCATGCATGCATGGGTATGCATTAGACACCTCAAATCACCTTTCCACTAAATAATACATAATACCCAATACTATAAAATTACACTACACAATATAATTTACAATTAAAATTAAATCAAAACTCTCCCCACTACACTCCAAGATCGGCCGCCCCCTCCCTCACCACTCTCCTCTCCTCTTCACACCACCCTTCTCACCCACTCACAATCCATGCAATCTCTCCCTCTCTCTCTCTCCCTCTCTCCCTTATTCGAACCATCTGATCCAAACACACTCACACTCCTCACAACACTCTCCCAACAATTCTCTCTAGCTTTGTGAAGAAGAACTCGAAGATTACACCAAGAAACATTCGGCCAAGACCAAAACCGCAAAGGAGTAGCCTTGTTCACAAGATTTGGTCACACAACCGTGTTTGTTCCACCTCTCCAGCCTTAGTTCGAGTTTCTCCATCCAAGTCCAAGGAGTTTCAAGCCATTCACGGCCATCAACACCCTCCAAACCGTGAGTTACTTCGAGTGTAAGCTCAAGATGTCGGTTTTGTGACATTTCTCTTGTTTTCTTCATTTGACATCTAAGAACCGTGTATTTCCTTGTTGTAGCAGAAACATCTCACCATCATCTCATTCTTAAGGAGTTCCCAACGTTCTTGAAGGTAAACTTCATGTTTTGTTAGCCATTCTTGAGGTGGAAACCGATTTCCACCATGAAAACCCTCATTTTGAGTGTTTTGACATCATCTAACTTGTGAAAGCTTAAACTCTTGTAAACCAAACTTGTATCCTGCATTTTTATGACTTAATGGACTCCCAAGAACCTGTTTTTAAAAGTTCCAAGTGGCTACATACTCAACCCACGGTTGATACATGGATTTCACCTTGAAACCCCCTTTCTACATGTAACAACACCCTCTTGAGCATTTGTTTGAAAAATCCTTTTAAACAAGACCCATAACCTACTCATGAACGACTTAATGACACCTTAACAATCTGTTTGTGAAGTTAAATGAAGTGTTGGTAACATTTAAACTCAAGTTATGATGGTTTACACTAGTGTAATTGTCGGTTATGGCATTTTCTACATATTTGAAGCATATGGATGTATAGATCTACTAGGCAACATGTTGGGACTGAAATTTCAGTAGGTTTAGTGAATATTTGAAGTGTTAGCAATGTTTAATCTCTGGAATAAAGGACATGTTGTGATTTACCCTCTTTTAGTCACTTTCGGGACCCGAAAACATGGTAAAATGACTTAAAAATAGTAAGACTATGAATTTAACATTCTTAAAAAGTATTCCAGGCTCAAAAATGATAAATAAAGTATTCTGGAGTAATGGATAATTTAAGTGGTCAAAGACACAAATAAATGACATTTTAACTAAAAACGGGTACAAACCGAGCATAGTTTTTGAGAAAAATCTATAAAAATAGAGTTCAAAACTAAGATTTATAAAAATCATATGATTTCAGTAAGATAAGTGATAAAGGACCTAAAAGATTTAAAAACTCGGTCAAATGAGCTTTAAATGGTCAAACCCGGTCAAAACCGCGTATTAACGGGTCAAACGTAAAAACAAGATTTTAACTATAAAAGGCCAATTTACACAATTTAAGGACTTAGAAATTTATAAAAAAGTCTCTTAGAAAATACCTACTGGTCCAAAATTTAAATATTTGAAAACTCCAAATTACTATTAAAATTATCCGGCTTTTACCGCAACCGGGAGCGTTAAACGCGCAGTTTTCAAAATCGAACCCGTAGACCAAAGTTTTGAATCACTTACTCCATAATAATCATAATATGACTCAAACAATCTGATTTTGGACATAAATGACATAAAAGGCAAGAAACTAAACTTAAGGGTAGAAACTGTCAATTTTGAAACTTGAGGGACTAAACTGTAAAATTTTTCCAAACCTTATAACCGACTTCCAGGAAGCTAATAAACACTTGAACAATAAAATCTTTTAATATACCTAATCTAATGAAGTGAAAATCCCCAACTTTCATGAAGACACCTTGACTTGCCATAAAAGGAAACTTTTTATACAAACCTTCACTAGACCAAAGCCGTACACTATAGCTAAACTCTTGACACCATTGTTGCACTTTGAATGAGTTTAGGGCAGTAGCTTATTGCTTAATATGTACTTGTTAGGGTGCTAGACTTGTGACACTTCCCGGCACATCAGGAAACTTTGATTTGGAAACCTAAGGTGAGTTCTAGTGATTCCCCTTTTTACTATTGTTTTGGGATGGAACATGCTCTACTTTTATGAACTATGATTGTGCTTTATTTGATGATACTATGTGGGATTGTGGTTACCTGCTAATTCTTATATCATGATCATTAATTCTTTCGTGAACCGCTTGATTTATATGGATAGATCTATTTGGGGAATCCCCCACACACAGTGGCTTCCGTTCCAGGAAGGTTACCCCACTGAGATCCTGAGGGATCGTTGTGGCATGTAACAAGTTTTGTTAAGATTCTATGGTGAACCATCCGGGCAGGTAGGGTTCACTGGTATGGGGCTCAGTTTCTTCCTTCGGGAATATCCGGTAAAACACAACTTTAGAAGAGGCTAACCGGGACTGAGTGCAGGGTTGATTATGATTTTATTTCTCCCACGATGATAAACAATGATTATTTTTCTTTTAATCAAAGAAGGATTTATTAAGTCCTTTTGTTTTTAAACTTTAAGCACTTGAATTCACCAACTTTTTAGTTGACACAATTTTCTTTTGAGCATGTTTCAGGTAATATTTGAAGAGATCCTAGCAGTTTGAAGACCTAGACTTATCCCCGTGACATGGCATTGGCTTATTTCCTTGATGAAACATTTGAACAATTTATATTTTGTGTTGAACAAGTACAATTTCATTTTTATGGTTGATTGTAAAACTTAATTGGGGCTTGATGTGTATCTAGTCCCGTTACCTTTTTTAAAACTTTAATGCCATGTGATATTCTCTCCTTTGAGCTCTTATAATGGTTTGTTTCCGCTGCCATATGTTGTTGCTAGTCTGTGACGTCCCACCCTACCTGGGCCCGGGGTGTGACAGATTGGTATCAGAGCCAAAGGTTGTAGAGAAGTCGGGAATGCCATAGTAGACCCTAGGCTACAACCCTGATACCCTAGGACTGTCCTTGTGGGAAGTGTTGGAATGATCGGGTTGGGTAAATTGATGATTACACTTGATCAACGTAATCATGAATTTACCGGACGCGTAATTTCCATCACTGATCTTTAGGTTATGGTTGGACTTTTTCTGGTTTATATTGATGATTTGAAACTAATTTTAAAAGGGGATTTAAATGATTTTTATGATGAACTATGTTATCCGATACTACTTGAAGAAACTATTGATCTGGGCAAAACAGACAGCTATATGTTGGAATAACAGATACTATTGCCATCACTACTATTATTAGTACTATTATGTAAATCATGAGCTATGAGAAACCAAATTACTCATGATGTATTTCTTACAGGATAACGTCAATGGCTGATAAAGGAAAGGCGCCTGCTCACCCCGACGCTGAGACCGCTCCTACCGGACACCTAAGGAGAGAGAAACCCCAGACGGAGTATGAGGCGTACCTCCGGAGATGCGGACATCCAGGGTGGATATCCGTCACGTCCGAAGACACTGAGGCTTCCGAGGACTCTTCCTCCACATCACCTTCCCGAAGCCGAACGCGATCCCACTCTCCTCAAGTAGCTGCTCCGACCCTCTCACCCATCCCACCTATTGGGAATAGGGGTGCGCGTACTGTCACCCGACCTCGCAAAAGCGTTAGACCAGGATCCTCCGTATCCTTTAGGATGCCTCCTCCTCCTCCCCCGCCTGTTAGGATTCCGACATCGGTACCCCCACTGTTTGACCCTCGCGACGAGCGCCTGATGCCGCCGAGACATAGTATGTATGACGGCCCCACTGTACTGGCTGGTGATCGGTACTCCCAGTCGAGTCGCCGGGCAAGTGATGTAGGACCCTCCGATGCGACACTAGATGAGATTTTGAGGACTGTTCGCCGTCATGAACTGACTGTTCAGCACGCCACTCGAACTTCTCAGTCGGCCCAGTTCCAGGCGATGATGGCTACACAGGGAGTGAAGCGTTTGGAGCAGGAGCAGAGGAAGAAGGGTACAGGGTGGTTTGGATGGCTAAAGAGGAAGTGGATGTGAGAACTGGAGTACTCAGTGGGATTTATCTGTCTGTGGACAGTAGAAGGAAACTATTTGAATTCTTATTTGAGACTATTATTTTATTATTATGGGGGTGATGGCACCTTCCAAATTGTAAGAGCATGACTCTGATTCTATTCGTTTGGATGATACTATGTTGACTGCTTTTGAGATGCTAAAATTATTAAACTGTCTGTATTAAACTGCTATATGTTTTGTTGTGCTTTGAGATTGTCTGTGCCTTTTCTAAATTGTTGCCCAACTATTATATCATGTTTTGAATTGGACATTTAAGGTTCTTTAGTGGGTTGTAAATACATGTATGTGCATGCCATGATTCCTCTTCCGAGGCATGGTGTGATAGGATAATGATGCCTAGGCTATCCGAAACAAAATTTATGAGATGCTAAACGAATCTATTTGTGATACTATCAGAATGCCGACTCGCAGAGGAACACGTTTTGGTCGACGTGGAGCCACCAGGGGCCGCCATGAGGGAGCAAGGCCTATTGGAACCCAACCTACTCCACCAGGGACTCCCCACGAGGAGAATACTAATCAAGAGAGTGATGAAAGGATTGCTAACCTCGTAGCTCAGCAACTGGCCAACGCCATTCCGACTATCATTGCACAGATAAATGCAGACCGGGATAACACTACTGGTAATGAACGGCCGGTAAACGATGAGAGCCACGACGATGAAGCTGAGGAGTTAAGGAATGGGTGCTCTTACAAGACCTTTATGGCCTGCAAGCCCAAGGACTTCTATGGCACCGAGGGTGCTATAGAGACTTACAGGTGGATCGACGAAATGGAAGCCGTCTTAGACATCAGCGAGTGCAAGATGGAGCATATGGTGAGATTTGCATCACAATCTCTCAAGGGATCAGCTCTTGAATGGTGGAAGTCCATTACCCAGAGCCGTGGAAGAAACGTGGCAAATCGAATGGGTTGGACTGAATTCCGAGAGTTAATGACCAACAAATATTGCCCCATCAATCAACTCGAGAAGCTGGAGACAGAATTTTTAAGCTTGGAGATGAAGGGACCCAACTACACCGAATACATCAATCGTTTCTTAGCCCTGTCCCGACTTGTGCCACATTTGGTGACGCCAGAAGCCAAAGGTGTAGCACGGTTCATCTGGGGACTACACCCAAGAGTTAGGGGTATGGTTCGTGCCTCTCAGCCTGTGACCCTACAAGCTGCTGTCGACCTTACCAGCAGTCTGACTGACGATCTTATTAGGGCTGGATGGACCGATCAAGGAAGGGCTGATGAGAAGAAGAAGTTTGTTGGAGACAAGAGGAAGTGGTTTGAAGCAAAAAGAGCGATTGGAAGTAGCAGTGGGTCGAGTAGAAGGAGTTCTGAAGGAGTGAGACGTGATGATCAAGGAAGCAAAAACCGGAGATTGTATACGGGGACAAGCCCACTCTGCAGCAAGTGCAAGTTACATCATCAAGGAGAATGTAACCCGATGCCCTGTTTTAGGTGCAAGAGAACAGGCCATCTAATTAAAGACTGTACTTATGTACCGGGGAAACAATGCTACGAGTGTGGAGACCCAGGGCATATGAGGAACAAGTGTCCTAAGCTGGGTAGAGACAAGGATGCCAAGCACAATAAGCCTAAGGGAAGAGCTTTCGTTATGGACCCAGCAGGAGCTCGTAGGGAACCCGACGTTGTCAACGGTACGTTCCTTGTAAATAATCATCCCGCTACTGTACTGTTTGATACTGGAGCGACTGCTAGTTTTATCTCTAGTACCTTTAGGCAATTGATTGACTTAGACGCGTGCACCTTGACTGATACATTTACCGTAGAATTAGCTGACGGTAATATTTTAGAAGCTAACGAAATCATTAGGGATTGCCCCCTGAATCTAAAAGGGAATGTGTTTAAGATTGACTTGATGCCCATTAAGTTAGGAGGATTTGATGTGGTCGTGGGTATGGACTGGTTAGCGAAGCATAAAGTTGAAATCGTATGCGATGAGCGACTGCTCAAGATACCATTGAGCGTCGAAGAAGTGTTAGTGGTAGAAGGAGAAAGGAGTAACACTCTATACCCTATGATATCTCACTTGAAAGCTACCAAGAG
Source organism: Flaveria ramosissima (assembly GCA_025215565.1). Taxonomy (NCBI): domain Eukaryota; kingdom Viridiplantae; phylum Streptophyta; class Magnoliopsida; order Asterales; family Asteraceae; genus Flaveria; species Flaveria ramosissima. Next base: position 57,058,458 of record CM046045.1, read on the forward strand.
CTTGAAGAGGGGATGTCCAGCTTTTATAGTATATGTGATGAAAACCCAAAAGGAGAAGAAGATCGAAGAGATTCCCGTAGTTTCGGAATACCCAGAGGTGTTTCCGGAAGAACTACCAGGACTTCCTCCGAATCGACAAGTGGAATTCCAGATAGACTTGATGCCTGGTGCTGCACCAGTAGCCAAGGCACCGTACCGGCTCGCCCCACCTGAGATGAAGGAGCTAATGGTACAAATTCAAGAACTAATGGACAAGGGATTTATACGTCCGAGTGTCTCTCCATGGGGTGCCCCGGTGCTATTCGTGAAAAAGAAGGACGGAACGCTGCGAATGTGTATTGATTACAGGGAGTTGAACAAGCTGACCATAAAGAACCGTTACCCTCTCCCGAGAATAGACGACTTATTTGATCAATTGCAGGGAGCAAGTTACTTCTCCAAAATAGACTTGAGGTCAGGATACCACCAGCTGAAGATAAGAGAAGAAGATATACCCAAAACTGCCTTCCGAACTAGGTATGGACACTATGAGTATTTGGTCATGCCCTTTGGACTGACTAATGCTCCAGCAGCATTCATGGACCTCATGAATCGCGTTTGCCGCCCTTACCTCGACAAGTTTGTGATCGTGTTTATCGACGACATACTGATCTATTCTCAAACTAAAGACGAGCACGAGAAGCATCTCAGGCTAATCCTTGAATTGCTCAAGAATGAGCAACTATATGCCAAGTTCTCAAATGTGAATTCTGGATGCGCCAGATCCAATTCTTAGGTCATGTGGTAAATAAGGATGGGATTCAAGTTGACCCTTCCAAGATTGAGGCCATAAAGAATTGGAAGATTCCTGAAACTCCTACGGAGATAAGGCAATTCTTAGGACTGGCTGGCTATTACCGAAGATTTATAAAGGACTTCTCGCGTATAGTGCAACCTTTGACCGCACTAACCAAGAAAAACACAACCTTTGTGTGGGAGCGAGAGCAGAATGAGGCGTTTGAAACGCTTAAAGAGAAATTATGCAGTGCACCTATACTTGCTCTTCCAGAAGGAGTAGAAGACTTCGTGGTCTATTGTGACGCTTCGCGTCAAGGGCTAGGATGTGTATTGATGCAACGCAACAAGGTGATTGCTTACGCATCGAGACTGCTGAATGATCATGAGAAGAACTACACGACGCACGATCTGGAGTTGGGTGCCGTGGTGTTTGCCCTTAAGATGTGGAGGCATTACCTTTATGGCACAAAGTGCATTATCTACACAAACCATAGAAGCTTGCAGCATATCCTTGACCAAAAGATGCTCAACATGCGTCAGAGAAGATGGGTTGAGCTATTGAACGATTACGAGTGCGAGATCCGCTACCATCCTGGTAAGGCCAATGTTGTGGCGGATGCGTTAAGTCGAAAGGAAAGAGAGAAACCTCTTCGAGTACGAGCCTTAAGGATGAGTGTGTATACCAACCTTATAGCAAAATTGAAGGAAGCTCAAGGCGAGGCATTAAAGGAAGAAAAATTGAAAGAAGAAGGATTGACTGGAATGGAAAAGCAGTTGGAGATAGGGGACGATGGTACATATAGATATGGTGGAAGGACTTGGGTGCCAAAACACGGAGGAATTCGAGAAGTAATCCTCGAGGAAGCACACAAGTCTAGGTATTCAATTCACCCTGGAAGTGATAAGATGTACCAGGATTTAAAGACACTTTTCTGGTGGCCGGGAATTAAGAGATCAATCGCTGTTTATGTGGGGAAATGTTTAACTTGTGCATGATAAAAGCTGAGAACCAAAAACCATCGGGAACGTTGCAGCAACCTGAGATTCCAGATGGAAATGGGATAATGTTACGATGGATTTTGTTACCAAGCTGCCTAGAACGTTTAAAGGCCACGATGCTATTTGGGTAATAGTGGATAGACTAACGAAATCAGCTCACTTCTTGCCGATTAGAGAAGACTACGATATGACGAAACTGGCCCAACTTTATGTCGACGAAATTGTAACAGGCATGGGGTGCCTCTGTCGATCATCTCAGACCGTGATAGCCGTTTCACCTCTCGTTTCTGGAAATCGTTCCAGCAAGCTTTAGGAACCCGTTTAGATCTTAGCACGGCTTACCACCCTCAGACCGACGGACAGAGCGAAAGAACTATTCAAACGATGGAAGACATGTTGAGAGCTTGCGTGATGGACTTTGGCGGAAACTGGGATAACCATCTTACTTTGGTGGAATTCGCCTATAACAACAGTTACCACGCGAGTATCAAAGCCGCTCCGTACGAGGCCCTTTATGGCAGGAAATGCCGATCACCCTTGAGTTGGAATGAGATTGGTGACAGCCAAGTGAAGGGACCAGACATAGTGTTGGAAACCACCGATAAGATCTATAAGATAAAGGAACGACTGAGAGCAGCTAGAGACCGACAGAAGAAGTACGCCGACAGGAGGCGGAAAACCTCTAGAGTTCCAAGTGGGCGACAGAGTGATGCTAAAAGTAGCACCGTGGAAAGGAACAGTGAGATTCGGAAAAAGAGGAAAACTTAGCCCAAGATACATTGGACCATTTGAGATAATGGCAAGAATTGGCCCAGTAGCATATAAGTTGAAACTACCCCGGATTGAGTCACATACACGACACCTTTCATGTGTCAAACTTGAAGAAGAGCATGGTAGACAAAACCCTGTGGAACTACCATTAAAAGAAGCAAGGATAAGCGACAAACTGAACTTTATGGAAGAACCTGTGGAGATCACGGATCTATTGGTCAAACAACTCCGGCGGAGCCGCATACCCAAGGTTAAGGTTAGATGGAACTCCAAGCGAGGACCTGACTTTACTTGGGAGCGTGAAGATGAAATGAGGAAGAACTATCCACACCTCTTCAAACCCACCCGTTCAGTCCCTAATCAGAGTTAAATTTCGGGACGAAATATTTCCTAAACGTGGGAGAATGTGACAACGACCTCCAGGTTGTTACCCTAACCCTAGATTACTTGCATCATTATCCATGCTATGAGTGCTAATAATTGAAAACTACAACCCTACTATGAAATTGGAAACAATTCTTGCTATTTGATGTAAATTATGATTCATGTGATTTTTTTTTTGATTTTTAACCAATTTAGGTTTCTACCTTTTAAAAATTAGTGTTCCAGGAATGTCAACTAGTCACCCTTACAAATTTAAACTCAAGAGAAGGCAATTAAAATGTGAGCATACACACTCACACTTGCATAATTTCGGCCATGCATGCATGGGTATGCATTAGACACCTCAAATCACCTTTCCACTAAATAATACATAATACCCAATACTACAAAATTACACTACACAATATTAATTTACAATTAAAATTAAATCAAAACTCTCCCCACTACACTCCAAGATCGGCCGCCCCCCCTCCCTCACCACTCTCCTCTCCTCTTCACACCACCCTTCTCACCACTCACAATCCGTGCAATCTCTCCCTCTCTCTCTCCCCTCTCCCTTATTCGAACCATCTGATCCAAACACACTCACACTCCTCACAACACTCTCCCAACATTCTCTCTAGCTTTGTGAAGAAGAACTCGAAGATTATACCAAGAAACATTCGGCCAAGACCAAAACCGCAAAGGAGTAGCCTTGTTCACAAGATTTGGTCACACAACCGTGTTTGTTCCACCTCTCCAGCCTTAGTTCGAGTTTCTCCATCCAAGTCCAAGGAGTTTCAAGCCATTCACGGCCATCAACACCCTCCAAACCGTGAGTTACTTCGAGTGTAAGCTCAAGATGTCGGTTTTGTGACATTTCTCTTGTTTTCTTCATTTGACATCTAAGAACCGTGTATTTCCTTGTTGTAGCAGAAACATCTCACCATCATCTCATTTTTAAGGAGTTTCCAATGTTCTTGAAGGTAAAATTCATGTTTTGTTAGCCATTCTTGAGGTGGAAACCGATTTCCACCATGAAAACCCTCATTTTGAGTGTTTTGACATCATCTAACTTGTGAAAGCTTAAACTCTTGTAAACCAAACTTGTAACCTGCATTTTATAACTTAATGGACTCCCAAGAACCTGTCTTTAAAAGTTCCAAGTGGCTACATACTCAAACCCACGGTTGATACATGGATTTCACCTTGAAACCCCCTTTCTACATGTAACAACACCCTCTTGAGCATTTGTTTGAAAAATCCTTTTAAACAAGACCCATAACCTACTCATTAACGACTTAATGACACCTTAACAATCTGTTTGTGAAGTTAAATGAAGTGTTGGTAACATTTAAACTCAAGTTATGATGGTTTACACTAGTGTAATTGTCGGTTATGGCATTTTCTACATATTGAAGCATATGGATGTATAGATCTACTAGGCAATATGTTGGGACTGAAATTTCAGTAGGGTTTAGTGAATATTTGAAGTGTTAGCAATGTTTAATCTCTGGAATAAAGGACATGTTGTGATTTACCCTCTTTTAGTCACTTTCGGGACCCGAAAACATGGTAAAATGACTTACAAATAGTAAGACTATGAATTTAACATTCTTAAAAAGTATTCCAGGCTCAAAAATGATAAATAAAGTATTCTGGAGTAAATGGATAATTTAAGTGGTCAAAGACACAAATAAATGACATTTTAACTAAAAACGGGTAGAAACCGAGCATAGTTTTTGAGAAAAATCTATAAAAATAGAGTTCAAAACTAAGATTCATATGATTTCAGTAAGATAAGTGATAAAGGACCTAAAAGATTTAAAAACTCGGTCAAATGAGCTTTAAATGGTCAAACCCGGTCAAAACCGCGTATTAACGGGTCAAACGTAAAAACAAGATTTTAACTATAAAAGGCCAATTTACACAATTTAAGGATTTAGAAAATTATAAAGAAGTCTCTTAGAAAATACCTACTGGTCCAAAATTTAAATATTTGAAAACTCCAAATTACTATTAAAATTATCCGGCTTTTACCGCAACCGGGAGCGTTAAACGCGCAGTTTTCAAAATCGAACCCGTAGACCAAAGTTTTGAATCACTTACTCCATAATAATCATAATATGACTCAAACAATCTGATTTTGGACATAAATGACATAAAAGGCAAGAAACTAAACTTAAGGGTAGAAACTGTCAATTTTGAAACTTGACGGACTAAACTGTAAATTTTTTCCAAACCTTATAACCGACTTCCAGGAAGCTAATAAACACTTGAACAATATGAACTTTTAATATACCTAATCTAATGAAGTGAAAATCCCCAACTTTCATGAAGACACCTTGACTTGCCATAAAAGAAAACTTTTTATACAAACCTTCACTAGACCAAAGCCGTACACTATAGCTAAACTCTTGACACCATTGTTGCACTTTGAATGAGTTTAGGGCAGTAGCTTATTGCTTAATATGTACTTGTTAGGGTGCTAGACTTGTGACACTTCCCGGCACATCAGGAAACTTTGATTTGGAAACCTAAGGTGAGTTCTAGTGATTCCCCTTTTTACTATTGTTTTGGGATGGAACATGCTCTACTTTTATGAACTATGATTGTGCTTTATTTGATGATACTATGTGGGATTTTGGTTACCTGCTAATTCTTATATCATGATCATTAATTCTTTCGTGAACCGCTTGATTTATATGGATAGATCTATTTGGGGAATCCCCCACACACAGTGGCTTCCGTTCCAGGAAGGTTACCCCACTGAGATCCTAAGGGATCGTTGTGGCATGTAACAAGTTTTGTTAAGATTCTATGGTGAACCATCCGGCCAGGTAGGATTCACTGGTATGGAGCTCAGTTTCTTCCTTCGGGAATATCCGGTAAAACACAATTTTAGAAGAGGCTAACCGGGACTGAGTGCAGGGTTGATTATGATTTTATTTCTCCCACGATGATAAACAATGATTATTTTTCTTTTAATCAAAGAAGGATTTATTAAGTCCTTTTGTTTTTAAACGTTAAGCACTTGAATTCACCAACTTTTTAGTTGACACAATTTTCTTTTGAGCATGTTTCAGGTAATATTTGAAGAGATCCTAGCAGTTTGAAGACCTAGACTTATCCCCGTGACATGGCATTGGCTTATTTCCTTGATGAAACATTTGAACAATTTACATTTTGTGTTGAACAAGTACAATTTCATTTTTATGGTTGATTGTAAAACTTAATTGGGGCTTGATGTGTATCTAGTCCCGTTACCTTTTTTTTAAAAAACTTTAATGCCATGTGATATTCTCTCCTTTGAGCTCTTATAATGGTTTGTTTCCGCTACCATATGTTGTTGCTAGTCTGTGACGTCCCACCCTACCTGGGCCCGGGGTGTGACAGTATCTTTCACCATTCCTAGTCATTGGCTTAAAAGGACCACATACATCCGAATGTATGATTCCTAAAAAATCTTTTGCCCTTTCGTTAGTTCCACTAAAGGGTGCCTTAGTCATTTTACCTTGTAAACAAGATTCACATACATCAAATGAATCACATTCATTCGTTTTCAAAAGACCATTCTTTTGAAGTGTTTGTATACGTTTCTTGTTTATATGACCAAGACGACAATGCCAAAGATAGGTATCACTCAAATCCAACTTGAGTTTCTTGGTGCTAGTTTGGTACAATGAACTATTTAAAGTATATTCATGAACCAGTTCATAAATACCATTAATGGGTATAGCTTTAAAATAGAACATATCATTTAAAGAAACATGAATATCATTTTCAACAAAAGATAATACATAATCATAAAGTCTTAATTGGGATACAGAAATAATGTTCCTAGTCAAACTAGGAGCATACAAAACATTCTTCAAAATAACATCCAAGCCACTTGGAAGTTTTAGGATGTAGTCCCCACGAGCTTCAACTTGGACTTTGGTTCCATTGCCCATGAAGAGGCTAACATCCCCTTGATTGAAGTCCCTACTTCTTTTGAACCCCTGCAACAAATTGCAAATATGAGTTCCACATCCGGTATCTAATACCCATGTGTTTGAAGATGTAACATTAAGATCAATATGAATCATGTATGTTGTACCTGAGGTCTGCCCGGCATCCCTCTTTGCTTTCAACTCTTGGAGATGGACGGGACAATTCCTTGCCCAATGTCCTATCTCCCCACACTTGAAGCATGGGTCATTAGTAGCAACCTTTTGCTTCTTCTCTTGTGGTTTGGGTGGTACCCTTACCACCCCTTTCCTTTTCCCAAAACGGGTCCCTTACCCTTGGCAACCTTTGCCTTGGGTGCGGGATAAGGCCTTTTCTTTTTCCCACCTTCATTGATGGTGAGAACGGGTAAAAACCTTTTACCCATGGCCGCCTCGGCCGTTTTAAGCATTGAGTGAAGCTCACCAATGCTCTTGTCCCAAGCATTCATGCTGTAGTTCAACACAAATGTCTCGAACTTCTTGGTAAGGCCATTAAGGATCAAATCTGTGGCCAATTCCTTCAAGACGGGACAATTAAGCCTCTCGAGGCGGTCAATATGACTTTTCATCTTAAGTACATAAGATGAAACAGATTGGTTGTCGTCCATACGACATGCATGGAGTGCTCGAACCGTTTCGAAGCGCTCAACCCTTGCTTGCTGTTGGAACGTTTCCTTCAGCTGGGTTATCATGTCATAAGCTCCGTGATGTTCATACTCCTTTGGAGATCCGGAGTCATGCTCTCTAGCATGAGACAAGACACTTGGACGGAGTCCTCAGTGTACTTCAACCAATCGTTGAAGGCCTCCTCATCATCCTCAGTATAGGGTCGTCTATAACATATGATCGTCTCTCTTGTTTGAGAACGATTCTCAAGTTTCGATACCAATCAATAAAGTTGTTATGATTTAGACGTTCCTTTTGGAGGATCGCTCGTAATGATTGGTTGGACGCAGATGAGTTATCGTGATTTTCATTGTTGGTGGCCATCTACAAAATTTAACAAAGGTCTATTTAGTATTTTCGATATTGCTATTTTAATAATTAATGCCTTTTAAGGTCATTTTATATTAAATCTAGAACCCAACATTACATTTAAATTGTGGTTAGGTGACCTTTATCCCACGATTTAAATTAATAAGGTGGTCAACGATTGGCGGTTGCAACCATTTGCAACTTCTAGAGGTATGGGATCGACTTTAAACATCATATGTAAAGTCGGCATGTTAATCCCATCAACACCATTTGGAAACCATATTTAGGTGATCCATTTAACATGGTTTGCAAATCAAGTTATCCTACTTGCACACACGTGTGAGTTTACCCACATAAGTGGTTAGGTGACCTTTATCCCACCAATGTGGTATCCCCACCTTAAATCACAAGTTCCGTCTAAATGGTTAGGTGACCTTTATCCCATTTAGAGTTTCCAATTGACTCAAGTGTTGTGCAAAAGGACGGTGTTAAACTTGTTTGTCAAAAGTTTAGATATTTCATAATTCTAGTTTTAGAAAACTCTATGTACTTGTATTTGCATGCTTTCAAATACAAGACACCCTATGGTTCTTTTAATAAAACCCATTTTATTATAAATCATTAAATCATTTTAATAACCTTTTATTACATTTTAATGATTAAGAACCATCATTTTTATAACTTGTTAAGTTTGTTAATTAGTTTGTAATGCATGTCAAAATTTCAACCATACAATCAAATAACAAACATTCAAACAAGCATAAGCATAAACAACCATAATGTGCATAACCCTAGCTACTATTGTGACCACACTTGTTTGCCATCACAAGTGTGGTCATTTGGTCTTTCCTAAGGGTTGAAATCAACACAAAATTGAGGTCATCATAGACCCCCACTTGAACTTGCATCCATATGCTTCAAGTTCCATGTCTTTGATGTCCATCTTTGGGTCTTGATCTTGTGCATCTTCCTTTTACAAAAATTGTATCCTAATACATTTTTCTAATAAAAGAAATGCACCTAATCTATTAATTACATAACCAAATGAATAAATAATTACAACCCAAATAATAAACATAAAAAATTACAACCCAATTGAATGAATAAAACCAACCATTCCAATCATCCAAATCAAAAGGCCAAAGGCTAGGTTATGCACACTAACATCCAATGATCATATCATCCAAACATATAATGAAACCCCACTTAAAACCACCAAATTTCAGCCAACATAAACTGAAATTTTGGGTTTTAAACATTGTCCAAACAATCAACATTTCATAATATATATCTTTCAAGATCTAATCACTAGCATGTGTGATATGACCTTGAAAGTTTGGGGAATCATTCATACAAAATATAGCAGCCCAAAATCAGCCATAATAAGTAGATAATACTTCTTTAAAACCGATTTTAATGACTATGAACAAGCAAGTTATCCACATAACCGGCTCTTGATGCCATTGATGGGTTTGTTAGAACATCAAAACCGTAGTTTAACCATTTAAACTTACATAAAAACGCAGCGGAAGTATAGCATTATAACATGTTTATAATCTGAAAATTTCATGTTCTTAATGATGTTTTAAGATGGAGAAACAAACCCAAATCAAAAGGGATCTTTTGTATGTGAATAAACATGCTATGTATACATAAAACAACATAATATGACAACCACAAAGGGGCTGCCATATCTACCTTTCTGCAGCCCTAAAATCGACTAAAGAAGAGTAGAAAAGATGCTGAAAATTCGGCCAAACTCCAAGGAAGGAGCCCTCAAGCTTGTATACCCAAGCCTCCTTGCAAAGCACCTTCTTGTTAGGAAGATTTAACACCAAAACAACAAAAATCAGCTCTCAAAACCTCCTAAGCTGCTGCTCCTGGCCGTAGCTTCTTGAGAGAGAGAGAGAGGGATTAATTTTTGAGTTCTTGCATGTATTGAGTAGTGTGAATGTGGAGTGCAAGACTAGTTTAAGTTAGTGCGTTTTCAAGACAACAATGGTCCAATGACCATTAGGGGGGGGGGGCAAATCAATTTAAAACCAAAGTTTCCCCCTTAAATTTTATCACACATTAAGAATGTTAACTAGTCCTCTTACTAGATATATACAACTAACCTTTTAATTGTATAATCTATACACTCCCATTATTAATTTGTAATGTTATCTAACTTATTTAAATAACATTACAAATAATATTATTGAACAAAATATCCTAATAAATTGTTCCATCTCATATGCAACTTGTTTAGAAAACCCATTTTCGAAATTGGTGTAAATATTTAATTGCATGATCATATCATCAATTAAATATTAATTGGTGTTTGCTAAGCTTGTTATTGGGTATAACCCGACTTGGATCATAACGTACTAACCACATCAATATTTTAAGTGTCTTGGGCACATAGAATCCTACAGAATCCTACAGTTTTAACCTAAGAGATCAATTTTTGAAATCAGCTCTATTTTTAAGTTTTGGAACTCTATTTTCAGAATCTTCTGATTTCACCATTCTTATATTTTTGTTGTTTTTTCTTAGATTTTGAATTAAGAAATGAAATGAAAACATTTTTGAAAAACTTTCTTAAAATGTAACACCCGGAAATTTATTATTTTAAAGCCGGCGAAGAAAGAAAATAAAATAAAGTCCAAAGTCGAGGGACCAAACTCGCCAACAAAGAAAAGTTGGAATATGTGGTGGTTTATGTAGGGAGAGGGCAGCCAACTCTCCCCACAAACACCAATTTTCAGATTTCAAAGGAAGAGAAGAGAGAAAATAGGAGAAAAAGGAGAAAAGGGGTGTTTCGGGTGATTCGGGTGTCCAAATTCGTCGAGTAGCAAGCCAAATCGAAGCCCTTGTCTTTGTGCTCGATTGTGTGAGTTCTAGGACCCCACTTTACTTGTTTTCAACTGATTTTGGGGCTGGAAGATGTTCAAAAACCCGTTTTTACAAGTGTGTGTGTTTGACCCATTTGGGTGTGATGTGTATGATGCGTTTTGTGTATGTTTCTGGGCTTGTGTGTGCTTGTATGGTGTTAAGGTATGCATTCCTAAGGTCCAGGAGGGTTGATTTAGGCTTAGAATGGGTTGGATGAGCTTGGAGGCCGAAAATGGCAGATTGGGTTCGGGATGAACTCCATTCTGCATCAGCTAGGGCTAGGCGACCGAATGAAGGCCATACGGCCGAATGAGGGCGATTGAGGGTCATTCGCACGATTGGGATTCATTCGCACGATTGAGGGTTCAATCGCACAACTAAGACTTCAGTCGCACGACTGGGAGTCCAGTCGTATGGGGATCGCACGACTGAGGGTTCAGTCGCATAAGTGCTTAGTCGCATGAGTTCATTCGCATTAGATCAGTCGCATAGGTGCTCATTCGCATTAGTCCTATCCGCATAAGGTCCATACGCACGACTGGATGTTCATTCGCATAGATGTTCATCCGTATGAGTCCAGTCGCATGATGTTCAGTCGCATGGAGGCCATGCGACTGAAGGGTGTCCATACGCCCGAATAGGGCTGTTGCACTCGAAGGGATGTGTAGTTTGACTTCTGGCCTTCGGGGAAATGTGCTGATGTAAGCTTTGACGTAAAGTTTCCCGTAAGAGCATGTAAGAGAACGGTTATGGCCTTAGAGAGCGTGTAGGGCATGATGATGACGATGTTGCATGTTATGCATGTTATGTATGTATGATGTTGCCCTGTATGATGATGATGAATGTGTATGATATGTTCCTTATTATGATGTATGATTATCTTTCCTATGACTTTACTTAGTATGACGAATGAAATGAAGTATTATGTAACGTAAAGTGGGAAGAGATGACACGTCTTGCATGCATTGGATAACGGGTCCTTCTTTGTGATTGACCATTAATGTAGAACCTCTACCGCTTACCTTTAGTACTGTGGCATACGTTTAGCTGTTCATTTATTGACTTCGGCCCAGTGGCTATGACTAATCAGTTATCATTAGTACTGTGGCATACGTTTAGCTGTTCATTTATTGACTTCGGCCCAGTAGCTAAGACTGATCGGTTACCCCTAGTACTGTGGCATACGTTTAGCTGTTCATTTATTGACTTTGGCCCGGTAGCTGAGACTAACTGGGGTGTAGCATATGGTATTGGTATGGATGATGTCCGATGCGCAAGTAAGTTAAAAGGAGCGAATGAACGAATGAATGAATGAAGAAGATAATAATGATATTATCAATGCGTATGTATGATGTGTGATCACGTTAAAGTAACGAATGGTTTTATATGAAAGTAAAGTATGTTTTATAATAAAACTAGAACTCACTCAGCAACGCTGACTTTTTATATGTTTTCCAGTTGGCAGGTAAATGATTGCTGAGGATGGCACGGCGAGGCTACTCGGCTCTTTAGGGATGGCATCCAATTATATAGCTTTTGTGATGTAATGCAAACATGAATTTTGTAACCGGATACTGATGTATTATTTGGCAAAAGTAATTATAATGAAACGTGATGTAATTTTTGAAAGTTTCCGCTGCAATGTTTTCTTAATGCAATGTAATTATATGTTTTATGTGCGATGAATGACCAACTGTAGACGTCCCGGGAGTGGGGCCTTACAAGTTGGTATCAGAGCCAAAGTTTAAGTGAAATGGGTAAATTTTCAAAATAAACCTTAACTTAAACTGAAAATGGGACGAATGGGGAATGGGATGCCAACTGAGTAGCTGCGTGCCATCAGGTATTTTCGTAAAGTTAATCGGTTTATGTGCGCATGGTATATGTTATGTGTTGTATGTAGATTTGAATACTGATGTAGTCAGGACAGGTAATACTTGGGGTATGAAGAGTAAAGTAAGTGGCTAATCACAACTGGCCACTGTAATTAGGGACTTACTGTACTTGACATAAACTGAGTTGTTTCCTTGAATGACCATGTTGGTGTTTGAATCTTTCAGTGTGATAGAGAATGGCTGGTGGTAGATCTTCTAGAGCTTCTAGGGGTGGAGGCCGTGGTGGCCCTGATGCAGAACCACGCCCTAAAAGAGGAAGGCCTAGAGCTGCGAAAGAGGTTCCTGCAGAACCTGAGACTCCTCATCCAGAAGCTGGGGATGAGAGCGCGAACTTAAGGGCCTCGGTAAAGGAGGCTGTCGTTGAGGAGGTACATCAGGTCATGCAGACAATTTTACCGTCTGTGGTGACAGAAGTCATCAAAGCTGTGAAGGAGGGAGAGAGGAAGGAGAGAAATAGGGCCTCGAGGGAGCAACCGGAGCCTGAAACGATTTTCTCCGATAATGAGGAGGAATAGGAAGAGGAGCCTATGCGAGAAGTGGCACGAGGCTGTAACTACGGGGTGTTTATGCGATGCAAGCCCCCTACCTTTGACGGAAATGGCAATGCTGCAGCTGCTCACCGATGGGTGAGAGAAATGGAGGCTGTTCTCGAAATCAGTGAGTACTGGGAAGATCAAAAAGTAAAGTTTGCCACCCATTCATTCGTGGACTCGACACTATGCTGGTGGGACAACATTGTCCAAGCGGAGGGTAATCGGGCAATCGGGAGAAGGTGGCCCGAACTAAAAAAGATGGTGATTGAGGAGTTCTGTCCTTACAGGGAGATGGATAAGATTGAGAGGGAGTTCCTGTAGCTGGAGGCGGGATCCATGACACACCAGCAATACACTACCAAGTTCAACGAGATGGCACGGTTGCTGCCGGATCAGGTGACGCCTCTTTCTCGGAAGATCAAGAGGTACATTCAGGGTTTATCGGTGGATGTTCGCCGGCATATGATCGCCGCTCGGCCAAGTACGTTTAGGTCAGCAGTCGATTTGGCCGGAAGACATTATGATGAGAGGGGAGTGGTGGTGGTGGTTGAAGCGAATAGGAAGGGTGGTGGTGACCGAAACTGGAACGGGAAGAGGTTTGGTCGGGGTGATGCCTCGACGAGTAACAAAAACGCACAAGTGGATGACCGCCGCGTGGCCACACCGGCAGCGGGGTCAAGGAGGTGTGGTAAGTGTGGAAGGGAGCATGCGGGAGAATGCAGGCTGGGTTTGAATGTGTGCTTCAAGTGTGGAAAGACAGGGCATATGGCGAAGGATTGCCTGTCGGGCAAAGTTTTAACTGTGGGGAAAGTGGTCATATGAGTAGGGATTGTAAGAAGCCGAGGGCTGAGAATTCAGGGGCGAAGAGGACGGGAGGGGATGGATCGAGGGCGAGCGCCAGGGCATTCACCATGACACAGGAGGAAGCTAGAACGGACCCTGATGTCGTGTCCGGTACGTTTCTGGTGAACCAAACTTTAGCTTCTGTGTTATTTGATTCTGGTGCTAGTAAGAGTTTTATTTCTGCTGCTTTCTGTGCTAAGCTGCCTGTTAGTAGTAGACATGTTGATGCGCCCTTTGATGTAGAAACTGCCATAGGTAAGTCTACCAGGATTTTTGAGATGATAGAGAACTGTGATGTGGAACTTGAGGGTCATAAGTTTCCTGTTAGACCGTTTGTGATGGCCTTAGGTGGTTTCGATTTGGTTCTTGGGATGGATTGGTTAGCAGACTTCGACGCGAACATTGTGTGTCGCAAGAAGATGATTCGGTTGTTGGCGCCTGACGGTAGTTCAGTGACGGTATATGGTGATCGGGTTACTACGATTCCGAAAGTGATCTCGATGGCGGTGGCGGGAAAGTGTATGAGGCGTGGATGTAGTGCCTACTTGGCCTATGTAAAGGATGTGGATATGCCAACACCACAACTAGCCGATGTACCGGTTGTGTGTGACTTTCCAGATGTGTTTCCAGAAGACTTATCAGGAGTGCCACCTGACAGGGAGATCGAGTTTCAAATTGATCTGATACCGGGTGCCCAACCTGTCGCCAAAGCACCGTATCGGTTGGCTCCGACCGAGATGAAAGAGTTGATGGAGCAGTTGCAAGAGTTGCTTGATAAGGGGTTCATTAGACCGAGTATCTCTCCTTGGGGTGCTCCGGTCCTGTTGTAAAGAAGAAGGACGGTAGTATGAGGATGTGCATCGACTACCACGAGGCTGAAACAAGTTAACAGTGATAGAACCGGTACCCCTTACCGAGGATAGATGATTTGTTCGATCAGCTTCAGGGTGCCAGTTGGTTTTCGAGAATAGATCTTCGATCCGCTTATCATCAGTTGAAGGTGAAGGAGAAAGATATTCCTAAAACAGCTTTCCGAACACGCTATGGCCACTACGAGTTTCTTGTCATGTCCTTTGGCTTGACCAACGCGCCAGCTGCTTTATGGATTTGATGAACCGTGTGTGTCGGCGTATGTTCGATAAATCAGTGATCGTGTTTATTGATGATATCCTGATTTACTCGAGGAGCGAAGCAGAGCACACCGGTCACATTCGGGAGGTTCTAGAGACGTTGAGAAGGGAGAAGTTGTATGCAAAATTCTCCAAGTGCGCGTTCTGGTTGCGCGAAGTTCAGTTCTTGGGTCACGTGGTGAATCCCGACGGGATAATGGTGGACCCGGCGAAAGTGGAGGCGGTTATGCAATGGAAGTCACCAAAGACGTCATCCGAGATTCGTAGCTTCTTGGGTTTGGCGGGTTACTATAGAAGGTTCATCCAAGACTTCTCCAAGATTGCTTCTCCACTGACCAAGTTGACCCGAAAAGAGGTGAAGTTCGTATGGGGTCAAGCTCAAGAGAAGGCGTTTGAAGAATTGAAGGCGAGATTGACTAAAGCTCATGTTCTGTCATTACCGATGGAAGTGAAGATCTGGTGTGTTTATTCCGATGCTTCTTACTCGGGGTTGGGGTGCGTGTTAATGCAGAGAGGAAAGGTTATAGCCTATGCATCCCGACAGTTGAAGGTTCATGAGGTCAATTATCCTACTCATGACTTGGAGCTAGCAGCCGTGGTCTTTGCATTAAAGATTTGGAGGCACTATCTGTACGGGACGAAGTGCACCATATTCACTGACCACAAGAGTCTGAAGTACTTCTTCGAGCAGAAGGATCTGAACATGAGGCAAAGACGGTAGTGGGAACTTATAAATGATTATGATTGTGAGATCCACTACCATCCGGGCAAGGCCAACGTGGTGGCTGATGCCCTTAGCCGGAAGGAGAGGCCCGAGCCGATTCGGGTGAAAGCCTATCAGTTGATCATGACCTCCGATGTGATGAAGCAGGTTAAAGAGTTTCAAGATGAGGCACTGAAAGAAGATCATCTTAACTCTGAAAGGATGAGAGGTCTGGTTGGGGAATTGGGTGAAAACACACTCGGTGTTAGAACCCGGTTCGATCGTGTGTGGATTCCTCGTTTTGGGGGTATACGGGTGAAGATAATGGATGAAGCTCACAAGACTCGGTACTCCATTCATCCTGGTTCCACAAAGATGTACCATGATATGAAGAAAGATTATTGGTGGCCGGGTATGAAGCGCGATGTGGTGGAGTACGTGAGTAAGTGCCTTACTTGCTTACAGGTGAAGGCCGAGCACCAAAAGCCGTATGGGAGGATACAACCTTTGGATATACCGGAATGGAAGTGGGAGCACATCACCATGGATTTCATTACAAAGCTGCCGCGTACCCCGAAAGGGTATGATGCCATATGGGTGATAGTCGATCGTTTGACGAAGAGCGCTCACTTCCTACCGATCCGCTAGACATATTCATCCGAGAGGTTGGCTGATCTGTTCATCAAGGAGATTGTGACTCGTCATGGTGTGCCGGTGTCTATCGTGTCGGATCGTGACACTCGGTTTACATCTAAATTTTGGAAGAAATTCCACGATGCTATGGGGACGAGGTGACATATTAGCACGGCTTATCATCCCCAGACCGATGGTCAGTCAGAAAGGACCATTCAGACACTGGAAGACATGCTTCGGGCATGTGTGATTGATTTTGGTGGAAGTTGGGATGACCACCTACTGTTAGCCGAATTCTCATACAACAACAGTTATCATGCCAGCATTGGTATGCCTCCATATGAGATGCTATACGGTAGGAGATGCAGAACACCCGTTTGTTGGGGTGATATTGGTCAAAAGGAGTTGGGAAGCGTCAAGGTAATCGAAGCTACGACTGAGAAGATTGAGAAGATTAAAGCCTTCATGAAGGCAGCCAAAGACAGACAGAAGTCGTATGCTGATAAACGACGCAGGCCGATTGAGTTCCAGGTGGGTGACCGGGTTATGTTGAAGGTCTCACCTTGGAAGGGTATCATTCGCTTTCGAAAGCGGGGCAAGTTGAGCCCAAGGTATATAGGCCCTTTCCGAATCATTGCTCGAGTAGGAGAGGTGGCCTATAGACTGGAGTTACCAGATGAGTTAAGTGGAATTCACCCAACATTCCATGTATCTCATCTAAGGAAGTGCTTAGCAGATGAAGATATGATTGTCCCATTGGAAGATATCGAGGTAGACGAACGGCTCAATTATGTGGAGCAACCAGTGGCGATCATTGACCGAAAGGAGAAAAGGCTGAGGAATAAAGTGGTTCCTCTTGTGCGTGTACAGTGGAAGCACAGGAAGGGATCCGAGTCAACGTGGGAGACTAAGGAAGAAATGAGACAACATTATCCACGTTTGTTCGAAGAATAACAGGTTTCGGGGACGAAACCTATTTAAGGGGGGTGGACTTGTAACACCTGGAAATTTATTATTTTGAAGCCGGCGAAGAAGAAAGAAAAGAAAATAAAGTCCAAAGTCGAGGGACCAAACTCGCCAACGAAGAAAAGTTGGGATATGTGGTGGTTTATGTAGGGAGAGGGCAGCCCACTCTCCCCACAAACACCAATTTTCAGATTTCAAAGGAAGAGAATAGAGAAAAGAGGAGAAAAAGAGAGAAAAGGGGTGTTTCGGGTGATTCGGGTGTCCAAATTCGTCGAGTAGCAAGCCAAATCGAAGCCCTTGTCTTTGTGCTCGATTGTGTGAGTTCTAGGACCCCACTTTACTTGTTTTCAACTGATTTTGGGGCTGGAAGATGTTCAAAAACCCGTTTTTACAAGTGTGTGTGTTTGACCCATTTGGGTGTGATGTGTATGATGCGTTTTGTGTATGTTTCCGGGCTTCTGTGTGCTTGTATGGTGTTAAGGTATGCATTCCTAAGGTCCAGGAGGGTTGCTTTAGGCTTAGAATGGGTTTGGATGAGCTTGGAGGCCGAAAATGGCAGATTGGGTTTAGGATGAACTCCATTCTGCATCAGCTAGGGCTAGGCGACCGAATGAAGGCCATACGGCCGAATGAGGGCGATTGAGGGTCATTCGCACGATTGGGATTCATTCGCACGATTGAGGGTTCAATCGCACGACTAAGACTTCAGTCGCACGACTGGGAGTCCAGTCGCATGGGGATCGCACGACTGGGGGTTCAGTCGCATAAGTGCTTAGTCACATGAGTTCATTCGCATTAGATCAGTCGCATAGGTACTCATTCGCATTAGTCCCATCCGCATAAGGTCCATACGCACGACTGGATGTTCATTCGCATAGATGTTCATCCGCATGAGTCCAGTCGCATGATGTTCAGTCGCATGGAGGCCATGCGACTGAAGGGTGTCCATACGCCCGAATAGCGCTTTTGCACTCGAAGGGATGTGTAGTTTGACTTCTGGGCTTCGGGGAAAGGTGCAGATGTAAGCTTTGACGTAAAGTTTCCCGTAAGAGCATGTAAGAGAACGGTTATGGCCTTAGAGAGCGTGTAGGGCATGATGATGACGATGTTGCATGTTTATGCATGTTATGTATGTATGATGTTGCCCTGTATGATGATGATGAATGTGTATGATATGTTCCTTATTATGATGTATGATTATCTTTCCTATGACTTTACTTAGTATGACGAATGAAATGAAGTATTATGTAACGTAAAGTGGAAAGAGATGACACGTCTTGCATGCATCGGATAACGGGTCCTTCTTTGTGATTCACCATTAATGTAGAACCTCTACCGCTTACCCTTAGTACTGTGGCATACGTTTAGCTGTTCATTTATTGACTTCGGCCCAGTGGCTATGACTGATCAGTTATCATTAGTACTGTGGCATACGTTTAGCTGTTCATTTATTGACTTCGGCCCAGTAGCTAAGACTGATCGGTTACCCCTAGTACCGTGGCATACGTTTAGCTGTTTATTTATTGACTTCGGCCCGGTAGCTGAGACTAACTGGGGTGTAGCATATGGTATTGGTATGGATGATGTCCGATGCGCAAGTAAGTTAAAAGGAGCGAATGAACGAATGAATGAATGAAGAAGATAATAATGATATTATCTATGCGTACGTATGATGTGTGATCACGTTAAAGTAACGAATGGTTTTACATGAAAGTAAAGTATGTTTTATAATAAAACTAGAACTCACTCAGCAACGCTGACTTTTTATATGTTTTCCAGTTGGCAAGTAAATAATTGCTGAGGATGGCACGGCGAGGCTACTCGCCTCTTTTAGGATGGCATCCAATTATATAGCCTTTGTGATGTAATGCAAACATGAATTTTGTAACCGGATACTGATGTATTATTTGGCAAAAGTAATTATAATGAAACGTGATGTCATTTTTGAAAGTTTCCGCTGCAATGTTTTCTTAATGCAATGTAATTATATGTTTTATGTGCGATGAATGACCAACTGTAGGCGTCCCGGGAATGGGGCCTTACATAAAAAAATTCTAAGTATCAAGGGAGATACGCCTGAACAGTAATCAAACTCCCAAACAGTTAATGCGCCTAAGTTTGAAAGAGTCTAAGGGAATGAAGGAGCCTTAGAAAATTTTCCAAAACGCCCAAGTTGATGCGTCTGATTAGTAGAAAAACGCCTGAACAGTTGAAATGCGCCTACACAGTTGTAATGCACCTCAATAGTTATCAACCGTCTGGACTTTTACTCTTCAACAGTAGTCAAGCGTCTGAACTGAAAACGTCTAAACAGTGTTAATGCGACTAAACAGTAGTCAAACGCCTAACACTTAGACAATTTTTCAGCAAATCTCAACTCTAATGCGCCACATTCATCATGTTCATATGAATGTAACTAACTCAAATCTTCTGAAATTCTTCAAAGGTTGATGAATTGGATTGAAACTTCCCAATTAGACATGTTTTATACCGATAATCATTCTTCTAACATCAATTTCTTTCAATATCAACAACAAATCAATCAATTTTGTGATTTTCAGTTCCAAAAATAGTGACCTTTTTGAACACAAATTCAACAAATTATCTCGAATTTGATGAACTTAACTGCTGATTGTGGTTCAAATCATGTTTCTGATGATGAAACACATTTGAAATCCACAAGTTTTCAATTGAATTGTCTATCAATCACAGATTCAGTGAATTTTTTAGTTTGAAAGTTCGACAAACCTCAAAAATCACTCAACCAACAGCTACCAACAGCTCTGATACCATTTGATAGGATCAAATGTACCAATCTGTGATGATGTATGAACACAATTCAAAGAAATACAAACAAAGTAATCAAATCAAGCAAGATATTAACAAAATTCATAGTTTCATTAATATCAAGCAAAGACAATTACAAAGTAAGTAAGCAGTCTCGTCTTTTCTAACCACTACAAGTCTAAGCTATTTATAATGAAACAAAAGGAACTAACAAAATTACAAAACTAGTCCCTATACTATTACAAATAGTAAAAAGACACATAAAGACAACATGTTAATTTTTCTAGAGAACTAATAGTTTTTTATTTTCAGCTTTTACCATAGTGCACGTTAGTTACTTCCCAACGTAAATGGCGATTGATTTCTTGATTCCAGGCCACCAGAAAAGTGCCTTTAATTCTTGGTACATTTTTTCACTTTCGGGGTAGATCAAGTACCTAGATTTGTGGGCTTCGTCTAGGATTACCTCTCTAATTCCCCTGTACTTTGGTACCCACGTTCTCCCTTCATGTTTATATATACCATCGTTGCTCAACTCTAAACGCTTCTCCATTCCTGTTAACATTTCCTCCGCTAATTTATCTTCCTTTAGTGCTTCTCCTTGAGCTTCCTTTAGTCTAGCAATAAGGTCGGTATACACGCTCATCCTCAAGGCACGGATGCGAAGGGGTTTTTCCCTTTCTTTTCTGCTCAAGGCATCTGCCACTACATTTACCTTGCCGGGGTGGTAGAGAATTTCACATTCGTAATCATTCAATAGCTCAACCCATCTTTTCTGACGCATGTTTAACATTTTCTGATCAAGAATGTGTTGCAAACTTCTATGATCAGTGTAGATAATGCACTTCGTGCCATAGAGATAGTGCCTCCACATTTTGAGTGCAAACACCACGGCACCCAATTCTAGATCATGCGTTGTGTAGTTCTTCTCATGCTCATTTATCAGTCTTGATGCATAAGCAATTACCTTATCGTGCTGCATTAGCACGCATCCTAGTCCCTGACACGAGGCGTCACAATAGACTACGAAATCCTCAACTCCTTCTGGTAGGGCGAGGATAGGAGCACTACATAGTTTCTCCTTGAGTGTTTCGAATGCTTTATTCTGTTCTTGTTCCCACACAAAAGCTAAATTCTTCTTAGTCAGAGCAGTTAACGGTTGCACGATACGCGAGAAGTCTTTGATAAACCTTTTGTAGTATCCGGCCAACCCAAGGAATTGCCTTATTTCGGTAGGAGTTTCAGGAATTTTCCAGATCTTAATAGCCTCTATTTTTGAAGGGTCCACTTGAATCCCATCTTTATTTACTATATGCCCTAGAAATTGGATTTCTCGCATCCAAAATTCGCATTTGGAGAATTTGGCATAGAGCTGCTTATTCTTGAGCAACTCAAGGATTAGCCTAAGGGTTTCTCGTGCTCGTCCTTACTACGGAAGTAGATCAGGATATCATCGATAAACACAATCTCAAATTTGTCTATATATGGGCGACACACTCGGTTATGAGGTCCATAAATGCCGTTGGTGCGTTAGTCAGTCCAAAGGGCATGACTAGGTACTTATAATGTCCATATCTAGTTCTAAAGGCTGTGTTTGGGTATGTCTCCTCTCTTATCTTTAGCTGATGGTACCCCGATCTTAAATCTATTTTGGAAAAATAACTAGCTTGTAACATCATGTATTTGCATCGGTTATTTTTGTAAGGACTATTAATGCTTTTTATGAAACTTGTGGGCTATTTGTGCTTATTTATTAGTTAGTCTTTAATTCTTTAATTTAAAAAGATTATAGTTTATCTAATAATTGAACATAATAATAAATAATAATAATAAATAAATAATAATAATAATAATAATAATAATAATATAATAATAATAATAATAATATAATAATAATAATAATAATAATAATAATAATGATAATAATAATAATAATAATAATAATATATTAATAATAATAACAACAAAAATTATAACAATATAATAAGTTGCAAAGAATTACTGAACTTTAAAATGTTAAAACTTAAAGTTTATACGGTTAGGGGTTTGTTTTGTATTTTAAAAACCTTAAAAGGAAAGTTTACACATAAAATATCAACTTTTTAAACCACAGGGACCATATGTGTAAATTCTCTAAAACCAACCCCAAACCCCCCCTTTTACCCGTTTTTCCGGTCGGTCACCGGCCACCGCCGGCCGACCTCCGTCGGGTTTTAAAAACCCATCAAAATATTCAAAATCGACCCTAAAACCGTTCCCAATCGTTTAAGGATCATGAATCGAACCTATTAACGCACTTTAATTCGATTATAGTGTTGTAATGAGCATTCACACCACGAAACCGAAACACCCTTAAATCATAGATCCGTTTGAGCATTAAACTACAATAATAATTCAATTAATCGCTCATAAACAATAGATTAACTATCTCTAAACCATTACCAGCTTCAATTGCCCCTGTAACAAACACTAACATCAGATTCGACTACCTCTTCTCACCGTCACCTGCAACTTACTGGATCACATCGTTTGAGCATTGAAACTAGAAATTGATAAGGGGTTTTTGTTCTAGTACATCAATCGAAGCTTCATACAAGATTAATTGAATTATCTTCAACAGTTACCCATCGTTCCCTCACTCTTGGTCGCGACTCGTTCATCGACGTGAGCATCTTTAATTGTTAATCATGGGATACAAAAGCCCCATGGTTATTAATGCCCATAGTATCGATTAATGCTTCAACTTGGGATCAAAAGAAACCTAGGGTTCATGGGAATTGGGTGGTTTCTGTGTTTGTTGTTTTTAAGAAATTAAAACCATTACAAACCGCGCTGAGAGCCTTGGTCCACTGGTTACCCATTCACCTTATCAAGCAGGAGGTCCCCGGTTCGAACCCGGGGAGCCTCACACATTTTTTTAGGCCTTTTTGGCCTTTAAAATAGATATTAAAAATTTTTAAAATTTATAGAAAATTATTTTATAAACCTAGTTTATTTTAAAATCAAATAATTAATTTTTCTGTAATTAATTGGTTAAAAAATTACCTTCTTATTTTGTTAAAAATTCTAAAGGTAATGTTATAGTTAACTTACTTTTATTTAAAAATTAGATTTTAAATAATAGTTTCAAACGTCGCCTTTAAATAATTTAAATCGTGCTAATTTTATTTAGTTATAAAAATCTTATTTAAACTTAATAAAACTTATAAATTATTATAAATGTTTTCTCTTCTCATCTTTATATACAATATATAAATATATTTCTTAGCATTTATTCCAAGATAAAATAATTGATTTCCGTTCGTTAAATACAATTGTTTGTCAAAACCCCAAATACCAGATTGAACCCTAGTCTCGTTTAACCATTAAACATATTATTAAACTTTAACTTTGTAAATATATATATGTTTTAGGTGCATTGTGAAGGACTGCGTAGAAACGTTGCTTATTATTATACAAATTAATCATCAATTATATATTATTCGATCAAGTGAGTATTCTATACCCCTTTTTGTATTTTTACACTTTTGGGGTGAAACATGTTACATTATAAACTTTGCACTTGTAAACACGTTTGATTCTTGTAAACATATGGCATTTCACCTGTATGCTGTAGTTATTGAACTTTGTAGCTACCATGTAATGTCGAATATATGTACAATCATTAACTATTGCTAGCCTAGCGAAGTCATAGATCTACGGGGCAGACAAGCCGCTTGGTTGAACCAAGTACACTTAGCTAATCGTATATACTTTTAAACGTTTGAGACTTGTAAAACTTTGTCGAGGTTTGATTGTGCATTCTGTCTTACATCCCTAGTTTACTTTGTTCTCTAACTTACAACATGAATTGCCATCTTTTATATATCTATGTATTGCAAACTATGGAAATCTCACCAACACTATTGTTGACATGCTTATTTTTAACATGTTTCAGGAAATACTCAAGCTTGATTTCTACACTTTGAAGCTTACCCATCTAGGAATGGACCTAGATTAATAAATGAAATAAAATGACTTGTTACATCTTATGTTATGTTTTTTTTGAATTTCTTTGAGACTTATGATTGTAATGGTACAATTGGAACTTATGTTTAATCTATATTTGAGTTATTAATAGCATTATGTGGCTGTGAACGATCTTAACTCTCACTCCTCGACATTTCCGCCGTCAAGGTTGGGGTGTGAAAGATTGGTATCAGAGCCCATAACTATAGGGATCTAGGTTATTAGAAATGGTGGCCTAGACTATAGTATGCATGAACCTTATAGAATTATATTTCTATCTTGTAAATTATATACCTGGCATGCTACATAATGCTATGCCTTCTTATGTGCAATTTGATGCCTTAGCATATGGTTGCCTAAACATTGTTACTTGTCTCCCTAAACTTAACTTTGACTCTTTGACTCTCCCCGAACATGAACTCTCTTAACCTTATTCTCGACGACACGTGGAATCTTATGCTTATGTTATGACTTGGTTCTTTAGACGTTATGTCTAACCTATATAAATCTCATCAAGGTTTTTATTCTATGAACTTAAGAAATATTGTGTGACACATAGACACCTGTATCCTAGTTTTCCTGGCAAAAGGCCCTCGGGCTAAGGCAAGCATATCGCATAAATCCTACGGGACTAGTTATGCTTACCTGGGGATTTCTGGGATGAGTGATAAACTATGGTCAATATACACAAGTTTCTAAGGTAAATGGGTCAATTCACCTTGACGTGTCAACGTTTCCAAATGGTAATGCGTTACCAAATGGAATCATTCCGTGTACCTTATAACCCTTACCTTATCTTTGTTTAAACTACTATCCTTTGTTATCCTCACTCCCGTAACTAACTCATTTTTGTATATCCAGCATGTCTCGTCACCATGGAAAGCGTGGAAGTTCCGACCGTAAGCTAGCTGCCATGATTGCCCGGCAAATGGCTGCCGTCATCCCGACTATGGTTGCTGAACTTAATAGCACTCTAATGGCTAATAGCAACAACAACACCATGGGAACAATAGCGGTGCTAATGGAGACAATAGCAACAACCAAAACGGGAACAATCAACAAGGGAACACTCGTACTTGCACTTTCAAACACTTTAACTCGTGCAAACCCACTAGCTTTAGTGGAAAAGAAGGAGCCACTGGACTTCTCGAGTGGTTCGAGAGTATGGAGAACACATTCATCGTTAGCGAGTGCCCCGACGAGTTCAAGGTTCGCTATGCTACAAGTGTCCTTCAACAACGGGCACTCACATGGTGGAATAGTGAAAAGAGAAACCGTGGAACTGAGGTTGCTTTGGCATTGCCCTGGGAGGAATTTAAGGATATCATGATCCAAAAGTTTTGCCCGAGGAGCGAGTTGCAAAAGCTAGAGGAGGAGTTCTGGAACCTCAACAAGATGGTGGGAATCACTTGGCTTATTCCACCCGGCATCATGAGTTGAGTATGCTCCTACCACACATGGTGGACACCGTGCCCCGTAACATTGAGAAATTTATCAAGGGGGTGCCACCTCAAATTCAAGATGCCGTGGTGGGTAGTAGGCCCACAACTTTGGAAAAGGCGATTACCATCACTGCACAGCTCAATGAGAATCATATAAGAGCTAGCACTATGTCGGCAAAGGGTTCCAAGTCTACTGCAAAGGTGATACCCGAGGCAACAAAGGAGTTAAGGGCCGAGTCATCTTCTCAAAACAAGAAGCGTAAGTTCACCCCGACACGCAACTACGCTGTGATCGCCCCAAATGCTTCTTAAAAAAAAATGGTGGTTGCGAGTCAAGCTCCCATGGCTAAAGCTTATGTTGGTCCACATCCTATGTGTAACACGTGCAAGTACCATCACTCAAGCAACATTCCATGCCGAGTCTGCTCGTTGTGTGGGAAGTATGGACACTTGGTAACTACTTGCCTTCGTGCGCCAAACAACACTGCAATGCTTACCAACCGAACCTGCTATAACTGTGGCGAGCCTGGTCATATTCGTTCGCAATGTCCTCGCAATGCGGGAACTGTTCCACCGGCTCGTGGAAGGACTTTCAACATCAATGCCAATCAAGCTCAAGCCAACAACGACGTGGTGAATGGTACGTCGTTGAACTTCTTTTGGTCTTTTCTTGTCTTATAAAAAATTCCTATCTATGCTCAACATACCAATAATAGGTTGTTACCAAACAGGTATGTATCTTGTAAATAATCATTATGCTTCCGTATTGTTTGATTCGGGTGCCGATAGGAGTTTCGTGTCCCTGGAATTCGAGCCTATACTTTCTAAACCGCGTGTTAACCTGGAAAGATCTTTCACGGTTGAAGTCGCCGATGGAAAATCTATTGTCGTTGATGTCGTAATACGTGACTGCACCGTAAGCCTTAACGAACACGAGTTTTTCGTCGACCTTATTCCTATGCAATTGGGAAGCTTTGATGTTATCATTGGTATGGATTGGTTAGCCAAGCATCGTGCGGAAATTCTATGTTTCGAGAAATGTATTCGGATTCCTTTACCGACGGGTGATACTTTGAAGGTCTTTGGGGAGAAATCATCCCAAAGACTCAAACTCATGTCTTGCATCAAGGCCCGCAAGTGCTTAAGTAAAAACTACATGGCTTTCATGGCATATGTAGTTAATACGAAAGCCAAGGGGAAGGAATTGAAAGACATTCCTGTCGTGCGGGACTTTCCCGAGGTTTTTCTCGAGGATCTTAAAGGGCTACCTCCCGTGCGAGAAGTTGAGTTCAAGATTGACTTATTTCCTGGTGCAAACCCTGTGGCTAAATCGCCTTATCGTCTTGCACCGTCTGAAATGCAAGAACTCGCTAGTCAACTGCAAGAGTTGACCGATAAGGTTTTCATTCGCCCTAGTTCATCACCGTGGGGTGCACCTGTGTTGTTTGTGAAGAAGAAGGATGGTTCATTTCGTATGTGCATCGATTACCGAGAACTCAACAAGCTTACTATCAAAAAACCGATACCCACTCCCTCGAATCGATGATCTTTTCGACCAACTTCAAGGGGCAACTCAATTCTCAAAGATCGATCTACGTTCTGGGTATCATCAATTACGTGTTCATGATGATGACATTCCAAAGACCGCTTTTCGTACTCGATATGGGCACTACGAGTTCATGGTCATGCCTTTTGGCTTGACCAATGCACCTGCCGTGTTCATGGATCTCATGAATCGAGTATGTAAACCATATTTGGATAAGTTCGTGATCGTGTTCATTGATGACATTCTTATTTATTCCAAGACGAAAATCGATCACGAGACGCACTTGCGACAAGTTCTTGGACTTTTGAAGAAGGAGCAATTATACGCCAAGTTTTCCAAGTGTGAATTTTGGTTGGAAGAGGTTCAATTCTTAGGGCATGTGGTGAATAGCCAAGGAATTCACGTTGATCCTGCTAAAATTGAAGCCGTGAAGAATTGGTGTGTTCCCACAACCCCAACCGAGGTTCGTTCTTTTCTGGCTTAGCGGGATATTACCGTAGGTTCATAGCGAATTTCTCGAAGATTGCTAAACCATTAACGGCGCTAACCCAAAAGAATCGACTCTTTGAATGGGGACCCGAGCAAGAAGAGGCTTTCGAGACAGACATTGAAACGCAAGTTGTGTAACGCTCCTATTCTCACACTTCCCGATGGAAATGATGACTTCACCGTGTATTGCGATGCTTCTAATCAAGGTCTTGGTTGTGTACTCATGCAACGAGGTAAAGTTATAGCATACGCGTCGAGGCAATTAAAGGTTCATGAGGTGAACTACACGACTCACGATCTTGAACTTGGTGCTGTGGTTTTTGCATTGAAGATTTGGCGACACTACCTATATGGGACGCAATGCATAGTCTACACCGATCATAAGAGTCTCCAACACGTGTTCAACCAAAAGGATCTCAACATGAGACAAAGACGTTGGATCGAGTTAATTAGCAATTACGACTGCGACATTCGCTCCCATCCTGGAAAGGCGAATGTGGTAGCCGACGCGCTAAGTCGCAAGGTC
This sequence comes from Flaveria ramosissima, assembly GCA_025215565.1. NCBI lineage: Eukaryota > Viridiplantae > Streptophyta > Magnoliopsida > Asterales > Asteraceae > Flaveria > Flaveria ramosissima. The sequence continues at coordinate 57,086,710 of CM046045.1, forward strand.
CACAACAAGACTGTCTCGCTTCAAGAATTCGAGATCGAAGGCAATGGTTTGATACTCTAGGAGAATTTGATACCGAGATTCATGTGGATGTCAATGAGGCTACTATCATGCTCCAAAACATAAGGATCGATAGTGACCTCGAGTTAGGCATTCGCGAGGCTCAACAAGTGGCACTAACCGACGAAGGGAAAGATGAAAATTTGATGCCTAACGTTTGGTCACAACTGGAGACAAAACCGAATGGCATGTGGTATTTCTTGAATCGACTTTGGATCCCAAATCGTGATAATCTTCGACACTTCATTATGAACGAAGCTCATCAAACCCGATATTCCATTCATCCTGGCTCCGATAAGATGTACATGGACCTGCGTGGTCAATATTGGTGGCCTGGAATGAAGAAAGATATCGCGTCTTATGTTTCCAAGTGTCTCACGTGTGCAAGGGTCAAAGCCGAGCATCAACGATCAAGTGGTTTACTTGAGCAACCTGAAATCCCTATGTGGAAATGGGACATATATCCATGGATTTCATAACCAAGTTACCTCGTACACCTCGTGGTCATGATAGTATTTGGGTCATCGTTGACCGTTTGACCAAGACAGCACATTTCATACCCATACGAGATACATACAAGGTTTCAAGGCTGGCTCGAATCTACATTGACGAAATTGTGAGTCGTCATGGCGTACCTTTACACATTATTCCCGATCGAGATGCTCGCTTCACTTCGCACTTTTGGTCTTCGATGCAAGAACTCTTGGGTACTCAATTGGATTTAAGTACGGCTTACCATCCTCAAACCGATGGTCAAACCGAACGAACAATCCAAACTCTCGAGGATCTGCTGCGTCTTTGTGTCCTTGACTTTGGTGGTGATTGGGATACGCATTTACCGCTCGCGGAATTTTCGTATAACAATAGTTATCACTCAAGTATCAAGATGGCACCATTCGAGGCTTTGTATGGTCGTAAATGTCGATCACCGATCTGCTGGACCGACATTGGTGAAAATTTCATCACTGGTCCTGAACTTATACAAGAAACAACCGATAAAGTCTCCACAATCCGAAAGAACCTTGAAGTGGCAAGAAGTCGACAAAAGAGTTACGCCGATAAGCGTCGTAAGCCATTGGAGTTCCAAGTTGGCGACATGGTTCTTCTTAAGGTTTCACCGTGGAAAGGTGTTGTTCGCTTTGGGAAGAAGGGTAAACTAGCTCCAAGATTTGTAGGACCTTTCAAAATCCTAAAAAGGGTTGGAAAAGTGGCTTATAAACTGGAACTACCTTCCGACCTTAGTGGAGTTCATCCTGTGTTCCATGTCTCAAATTTGAGAAAGTGTTTGGCCGACGAGAGTCTGCATGTTCCATTGGAAGACATCCAGATCGACGAGTCATTGCACTTTGTTGAGAAACCTGTTGAAATTATGGATCGCATCATGAAGAAAACTAGAACCACAACCACTCCAATTGTCAAGGTTCGTTGGGAGAATAAGTGTGGAGCTGAGTTCACTTGGGAGCGAGAGGATCATATGAAGGAGAGATACTCGTATTTGTTCGCCTAGTTTATTCTTAATTTCGGGACGAAATTCTTTAAGTTGGGGAGACTGTAACATCATGTATTTTATGGTTAATTATAAGTTTGCATCGGTTATTTTTGTAAGGACTATTAATGCTTTTTATGAAACTTGTGGGCTATTTGTTGTTATTTATTAGTTAGTCTTTAATTCTTTAATTTAAAAAAATTATAGTTTATCTATTAAATTGAACATAATAATAAATAATAATAATAAATAATAACTGATAATAATAATAATGATAATAATAATAATAATATTAATAATAATAACAACAATAAATTATAACAATAATAATAAGTTGCAAAGAATTACTAAACTTTAAAATGTTAAAACTTAAAGTTTATAAGGTTAGGGGTTTGTTTTGTATTTTAAAAACCTTAAAAGGAAAGTTTACACATAAAATATCAACTTTTTAAACCACAGGGACCATATGTGTAAATTCTCTAAAAACCAACCCCAAACCCCCCCTTTTACCCGTTTTTCCGGTCGGTCACCGGCCACCGCCGGCCGACCTCCGGCGGGTTTTAAAAACCCATCAAAATATTCAAAATCGACCCTAAAACCGTTCCGAATCGTTTCAGGATCATGAATCGAACCTATTAACGCACTTTAATTCGATTATAGTGTTGTAATGAGCATTCACACCACGAAACCGAAACACCCTTAAATCATAGATCCGTTTGAGCATTAAACTACAATAATAATTCAATTAATCGCTCATAAACAATAGATTAACTATCTCTAACCACTACCAGCTTCAATTGCCCCTGAAACAAACACTAACATCAGATTTGACTACCTCTTCTCACTGTCACCTGCAACTTACTGGATCACATCGTTTGAGCATTGAAACTAGAAATTGATAAGGGGTTTTTGTTCTAGTACATCAATCGAAGCTTCACACAAGATTAATTGAATTATCTTCAACAGTTACCCATCGTTCCCTCACCTCTCGGTCGCGACTCGTTCATCGACGTGAGCATCTTTAATTGTTAATCAAACGGGTAATTTTTTACATGTATACATTCGTTTAATCATGGGAAACAAAAGCCCCATGGTTATTAATGCCCATAGTATCAATTAATGCTTCAATTTGGGATCAAAAGAAACCTAGGGTTCATGGGAATTGGGTGGTTTCTGTGTATGTTGTTTTTAAGAAATTAAAACCATTACAAACCACGGCTGAGAGCCTTGGTCCACTGGTTACCCATTCAGCCTATCAAGCAAGAGGTCCGGTTCGAAGCCGAGGAGCCTCACACATTTTTTAGGCCTTTTTGGCCTTTAAAATAGATATTAAAATTTTTTAAAATTTATAGAAAATTATTTTATAACCTAGTTTATTTTAAAGTCAAATAATTAATTTTTCTGTAATTAATTGGTTAAAAAATTACCTTCTTATTTTGTTAAAAATTCTAAAGTTAATGTTATAGTTAACTTACTTTTATTTAAAAATTAGATTTTAAATAATAGTTTTCATTATTTCAAACGTCGCCTTTAAATTATTTAAATCGTGCTAATTTTATTTAGTTATAAAAATCTTATTTAAACTTAATAAAACTTATAAATTATTATAAATGTTTTCTCTTCTCATCTTTATATAAAATATATAAATATATTTCTTAGCATTTATTCCAAGATGAAATAATTGATTCCGTTCGTTAAATACAATTGTTTGTCAAAACCCCAAATACCAAATTGAACCCTAGTCTCGTTTAACCATTAAACATATTATTAACTTTAACTTGTAAATATATATATGTTTTAGGTGCATTGTGAAGGACTGCGTAGAAACGTTGCTTATTATTATACAAATTATCATCAATTATATATTATTCGATCAATGAGTATTTCTATACCCCTTTTTGTATTTTTACACTTTGGGGTGAAACATGTTACATTATAAACTTTGCACTTGTAAACACGTTTGATTCTTGTAAACTTATGACATTTCATCTGTATGTTGTAGTTATTGAACTTTGTAGCTACCATGTAATGTCGAATATATGTACAATCATTAACTATTGCTAGCCTAGCGAAGTCATAGATCTATGGGCCAGACAAGCCTGCTTGGTTGATCCAAGTACACTTAGTTAATCGTATATACTTTTAAACGTTTGATACTTGTAAAACTTTGTCGAGGTTTGATTGTGCATTCTGTCTTACATCCCTAGTTTACTTTGTTCTCTAACTACAACATGAATCGCCATCTTTTATATATCTATGTATTGCAAACTATGGAAATCTCACCAACACTATTGTTGACATGCTTATTTTTAACATGTTTCAGGAAATACTCAAGCTTGATTTCTACACTTTGAAGCTTACCCATCTAGGAATGGACCTAGATTAATAAATGAAATAAAATGACTTGTTACATCTAATGTTATGTTTTTTTCAATTTCTTTGAGACTAATAATTGTAATGGTACAATGAACTTATGTTTAATCTATATTTGAGTTATTAATAGCGTTATGTGGCTATGAATGATCTTAACTCTCACTCCTCGACGTTTCGCCGTCAAGGTTGGGGTGTGACATAGCTCCCTGAGTTGTTCGAATAGGTCATCGATTCTCGAAAGAGGATAACGGTTCTTTATTGTTAGCTTGTTTAATTCCCGGTAATCAATACACATACATGGGGTTCCATCCTTCATTTTCACAAATAGCACCACGGCACCCCATGGAGAAACACTTGGTGTATAAACTTGTCGAGCTCTTGGATTTGTAGCATTTCATTTCTTCATCTCGGGAGGGGCGAGTCGATATGGTGCCTTGGCTACCGGTGCGGCACCAGGCAATAGATCTATTTGGAATTTAACTTGTCGAGTTAGAGGGAGTCCCAGTAGATCTTCGGGAAATACTTCTAGATATTCAGAAGCCACATGTATATCCTCTATTTTCTTCTCCTCTTTGCCTTCATTACATAGACTATGAAAGCTAGGCACCCCCTCATGAGACTCTTGGTAGCCTTTAGATGGGATATCATAGGATATAGCGTGTTTCTTCTTTCACCATGAACAACTAACATCTTCCCATCGGCTAAAGGTATCTAAGAAGATGTTCCTCAAACACAATTTCGGCCCTATGCCTAGCTAACCAATCCCTACCAACAACCACATCGAATCCTCCTAACTTAATGGGCATCTGATTTATTTTAAGCGTACTACCTTCTAGAATCATTAAGCAATCCTTGATGACTTCATTAGTTTCTAAGATGTTAACGTCAGCAAATTCTAAGGTAAACGTATCAGTCACGACACATGCATTCAAGTCAATCAAAGGCCTAAAGGTAGTAGAAACAAAACAGGTAGTTGCTCCAGTATCAAATAGAACGGTAGCAGGATGGTTGTTTATAAGGAACGTACCATTGACCACATCAGGTCCTTACGAGCACCAGCTGGATCCATCACGAATGCTCTTCCCTTGGGTTTGTTGGGTCTGGCATCCTTATCTCTTCCCAGCTTGGAACACTTACTCCTCATGTGCCCTGGATCTCCACACCCATAGCATTGTTTACCTGGCGCATACGTACAATCCTTAATTAAATGACCTGGTCGTTTGCATCTAAAGTAGGGCATCAGGTTGCACTCCCCTTGATGATGCAGTTTGCACCTATTGTAGAATGAGCCTGTACCCAAGTATAGCTTCCGAGCCCTTCCACCTTGGTCATCACGCCTAATACCTTCAACACCCTTCTTGCTTGAACCACTACTGCTACCAATCGCTTTCTTTACATCAAACTATTTTCTCTTCTCACCCATCGATTTCTTCTTATCCTCTAGCTTTGTCTGTTCAGTCCATCCAGCCCTGACTAGGTCATCAGTCAAATAACTGGTGAAGTCAACCGCAGCTTGCAGGGTTGAGGGCCTGGAGGATCGGACCATACCCCTGACTCTAGGATGTAGTCCCAAAATGAAATGTACTACACCCTTCGTTTCTGGTGTCACCAGGTGTGGCACTAGTCGGGATAGGGCAAATAAGCGGTTAATGTACGCAGTGTAGTTAGGACCTTTTATTTCTAAGCTCAGGAATTCAGACTCCAGTTTCTCAAGTTGGTTGATTGGGCAGTATTTGTTGGTTATTAACTCCTTGAATTTGGTCCAACTCATTCGATTAGCGGCATTTCTTCCCCGAGGCTGAATAATAGTCTTCCACCACTCCAGTGCCGATCCCTTGAGTGATTGGGATGCAAACCTCACCATGTTTTCCATCTTACATTCGCTGATATCCAAAACGGCTTCCATCTCGTCAATCCATTGGTAGGTCTCTATCGCACCCTCGGTGCCATAGAAATCCATGAAGGTTTTGTAGGAGCATCCATTCCTTAACTCTTTGGCTTCCTCATTGTTGCCCTCATCAATCCCGAATCCATCATTTCCAACGGTGTTTCTCCAGTCCGCATTGATCTGGGCGATGATGGTCGGGATGGCGTCAGCAATTTGTTGTGCTTCGAGGTTAGCAATTCTCTCATCATTCTCATTATTGGCATTCTCTCCACGAGGAGTTCCTGGTGGCGTAGGTGGTTGGTTTCCGGTCTGTCTAGCCCCCTCACGATGGCCTCAAAGTGGTTCCTTGTCTTCCAATACGGGTTCCTCGTCTGGTTGGCATTCTGGTAGCATCATAGATAAATTCATTTAGCATCTCATAATTTTGGTTTCAAGTAGCCCATGCATCACTTATCCTAAAATACCACGTTACAAACAGGAGTGAATGTAATATACACACCACTACATACATAAAAATATGTTCCATTAAATTAATTTAGGGTGATTCACCCAATAAGGATGCAAGTCAAAAATTTCCAACACATAACATAAACATATTGCAATTCAATACAAATCACCCTGCAAAATTAGCATCAATAGAAATGGTTTCATAAATAGATAGTGATAATAGTATCAACCAAATATAAATGCATCAGTGTCATAGTCTAACAAGTTGGAAGGTACCATCACCCCCATAAATAAATAGTAATAGTATCTGACAACAATAAAATTGTTTCCTTCAAACTGTCTAGGAGACAGGCGACCCAACGTCTTTCTCCACGCCCTCACAGCCACTTCTTCTTTAGCCATCCTGAGTTCTTTTTCTTTTGCTCTTGCTCCAATCGTTGGACCACATGCGAAGCCATCATGGCCTGGAATTGGGTGGACTGAGAGGTCGGGGTGGCATGCTGGAGTGTCAGCTCGTGACAACGGACAGTCTTCAAGATCTTATCCAGCGCAGCATCAGAGGGACCTACATCGCTAGCCCGGAGGCTAGACTAGGAGTACAGGTCACCAGCGAGTACACTCGGCCCATCATACATGATATGCCTCGGTGGCATCCAGTACTCATCGCGTGGGTGGTGGCGTTTGATCGAGTCAAATATCGATGGTGCAGGTGCAGGAGTCCTAGCAGGTGGAGGTGGAGGAGGTGGCATCCTGAAGGAAAATAAGGGTCCTTGCCTAGCACTTTTGCGTGGATGGGTGATAACACGTGCTCCCCTATCCCCGATAGGTGGGATAGGTGAGTGGATAGGAGCTGCGACATGTGGTGAATTGGAGTGCGTTCAGCTCCTGACTGGGGACATCGATGAAGAGTCCTCAGATGGCTCAATGTCGACAGATGTAACGGATATCCAGCCCGGATGTCCGCATGTTTCCAAGTATTCTTCATACTCTGCCCGAGGCGTTGACTTTTTGAGACTCGCGACTGGTGCAGTATTGTTGGTCGGGTACGGAGGTGCCTTCCCTTACGACCATAGCTGTTGGACCCTGAAAGGATCATACATGCCAATTCAAATGGTGGGTTGATGGTTGTTCTGTTGAAACTCTCCAAGTCCAAGAACCAATGCGGATGAAGAATTTGCATCAACAATAGAAGACAAGGTCAGCTACCCGCATTTGTAAATGCGGATGACCATAGAACAAATGCTGACAAGTGTTTGTTCTTCCGTATTAACAAATGCGGATAGCCGAACTAATGCTGACAAGTACTTTGTACATCCGCATTTACTAATGCGGATGTTCAGCAACAAATGCGCATAAGTGTTTGTTCATCCGCATTTGTTAATGCTGATGACCAAACACTAATCCTAAAGAAGAAAAAGAAATGTTGATGAAGATCACAACATCCGCATTAGTCAATGCGGATGAATAGAAGAAATGCTGATGAAGACTTTTGTACTTAGACTAGTTCTCTGATGTATAGGTCAGGGGTAATTTAGTTTTTTTGTAAAAGGCATCTTGTCAGCCTATGAATAGAATAGAAATCCTCTTATGTGAAGTGACTGTTGATAGACATTTATTCTATAAGAATATTTTGTTTAGTCTTATGTTCACAAGGTGTATTGTTACTGTTTAATGCTCAAACCCTTTTCACCTCCATTAATACAAAAAGCATTTATGAGTATTTCTTGCATTCAATGTTCTGTGATTGTTTGATTCCGCCTTACAATCATTGACTCAATCATCATATTCAGTCTTTGTTGATTCACATCAACAGAGAATATCATTCTCACACTCAGTCAATTGGTATCAGAGCTGTTGGTTGCTGGATTCATCTAGTTTCAGATCTGATTTCAACTTTATAATGTCAAGAACAAAAGAAGAACAATGAGAACAAAAGTTGTTGTTCATCAAAAAACCCATATGTTCATCACAAAACACAAAAGAAAAACAACAAGATCTGTTCAAACTTGGTACGATTTGAAGAATCGTGAACATGTTCATGATTATGCTTTAAAATTCGATGCAATTGAACAAGATTTTCATCAAAAATGAAGAAAACCCATCTGTTCATCTCAAAATCAAGAAGAAAAATCATCAGATCTGTTCTAATATGGTACGATTTGAAGAAATATAATCATTCCCTGTATTATTTCTTCAAAATTCGATGCAATTGAACGAGATTATCATCAAGAACAATGAAGAAAAGAAGAAAAATGAAGAACAAAGTCCCTGTTCATCTGAAACGCATCAGTTCATCTCACAATCATGAAGAAAAATCAGCAAATCTGTTCAAATTTGGTACAAGTTGAAGAGGATTAATCACTTTACTGATCATCTATTCAATAGTCGATGCAATTGAACCAGATTGATGTCAAAAATAAAGAAATAAAAGTGTTCATCACCATTATTCACCTCATCAGCGCTTTTACATCAAATCTTATAATGATAAAATTAATGATCAATGATTGAAGATGATTCATCAAAAGTTCAATTAGCTAAGTGATGTTTGATGATCTAAACATTTCAGCTTTGAATCTGATCAAAATTGTCTTTCTTGTTGCCCTAATCCATCAGTATGTGATCTGCATGTTAATGTGGTTAAGTCCTAATGACAAGTGCTGATGCATCAACACAAATGCGGATGAACAAATTCGGATGAGGAAATACGAATGAACAAATGCATCAGAACAAATGTTGATGCATTAGAACAAATGCTGATGACAAATGCTTATGCATCAGAACAAATGCTGATGACAAATGCTTATGCATTAGAACAAATGCTGATGACAAACGCTTATGCATCAGAACAAATGCTGATGACAAATGTTTATGCATCAAAACAAATGCTGATGACAAATGCTTATGCATCAGAACAAATGCTTATGCATCAAAACAAATGCAAATGCATGAGAACAAATGCTGATGACTTCAGAACAAATGTTGATCCCTTCAGAACAAATGCTGATGCCTTTGGAACAAATGCTGATGCCTTAAAAAAAGAGCATAGAATTCAACTCAGGTCACTTTTTCACAGATTCATCCAGGGACTTGTACAACTCTAGGATGCTCTTTTTGAAGTACTTGGGCTCACATTCATTGATAATGTTTTGCACCCATGTCTCACTACTAAGCGGACAGTTAGACAGACTTTAATCAAGGGATGGACTCATTATCTAAGAATGTCATCTATCAAGATATTTCAAAAGAGAAGAAATGTGTTCAACATTGATTCGTGTTCCTGATGCAGTTTATTGAAGTTCAAAGCCTCACCATATGCCTAAATACATTCTAATCCTTGAGTTATGATATGAACAGTAATCCAAAAGAGATACGACCCATATCCAATACCAAGAAGTATTCTTAAGAGATTTTGTCAACCCCCGGGCCCAGGTAGGGTGGGACGTCACAGACTAGCAACAACATATGGCAGCGGAAACAAACCATCATAAGAGCGCAAAAGGAGAGAACATCACATGGCATTAATGTTTAAAAGAAACCAGGGCTAGAAGCAGGTCTAGCCCCCAAATGAAACGTACATACAACATTAGTACAAACTGTTTCCAACAACAATAAATGTAAATTGTTCAAAATGTTTTAAAAATCAAAACAAGCCAACTCCATGGTCACGATGCTAGGTCTAGGTCTTCTATAACCGCTAGACTCCTTTCATGGATTACCTGAAACATGCTCAAAAGAAAATTGTGTCAACTAAAAAGTTGGTGAATTGAAGTGCTTAAAGTTTAAAAATAAAAGGATTCAATAGAATCCACATTTGATTTAAAAGAATCATAGTTTCACTGTTGTGGGGGGATCACAATCAACCCTGCACTCAGTCCAGGCTAGCCTCTTCAAAAGTTATGTTATACCGGTTAATCCCGAAGGAAGAACTGAGTCTCAAAACAGTGGACCATACCTGCCGGATGGTTCACCCTAGTATCTTATAAAAACTTGTCAAATGCCACATACGACCCAGTAGGATCTCAGTGTGGTATCCTTCCCGTTCATCACGGAAGGCACTATGTGTGGGGGATTCCCCAAGTAGATCTACCCATATAAAACAAGCGGTTCACACAAGAATTAATGATCGTGGTACAAGTAAAAGCAGGTTCTAACATTATCCCCAACATTCAAGTATGATACAATAGCTCATAAAAGATTTCAGTTCAAGCATAGCATGTTTCATCCCAAAAACAGTAGTAAAAGGGGAACACTAGAACTCACCTTAAGATTCAAGCAACGGGTTCTTCGTGTACCGGGGAAAGTTCAAGTCTAACACCCTACCATCAGGATTTAAGTGATAAGCCACTAATTCTAAGGTTATGGAAGGTGCATTAAGTGTGCTATAAGGTTAAATGTCTAACTAGCTTTTGATTTGCAAGTCTTGTATAAAAAGTTTCCTTTTATAGTAAGTTAGGGTTTCTTAAGGAAGATTACATGATTTACTATGTTGGATCATTTATAAAAGTTAGTATAAGTTCACCAAATGATTATTAGTCTAAGGGGTCGGTTTTAAGAGGTTTGGCAAAATTTACAGTTTAGTCCTCCAAGTTTCCAAAATTTACAAATTCTACCCCAAAGTTTGTTTTCTTGCATTTATTGACTTTTATGGCCAAATATCAGGTATTGAAGTTAAGTAACTCGTTTTAAGTAGTTTTACTCCAAAATTTCAGAATTTAGGTCCGGGTTTAGCATTCTTATGCTTTACGTTACCGGTTACGATAAAACCGAAGGTTTTTAAGGTTAAGTATTAATTTTTATATTTTGAGTCTTAGATCTTTATATATCATTTTAAGGACATTTTTATAAGTTTCTAATATGTTGAAAATGTATTCAAGCCTCTTTTAGTTGAAAGCCTGGTTTTTATGTTTAACTCGTTAAAATGCGTTTTTACCCGTAATTGACCGTTTAAAAATATGTTTGACCAATTTTTCAACACCTTTAAGTCTTATTGATCCTAAATTACTGAAATAACATAATTTCCAAGGATTTTGGTCTCATACTCTTATTTTTAAGATTTTCCTTCAAACGTCACTCGGTTAATACCTGTTTTTAACTAGAAAATCTTTTTAAATTGTCTTTTGACCATTTAATCAACAAATCCGGTCCAAATAACTTTATTAACTCTTTTAAAGCCTGTAACTCTTTAACATGGTTAAACTCTAAGTCCTCTTATTTTTAAGGTCGTTTTACCACTTTTCGGGTCCCCAAATATGTCCAAAATGCTTACAATCCCTACTTTTATAAGTTTTCAGCCATTGACATCTCATCATACACCCAATATCATCCAAAACTTACTGAAATAATAAACCTAACCCATGGTTTCAACATAAAACCCAAGAACAAGTTGAAACATAGTGATTACACCATTTTCACCCATTACACATGTGTAAAACGTTATAACTCATGCTTAACCATTACCAAAACCTTTTGTAACTATAAAAACAGGTTATTAAAAGGTTAGAAAAAAATTTGAGCAGGTTAAAATCTTTTCTTCGGAGGGTTACAAGATGTGCAAGTTAGAAGGTGCAACAACACCCAAAAAGAGGGTTTTCATGGTGTAAACCGGGTTACACCCATAGAATGACATATATATCGAGTGAGATACCTTCAAAAATGTTAAAAGCTTCTCAAGAATAAGGTTGTAGCAGAAAGCTTTGTTAGGTCTAGGATCAGTAAATCTAGTTCATTATGTATAGGCTTAGTACTTGAATATTTGTAATTCATCATTGTGTATGCATTAAATATATAGGTTAACCCATTTATGTGTGTGTTGATTTATGTATGGTTACAGGTACAAACATTATACTTGGTCAATTTATGAAATTAACCAAGTGTAAGAAACATCTACGGATGAATATTTTGTTCTTCCGTAGATATATTTCTTACAAGTAATTTTACATCCGAAGATCTTCTGCGGATGAACAACCAGAAGTGAAGAACAAGTTTCCTTTGGAAGAACAAGACTCCTTCGGAAGAACAAATCATCTATGGAAGAACAAATCATCTACGAAAGAACAAATCATCTACGGAAGAACAAATTCCTACTGAAGACACTATTCCTGCGGAGTCCAAACACTTGTATAATATAAGTGTTACAAGTCAAACAAGTCAACAAGGCAGTTATGCGAATCCCGAGAAATCCGATGATTCCTTAACTGAAACAAATCAAATCCCAAGAGATCCGGTGTTTCCTATAACTGAAACATCATTGTCTATATATATGGATCCTAGGTTTCGATTCAAGCACGATTGTGTTAGACGATTGATTGATCGACAACAGCAATAGCAATACGACAATCACTTCAAAGCTCTCAATCAAACCCTAGCAGCCGTCACATCATAGCATACTTTGATATCATTCATTCATTATATTTGTAATCATTAACATGTTCTAATGAAATACTGATTAATCATTAATTGTGTTTTCTTACATGTGTTCTTGATCATTTATTGATATTTAAAGTTATTTAAAACAATTAAACCAAATCAACGTTGATTCCGCAAACGTTGACTTGCCATCAACCGACACTGATAATTCTTGTTGACGATCCTTGGATTCACAGGTGGTATTAGAGCCAAGTGCTCATTGATTTAGATCGATTGATCTATCAGGGTCAGTTGTGTTTAATTGATTTTAATTTCGTAGATTTGTCTGTTCTTACCGATTAGATCTACGGCTGTCGTTTAACCTCAATCGATTTAATTAACTTGTTTCTATATTCAAATCAATTGAATAGCAGATCTTTTTAATTATTCTCATCAATTAACATCATGAGCAACTTCATTTGATCATCTTACCAACCTCCAAAGTTGGAAACAAAAGCAGACTTCAAGTCATGAAAAATCAAGTTTAGAAATCATGTAAACTATACTGATTCTGACTTATGGGTATCCATTACTGAAGGTCCTTATATTCCACCCACTCTTGGTCCGGATTATAATGACAAAAATCAACCAATCAGTACCAAAGATCTATCACCTGATGATGTCAAAAAGGTCAAAGTTGATATCAAAGCATACAGTTTGCTTAGTATGGCTTTACCTGAAGAGATATTAATCAGGTGTGAGAACTACAAAACAGCACACTCCTTATGGAAGATACTTCATACTCTCCGCGAAGGGAGTGATGAGATAAGAAGCATAAGGAGAGGCACCCTCAGGTCAAAATATGAAACATTTCATCATATTGAGGGTGAATCAATTTCTCAACAACTTTATAGATTCATGCAGTTGGTAACTGAGATGAATATTCTGGAGTTGAAGTATACCAGTGAGGAATTAAACAAGAAAATGCTCCACACTTTGCCAGAGAGTTGGAAGCATACTGTATCCATGTTCAAGAACACTATAGATCTTAAATCAACTGGTCTAGATACTCTGGTTGCAAAAGTGGAAGCCTTGAAATGGACGAAAAATCAAGAAACAAGAGTGTGAGAACTCATGTCTCACCCTATCACTTCAAAGAAACAAATAATGTTGGAAGTGCATTTATTTCAAACAATGAAAGTGATAACTCTTGTGCTAGGAGTGATGATGTCAGGATCAACGATCACAAGTTTGAAGTATTAGAGTGTAATGCAGCGGAATGAGGAGAAGAATTAGTCAAATTATAGCAAGAGTTTGTTACTTGTAAACAAATGCGAGAGAATATTTTTCTGTGATTAGGAATGTTTCAATAATGCCCAATATTATTGCTAAATCATTCACAGTTACAATAAGGTTGGCACTCCTTATATAGAGTGCAATCACTGCTGTAATCACGGGATGGTGATTACTAGCAGATTTAGTACAAAAATAACTAATACTTAATAAACTACTGAAATGTTCACAACTGCTGAGAACATGTCAGAGTGCTAAGTATAAAACATAAAACTACTGAAAGGAAACTACTGATACTACAACGACTGAAGAACAAGCTCTTCAGTCGTTTTACAGAACTACTGAAAAGAAAGAACATAAAACTACTGAAAGTAAACTGTCACAACTACTGAAGAAGTCCTCTTCAGCTGTTGTGACAACGTCTGATACTTTGTCTTCAGCACTTGTCTTCAGACTTTGTCTTCAGCACTTGTCTTCAGACTTTGTAATCAGTTGTTGTCTTTAGACTTTGTAATCAGTTGTTGTCTTCAGCTATTGTGGACTTCAGTAGTTGTTGTGACGTCTGTGGGACTTAAAGGTTTTTCTGATCCGGCTCATTGGTTCTTTTGGTCCAACAAACTCCCCCTGAACCAATGCAGCCAAAACTTTAACTTTATTGAGGTCCCACTTATTGTTGGCAAAATGGTTGGTCTTTTTCCTTCTTGATCAGTTGAGAAGATGACCCATATAAGCACCGGCCTGGAAGTAAGTCTCTGATGATTTGGTTGGCAAAGTATGGATGGGAGCTCTGTATTGGGGAATTGGACACTGAGCTGTTCCCCCATCCATGAAACTCACTTCCCATGTATAAGCCTGTAGGATTCTCTGGTGTATGCTCTGAGAAACATGATTTGTTCTTCCATAGTAAGATTCTCTGGTTCACCATCGAACAATCCTTCACGCCCATACAGCTCTGAGATGTATTTGGCCTGTTTGCCATTTTGTGCTCAACTGTGGTGATCTGTCTGTAGGCAAACTCATCTGGGTGATTACCTTCAAGTAGCAGACTGAGCTCATTTTGTTTGAAGTTCTCAAGCTTCTTGTAGACTAACCCTTCTTGATTACTCTGTTTTCTAACATCTTTTGGGAGGCTGTTTAGTCTCATAAGCCTTCTTGAAGTCTTCTACAATCTCCCAGGGTGATACTACAAGGACCACTGTGATCTCTTCATCTACGATCCTTTTTATCTGGCCCTTGTATCTTGCAGGAATGTCTTTCTTCACAATTCTGTGAGCCACCCTAGGATCAGGCCATATCCTCACCTTTTCCTTTTGATATTGAAATGTGTTGGCAAGGGTGTACAGTCTCAGAGCTTCTTTCTTCATGCTTATTATTGATGAAGAAGCATCATAAGTTTTGTCTATACTCTTCAGCATCTCCTCATCATGAAGCCTTTGCAGTTGCTCTTCTTCGATCTTTACTCTCACAGTTTCCATCTGTGAGGAGGGAGTGATGGGCATAGATTTGGCTTTAGGCAAAGTTAGGACTGCAGAAAGAGGCAACCTATCTTCTTCCTCATCTTCCTCTTCATCTTCTTCTTCTAGCCTCAACATCCTTCTCTTCTTCTTCTTGGATGCATCATCGGCTGTTGTTTTGAGGGTAAAGGAGTTGGTTTAATGGGTTGTGGTAGTGGTGATTTTGAAGTGGTAGGTTTTGCAGGTTGTTCTAGCATTCTTGTAATGAGTGAGGTTTTGGAGTATTTTGCTAGTTCGTTTCTGTTTCCAGCACCTGCTTCATTTAGTGCTTCAATCACTAATCCCTTTGTGTATGCTTCAGACGTACAGATCTTGGTGGTTATTGCCAAGATACTGTCCCTGGTCCATGACTTAATCTCTATCAATGATCTTCCAAGATACTTCGCAATGAATCTGATCATGATCTCCAGTCTTTCTCTTTCTAACATATCATAACTTGCCCATCTTGAGTTAATTTCTTCAACTTCAAGTCTTCTAATCTCTGAGTCAAGCTGTGCAGTATCGAACCCTTGTCTGTATAGTTGATCAATAATGGAGTCCATAGATTTACTATGTGTAGCATCCGCCATTTTGACCATCTCATCAAGTTGGAGTTCTTTTTCTTTTCTTTCAATCTTCCTCTTCTTATATGTGATGTGAAAGTCTTTGTGACTTTCACTCACTTGATCAGTGTCAGCTCCCTTCACATACTCTTCCTCCTTCTCAGTCTCTTTCACAACCTCTTCTTCCTCCTGTTCTCTCTCTATCAATATCCTCTTCCCTTTGTCTTTCACTAACTGACTCTCCCCCTTTTTGGTTGCATTGGTTGCAAGGGTTTGAGTAGTAGAAAGCCTTGTGCTCACAATCTCCTCCACCAGTGGCTGTATGATTGAGGAAGTTTGTCATCCAAGGTTTTGAGCACAATGTCGGTGATCATTGGGGTGATGAGAGGTAGGGATTTGTGGAATATAGCAGCTGTTTGCTCAGAGGGGTTCTGTCCCTGAGAAGCAGTGCCAGAAGTAGAGGCGTGGTGGATTGAATGTTTTTAGTGGCTGAGTGTTTAGGAGACCTTCAGGTGAAGGTGCCATCTGTGGGTGTATGGTGGTATCAGATGGACTTGCTTCTTGAGAGAATTGGTCAAGTAGTCTTTGTAGTCTACTGACTTCTTCCTCAAGAATTGTGTTCTGGGCTAGAACATCATAAAAGAAGCCCAGGTCATCATCAGCAGATGCTGAATCACCTGACCTCCTGCTAGTAGCAAGATTTACATGCTCTGGGTGTAGACCAGATGTAGCATGTGCCCCTTTTTCTTGGAACTGGGGACTTCCAGCCTCAGGACGATGTCCTTCATCAGCTGTTGCCTCTGATGAGGTCTTAGCCATGTTACCAGCCTCAGTCTGATCATGTGCTGATGCAGAAGAGGTGGCAGCCTCACCAGATATTCGTGTCTCCGTATCTACACTAGGAGACTGAACATTTAAACCCCTGTGTTGTGGGTTGTCAGAAGCATGTTGATCCTCTACCTCAATATCTGTGGTTTTCCCTTTAGGTAGTTGTTGGGGAGGAGGAGAGGCATGCAGCTGAGTCAGCACATTTGCAATTATAAGTGTTGGACTTTGGGGGGCATTTTCATGAGGAGATAGGGGGTATTATGCACCTGGGAGAATGGTGTGTTTCAATGGCAATCTCCTCAAATGAGGAAGATTCCAGATGTGGGTACCCCTTCTTTGGTTGCTTCAGGTTCCTTTGAGAGGAAACCTGAGCGGCTGTGGCTGGGTGAGTCTCTGAGTACTGGGGGGTTTACACCAGTAAGTATATCCTGTCTTGGTGGTACAGGAGCATCTTCAGGGGACTCATCTTCCTGAATAGCTGTTTGGTTCGTTTTGTTTTTGGTTTGGTGGGGACTTTGGATTTTTGTGGTGGTGGCTGTGGGTTCCAGCTGCGTGGGTTTGCGCAGCTTGGCAGCCATTTTGAGTGATTGGTCAGAGTTGTGCCGGAGGGCCAAGCAGGAGTATACTTCAGGCAATACAGCCATAGCAGGGACTCCCAGGCCAACAAGTCCCTCAGCTTGAACCTGGTTTTCAATTATGGCCATTATAAACCGAGGATATAATATCCAACGGTTAGAAAGTTGTTTTTGGGCCATATCCTTGAGCTCTAAGAATAGTATTTCAGAAAAATTTAAGGTTGTTGTTCAAGGATAAGAATACAATACCTGTTGCCACCTTGTGGACATTGATCCCATGATGAAGTCTTGGAGCCAGGCAGACATTTACCATATGAAAGATAAGCCGTTCAGCATCCTGGAAATGTTTTCTTCAATATGGTAGAGGCACTCAGGTTGCCTTCGTATCCATGGTGGGCAAATGATAGATCAGTGGTGCCCTTTGGATAGCTAGTCGGGAAAGTGGCATCATCCAGATTGAGGGTTTGGCGAAGAATCTCTGGATTGATGACCACCTTTTGGCTATGGACAAACGAATGAAGTGACTCTGTGTCATTCTCCTCAGAGACAAGAGTGACGTTTGTCCAGAATTGGCTAAGGGATTCGGCATATATGGTGGGGTTTATCAGAAAAGCTGTTTGGTAAGGTGACTGGACCATTAAATCAATGGCGTTGTGAAACTTGGTCCAGAATGGTGATTTAGTAAGGTGAGCGACACAGTTGTGTCGTGGTTTTAGTTGCATGGTCGCCATGGATGAAGAGAGGGTACAGAGTTTTTGAACGTTAGGTTTGAGAGAAAGGTGAGAAAAACTCTGGTGAGATAAGGGATTTATAGGGTAGGGTTATGAACCGACTGAAGGTTTTGGTGTTAGTCATCATTTGGTGAAACTGGTGATGACGTGGCATTAACTTTCAGAGGTTTGAAATGACTGACCGTATTGGTGTGATCATCAGTTGTTATAAAACAACTGAAGACTTGGGTTTAACCGTCAGACATTGAAACAGCTGAAGTCTTTGATTTAGTCTTCAGTAGTTATAAAACTACTGAGGACAATTCCGACTTCAGGTGGTGAAACAACTGAGGACATGGTGTTTGTCATCAGTAGTTATGAAACTACTGAAGACAGTGGTTTTGTCATCAGTTGTTGTAAACAGCTGAAGACTTAGTGGTAGTCTTCAGTAGTTGTAAACTACTGAAGACATAGCTGTGGCTTCAGTTGTTTAGAAACAGCAGTTGTAAAAACAACTGAAGAGAAATTACTCATCAGCTGTTGTCGTCAATTCATAGCTTTTCAGCTGTTTCAGTCTGACCTCCACATTTAAATCCGAGTTTGACGTTTCATTGGTCATCAGTACTTATCTGCATTTCTGACATCAGCAGTTGTAGTTACATCAGCTGTTGTGATTTCATCAGCTGTTATAACTACATCAGCTGTTTTAACAAATGAAGTACTTATATATGACATGGTTACCAATGATCATCAGTATTTATTACTGAGATTATCGGTAGTTGTCACTTATTCTAGCTGCAGCATACCAAGCCTTAACACCAGGTTGTGGAAGTTGAACTATCCAAAGGCTTAGTAAAAATGTCTGCAAGCTCATCAGCACTAGGAACAAATTTTGGATCAATCAGACCTTTTTCAAAACAATCTCTAATAAAATGATGTCTGATTTCAATATGTTTAGTCCTAGAGTGCTGGACAGGATTCTTGACAATACAAAGAGCTGAAGAGCTGTCCATTAACAATGGAGTCTTAGTCTCAGTTATGCCATAATCCAATAATTGGTTTTGAAGCCATAATACCTGAGATGTACAACTTGCAGCAGCAATGTACTCGGCTTCAGCAGTTGATGTAGCAACTGAGGTTTGTTTCTTACTCTGCCAAGAAATCAAACAGTTGCCTAGGAATTGGCATCCACCAGAAGTTGATTTCCTGGTCAACTTACACCCTGCATAGTCACTGTCAGAAAAAGCAACTAATTTACCAGAATGTCTAGTAGAATACCATAAACCTAGAGATGGAGTGCCTTGCAAATATCTAAAGATCCTCTTGACTGCAATCAAATGAGACTCCTTAGGTGCAGCCTGAAATCTAGCACAAACACATGTAGCAAACATAATATCTGGTCTAGAAGCTGTTAAGTACATCAAGGACCCAATCATACATCTGTAAAGTGTTTCATCAACCACTTTACCTTTCTGATCTGTATCCAGTTGTGTGGTGTTGCACATGGGAGTAGAACAAGGTTTACAATTTTGTAAATCAAATTTTTCCAAAAGATTTTTTGTATATTTGGACTGATGAATGAAAATTCCATCAGCCTTTTGTTTGATTTGCAAACCCAGAAAGAATTGTAATTCCCCCATTGCACTCATTTCAAACTTTTGTTGCATCAGCTTTGTAAAGTCATCACACAACTGTGGATCAGAAGATGCAAAAATAATATCATCTACATAAATTTGAACAAGTAAATTATGCTGCCCTGCTTTCTTAATGAATAAAGTTTTATCTATGGTGCCTCTAGTAAAATTATTTTCAAGAAGAAAGTTTGATAATGTCTCATACCAGGCCCTAGGAGCTTGTTTCAACCCATAAAGAGCCTTATCAAGCTTATACACCCAATTAGGATGTTTGTTGTCCTCAAAACCTGGTGGTTGACATACATAAACCTCTTCTTTAATTTTCCCATACAGAAAAGCACTTTTGACATCCATTTGAAAAACTTTAAGATTTTGATAAGCAGCATAAGCTAAAAACAATCGAATTGCTTCCAGTCTGGCTACAGGAGCAAAGGTTTCATCATAATCAATACCTTCTTCTTGTGCAAACCCCTGAACAACCAGTCTGGCCTTGTTCTTAACAATAAGCCCATTTTCATCAGTCTTATTCCTAAACACCCATTTAGTGCCTATTGCACACTTACCTGGAGGTAGAGGAACCAGTTCCCACACTTGTTGTTTCTTGAACTGAAGAAGCTCAAGCTGCATGGCATCAACCCATCCATTGTCCTTTAAGGCAATGTGATAATTCTTTGGCTCTTGCTGACTAATGAAGAGAGCATAGAAGCAGAAATTTGACAATTGACTTCTTGTTGATACTCCAGCAGTGATATCACCAATGATTTGAGACATAGGGTGATTCTTCAGATCTTGGTACACAATGAGATCAGTGCAAGTGTTTGTAGCAGGCTCAGCAGCAACAGATGGTGATGGTGAAGAATTTCCTTGAAACCAATCAGTTGATGGTAGTTCAAAGGAAGTTGAAGTTGTAGAAATCTCATCAGCATTTGTTGTGGATTGTGCTGCTGGAGCTGCAGGAACATCAGGTCTAGCTGAATCAGGCAGTTGATCAGTAAATCTGAAGAGGTGAGTACTACTATCATCATCATCAGCACCAGCAGTACCACCAGGTGGAGAACTGTTGACAGGAGCAACAGCAGGAGTTTGATGAGGAGCATATTGTAGTATGTCCAAATCAAATATCTCCACAGGATTTTGTGGAATCTTGTCCTTTGGAGATTCATTAAACTTAACATGTAGAGTCTCTTCAACCATCTTTGTTCTACAGTTGAAGACTCTGTATGCTTTGCAAGTTGATGAATAACCAACAAAATATCCTGCATCCACCTTAGAATCAAATTTTGGAGTTGATCCCTTGTGTTGAGAATGAAACAAGGACATCCAAAAGCTCTAAAGAATGAAATTAGAGGGGCCAAATGATGAAGAACTTCATATGGAGTTTTCATCAACCTCTTATTCACTAGAGCTCTATTTTGTACATAGCAAGCTGTATTGATAGCTTCAGCCCAAAAAGTCATTGGCAATCCAGAGTCAGCCAACATGGACCTTGCAGCTTCAATAAGGGTCCTGTTCTTTCTCTCCACTACTCCATTTTGTTCAGGAGTTCTTGGAATGCTAAAATGCCTCTTGATTCCCTTTGAGAGGTAGAACTCATCAAGTGTATTGTTTCTAAATTCAGTTCCATTATCACTTCTAATACACTTGACTGAGAGGGAATACTGCTTCTCAACATACAACACAAAGTTGATAATCTTCTGAGGTGCTTCATCCTTTGAATGCAAGAAGAAAGTCCATACAAATCTGGAGTAATCATCCACAATTACTAGACAGTATTTCTTCTTAGCCATACTCATCACTCTCACAGGACCAAAGAGATCCATGTGAAGAAGCTGTAAGCAGGCTGTGGACTTAGGTTCTTCTATGGAAGGAAATGAAACTTTGTGCTGTTTTCCTTTTAGACAAGCAGTGCAGTCATCTTCACATTTAAACTCCTTCATAGGCAATCCCCTTACTAAACCATGGTTGATCAGCTGATTTATGTTTTTGAGATTAACATGACCCAGCCTTCTATGCCATAGTGTAGATTCTTGAGGGGAAGCCTTGGAAAATAGGCAAGGATGGCCTTTGAGATCTATTTTCTTAGAAAGATCTAAGGCATACACTCTTCCTGTCCTGTTGGCCTTAAGGAGAGTGTGTTTATCCAACACCTTGTCAATCAAACTCAGAACTTTGGATGACAGAATCCGGCAGTTCTGACTTGTGAAAAGAGCAACATGGCCTTTGTCACACATTTGACTGACACTCAAGAGGTTGTACTTGAGATTTTCCACATGGTTAACATCATCAAACTTTATTTCCCCATTGGAAACAAAGCCTTTGCCGATGATGTAACCCTTTGCATCATTGCCAAAAGATACAAATCCCTTCCTTCCTTGAGAGTAGTCATTAAGAAGTGATCTGTTTCCTGTCATATGCATGGATCCTCCACTGTCTACATACCAGATGCCTCTGTGGCATGTTGAAGAACCCTGCAGAACAAAGCAAATTAGTTAGATTTTGAGACCCAAACCTTTTTGGTTTTGGGCCTATTCACATCAACAGATGGTGGACTAACAATTTTGCTGGAAATAACAGCTTGAGAGGAAGAAGATGGTGGAGAAGAGGAATCCTTTGGCTTGGACCTCCTTTTCTGTGGATTCAACATAGGAACATCTAATTGGTTGACTCTTCCCAATAGATGTTGAACCATCATAACCAGCTGTGTCTGATTTTGTGATAAAGCTTTCAGCTCTTCAGACACATTAGCACTGGAGTTTGATAAGTTCTTATGTTGCACCTTCTTCTTTTGAGCAACCTCAGCTGTTACCTGTTTAACCCCTTCCTTTTTGGATTTCTTTTTGGACTTAAGGATTACAGGATTTGATGTTGCTGGTACAAATGTGGCTTTAAACTCATTTTTCATTTTAACCATTTTCTCTTTAATTTCATCTTTATGTTTGAGTTTGGATCCTCTTTTGTACCAACAATCATCAGTGAGATGATTAAACAAACCACATACTTCACATGGTTTTTTTTTCATCTTATGTTGATCATCAACTAAAGAGGATGAAACTACTGAAGACTTGCTCTTCAGTACTTTGGAAGCACTATTTGCTTTCTTGACTTCCTCTTTAGTAGTCTTCAAACTCTTTCTACTGACAGTTTTCTTCTTTTCAGTGCTGTCAGTAGTTGGAGCTTGAACTTCAGGAGTTAAATCTTGCTCTCCAGTCCTTTCAGGACTTTCAGACATAACTCCTGAGTTGACCAACTCTTTGATCATGTGAGTGTCAGCAATTGAACCATCAACATTAGCTGATAGGTTCTGAGAGGGCTTAGTGCTGACTTCAACTTTTGATGATGCTTTATCAAAAAGTGAATCACATGATGAGGTGGATTGGTTATTGCTTTCTCCATCAGATTTCACCTCTACTCTTGGAGCAAAATCTGTAGGAGGAGCAGTGTGATTATAACCAATGCCAAACTTCACATTGGAAGCTGATTGCTTACTAAGAAGCATCTCAAAACCTTTGCATGATTGCACCCATCGATCACACTCTACTTGGGTGACTGCAAGGGTTTCTTTAAGACTTTCTGGTCTTCCAGAATAACCTCTAGCTTAGCCTTTTCATCATTTAATTGGCATTTAAGCTTATAAATCTCATCATTTTTACTATTAAGAGCAGACTCATACTCAGCTTGTCTTTTGGAAATTGTTTTCTCAAACTCAAGTTTTTCATTTATTAATGCTACATTTGCCTCTCTAATAGAGACAAAGGCAGCAATGCAAGATTCAGAACATAACTTGGCTTTAGCCTCTGAAGATACCTGAGTTACCTGTGAAGATGATGCAGTTGAGCAGGAACCCTCAGTTGATTCCAGAGCCATAAGTGCCAGATTCCCAAAAGGACTATCACCACCATGTTGATCAGCACTTGTGAACAGTTGTTCATGACCAGACATGTCATCTGGCAAGCTGCTCCAATCAACAACTTCTGGGGTGAAGAAGCTATGTTGTTGAGGTTGAGGGGGTTGATGAGATGGTTGAGGTTCTGGGAGAGCATGAGGTTGTGGTACCATAGGAGCTTGAACTTGACTGGTTTGTGGCATGTAATAACACGGGTAAGGGTAAGACATTTGACCCTGAGGAACAAAATATGCAGGAGATTGTAGTTGAGACTGATGACTAGAATTGACAGGATGTTGCCCTTTGTTTTGTTGACTATTGCTAGGAAAAGTCACAAAAGGTGCAGAGGAATTAGATCCAGATGATCTACATTCTCTAGCAAAGTGTCCAAGCCTTTGGCATCTGTGACACCTCAACTTGCTCTTGTCAAAACCAACTTTGGTTTTGCCAGAGAGTCCTGGGAACTTTCTTCCAGTTCTTTTGTAGAACTTCTGAGATCTGATATTTATCAAGGCCATTTGGCTCAAAATATCCATCTCTTCTAAGTCATCATCAGCAATCCCCTTGAGATCATCCATGATGAAGCATAGATTGTCATTATTACACCCAGAAAATTGACTATCAACACTCACAAATGTTGAATCAGAAATGTTTGAAGAGAAATCAATATGCTCATCATACTGGCATTCAGATGAAGCATATTCTGACTCATGACTAACCAGAGCAGTGTTGCCTGGTACAAAGTCCTCAGTGAGCTTACCAGATGAAGACAGTTTTCTCTTTTGTTCTATCTCTCTCTCAAATGTGAGCAATTTCCCATGAAGTTGGGTGAGAGTTAGTTTGTCCAAATTTGCACTGGAGCGTAGGACAATGGTATATGTATCCCATCTCTCAGGCAGTGATCTGAGAAATCTGTTATTCATCTGAATATTAGTATACTCATGTTTGACCATTTTCAATTCAGAGATCAAACAAGAGAACCGCTCAAACTGTTGAGTCAGTGTCTCACCCTTCCTATGAGAGAATGTCTCATATTGTTGGGCAAGGATCTCTCTATTATTTGCCAAGACCTCATCTGTTCCTCCAAATTGTTCTTTCAAGGCATTCCAGAGGTCATGGGCAGATTCATAATGCATTAACCCAGAATAAATTTCATTGGGTAGTGCCATGGCTAGAATTCCATGAGCTTTTGCATCTATCTCAAACAATTTCTTATCCTCATCTGAGTATTGATCCTTCCTCTTCGGAACCATTTGATTGGTTTCCGGGTTATTCACCATAGGCTTGTGTGGACCATGTACCACTGATGTCCAACAACCTGAGCTGTTAACAGACAGGTGATGGAGCATACGACGTTGCCATATGTTATACTCATTCCTAACCAGCATTGGAGGCTTGGTTGAGGAACCAGTATTGTGAGGTCATTGGAAGGAGTAGTCATTTTGGAACCAAAAACAATTTTATTCAAGCAAAAATTTAGACACACCACAACAAACTCAATAAAAACCAAAAATAAGTCTCAGGATGAATGATTAAAAGCACAGAAAATTCAATCTCTATAACAGTTTCTTGCAAAAATGCTAATTCACTCAAACTTGGATCTTGAAGAGCAGTTTCAATGATCAATTATTAGATCGATCAATGATTAACCTGCTCTGATACCATTTGTCAGGATCAACGATCACAAGTTTGAAGTATTAGAGTGTAATGCAGCGGAATGAGGAGAAGAATTAGTCAAATTATAGCAAGAGTTTGTTACTTGTAAACAAATGCGAGAGAATATTTTTCTGTGATTAGGAATGTTTCAATAATGCCCAATATTATTGCTAAATCATTCACAGTTACAATAAGGTTGGCACTCCTTATATAGAGTGCAATCACTGCTGTAATCACGGGATGGTGATTACTAGCAGATTTAGTACAAAAATAACTAATACTTAATAAACTACTGAAATGTTCACAACTGCTGAGAACATGTCAGAGTGCTAAGTATAAAACATAAAACTACTGAAAGGAAACTACTGATACTACAACGACTGAAGAACAAGCTCTTCAGTCGTTTTACAGAACTACTGAAAAGAAAGAACATAAAACTACTGAAAGTAAACTGTCACAACTACTGAAGAAGTCCTCTTCAGCTGTTGTGACAACGTCTGATACTTTGTCTTCAGCACTTGTCTTCAGACTTTGTCTTCAGCACTTGTCTTCAGACTTTGTAATCAGTTGTTGTCTTCAGACTTTGTAATCAGTTGTTGTCTTCAGCTATTGTGGACTTCAGTAGTTGTTGTGACGTCTGTGGGACTTAAAGGTTTTTCTGATCCGGCTCATTGGTTCTTTTGGTCCAACAGATGATGAGGAGGAAGTTAGCTTTTATGCTTCTAAACCCTCAAAGAAATCATCTCAAGATAAAAATCAAAAGAATAAAGGAAGAAATGCTGATAGACAAGATACAACTGCAGCAACAGCTAAGTCTTCACATTCAGTCAATCAGTCAGAACCAATTACTGTGATATTGGACTCTGAAGAACAAAAAGCAGCCTTTGCAGCTTTTAGTTCTAGTTTTCAAGCACATCTAGGAAGCTCTCTAACTTCAGCAAATATCTGCCAACAAGACTTAGAAGAACTACCTCCTGATGTAGTGGAAGAAATGGATCTACAATGGCAGATGGCCATGATTGCTTATAGAGCAAAGCAATATCTCAGGAGAAATAAGAACTTGGCTTCAGCAAGTAAAACATCAAAGATTGGTGTTGACAAATCAAAGGTAAGATGCTACAAATGCAATCTCTATGGACATTTCTCAAGAGAATGCAATCAACAGTCATATCCTGAGATGAGACAACATCAGCAACATCAGCAACATCAGATTCAACCTCATAAACAATCAACTTCTCAAAGACCTCTGCACAAACAATCTCAACTGATCAATGCATCCCCACCAGCCACCAACGAATCAGCTGGACCTAGCAACTCAAAGGAGTCAGGGCTGATCATACTTCAAGATGGAACATGTGACTGGAGTGTGTATGAAAAGGAAGTTTTGGAAGAGAATCGAGCATTGATGGCTCATATGGATCAAACAGTACCACCAATGGCAAGAGAGGTAAAAGAAAGGTTGTGTTCATCAACATGTGTTGAGGAAGTTGAACGATATAGAGTCCATGCTCAACAGTTGGCTGACAAAGTAAAAGAAACTATGATTTTGAATGAATCCCATGTTAGAGAACATAAATTGTATCAAACAAAAATTAACTCTTTGTAAAAGGATTTAGAAAAATTTGTTTCTGAAAACTATAGCCTAAAAGCCCAAGTTGAGCATCTGACCACTTCCTTAACAAAATCCATGGCTGATCATGCATCAACTGAAGTGAAACTTCAGAAGTTTCAATTATCATCTCAGCAATATGAGAAAAATTCTCATATTGAATCAAAGAAAAGGTCTGGGTTGGGTTATAATGCGGTTGCACCACTTATAAATGATAATTACACTTCTTTACCTATAACAATGACCAACACTCGGTCAAATCATTTTGTGCCTAGCACCAAGTTTGAAAAAGAATCAACTCAAATCAAAATTAATGATGAAGCTGAGGTGAGTGAAACTGAATCCTCTGAATCAGAATCTTTAAATCAAAATGATTCAGAATTTGATTATGATAATTGTGATGACTTGGATGATTCTGATGAACATGATGTTGATCAAATAACCACTGGTAAGAATATTTATTTTAAAACACATATTTCAAAAGTGCTTAAAGAAACAAAGTTGCCATATCCTCCTAAACAAAGAAACATGCTGAAGACCATCTGCAAGTGAATAGCTCAATTGAATGAAGGTCTTCAAGAACTAAGTCAACAACAAAACTCCTCCAAGAATTTGAATGATGAATCTGCCATCACCGAGGAAAGAGAGAGATTCAAAGAAAAAGGAAAGAAAAAGGTATCAGCAGATCATCAACTGAAAAAGAAAACTTCAGCAGCTAATCTACGGAAGAGGAATTCGGAAACAATCAATCAGAAACATAAAGTTGAAAGAGAAGAAGCACATCCAAAGCTGAAGAAGAAAGAAAAACATCAAAAGTCAGCAAACTATAAGAATGATTCTGAAAAAGAATCAGATGGAAAATATTGCAAATGGTGTGACATGAGAAATCACAATACTGAAGAATGTTACTTCAGTAGCTACTGTTCCATTTGTAATATGAACAATCACATGACAGCTGAATGTTACTTCAACAAACATTGTGGTATCTGCAACAAAAATAATCATTCCACTCAGGAATGTTATTTCAACAAAAAGAACAAAACAAAAGGCACAAAGAAGAAAGAGTCAGATAAGTCTGAAATAGATAATGACTGTGAAAAAGGGTCAAAACTGAAGAAGCCTGATCTAAAATCAAAGTCAAAATCAAAGGATAAAATGTCATCAAGTGTTCATCCAATGAAGAAAAGAACAACTGGTCAGCAGTCAAAAACACCCCACAAAAGGGTAGATTTGACTGATAAGGAATCAAAGGATGATGATTCATTTTTTGATAAATTTGAAAAGGGAATTCAAATACCTCTTTCAAAAACAAAAGATAGTGAGACATTTAAAATTTTATTATCAAAACAAAAGACTCAAACAAATGTAGTTGATTTGAATCAAGCAGAAATTAAGAAACAAGAATCTACTTCATCAACATCCCATTCAGCAGAATCATCCTCATCTAAATCAAATCAGAATGAATCAACCAAATCTAAAACTGAAACTCCAAAAATTATTCATGAAGGAGTAACTATTTTAGACTCTGTTGACAAACCCAAGATCACTAAGACTTGGGTTGTCACTTCTAACTAATTTTTTTTCTGAATGCAGGAACAATATTGGAGAGCTGACAACAAGTGGTATGTTGACAGTGGTTGTTCCAGGCATATGACAGGAAACTGTTCTCTTCTCCATGATTTCAAACATAAAAATGCTTCTTATGTGGGATTTGGTGGGGATAAAATGGGAGGTAAAATTGTTGGTGAAGGGATGATAACAAATGGTGTACTCAAATTTGATAAAGTAAATTAGTGTAAAAATTTACAGTATAATCTACTTAGTGTGTCTCAAATTTTTTGATCAAAATTATACCACATTGTTTGATGATACTAACTGTTACATTCTTAAGCCAGGATTTATTGTTCCAGAAGATTGGATCCTCCTCAAAGCAGCAAGAAAAGGAAACACTTATGTTTTGGATATGAACAACACTTCACTCACAAAACATGAAACATGCCTTATATCTAAACTATCAAAAGATTTGTCTCAATTATGGCATAGAAGGCTTGTCCATTCTAACATGAAGAACATGAATAAATTGGTGAAAAATGACCTGGTTATTGGATTGCCAAACAAAGAGTTTCATTGCTCAACTCACTGCTCTTCTTATTACAAAGGAAAACAACATAGAGTGTCACATAAATCCAAAACAATCAATACTAATACTACACCACTCAAATTGCTTCACATGGACCTGTTTGGTCCTACCAATGTAATGAGCATTGGAAAAAGGCAATATTGTCTGGTGATAGTTGATGATTTCACAAGATTCACATGGGTCTTTTTCTTAAAATAAAAAAGTGAAACATCAGAAACATTAATGGACTTTGTGATCAAGATTGAGAATCAACTTGATACGAAAGTAAAAATTTTTAGGAGTGACAATGGTACTGAATTTGTAAATTTTGAACTGGATTCCTTTTGTAGGAGCAAAGGTATTGCAAGACAATTCAGTGCACCAAGGACTCCACAACAAAATGGAGTTGCTGAAAGAAGAAACAGAACTCTCATTAAAGCAGCAAGAACCATGCTAGCTGATTCACAATTGCCCATCACTTTTTGGGCTGAGGCTGTGAATACTGCATGCAATGTTCAAAACAGAACATTAATTGTCAAAGAACATAACAAAACTCCTTATGAACTCCTATTTAAAAGAAAACCATACATAGGATATCTAAAAGTCTTTGGATGTCATGTAACTGTTTTGAACATAAAAGAGTCATTGGGAAAATTTTCAGAAAAAGCATTTGATGGTTTCTTTGTTGGATACTCTTCAACTTCAAAATCATATAGAGTGTATATTCCACAACATAACATTGTGGAAGAGACTCCTAATGTATCTTTTGATGAAACTGTATTTACAAAGTCAGTTAAAGGTTCATCATGGTTATTTGACATAGATGCTTTATCCAAATCATTACATATGATCATTTGAACAATACAGGATCTGATGAAGTATGTTATCCATTTGTTCCACCTCTTATGACTGAAGTAACTTTATCTGCTGATCCTCCAAGGATACGCCCATCTTCGGATGAAAACATTTCAGTAGAAGCAGATACTACATGTGGAAATGAACAGAATGCATCCGGAGAAGTTCTTACGGAAGACCAAAATGCATCCGGAGAAGTTCCTACAGAAGACCAAAATGCATCCGGAGAAGTTCCTACGGAAGAACAGAATGCATCCGGAGAAGGTCCTACGGAAGAACAGAATGCATCCGTAGAAGTTCCTATGGAAGAGCAAAATGCTTCCGGAGAAGTTCCTACGGAAGAGCAAAATGCTTCCGAAGAAGTTCCTGCGGAAGAGCAAAACAAAACTGGAGATACTCCTGCAGCCCATACAAGAGACTCTCATGATCATTCAACTCCCGTTGAACATTTTGACTATTTCTTAAATTCTCAACCTGAGCTAAATCAGTGTGAGGCAATGGAAATGACTAACCTGGAATCGTCTATTCCAGTTGAATCAACTCCTTCAATGAGAATCCATAAGTCTCATCCACTTGACAACATCATTGGAAATCCTGAAAGGAGAACTACAAGGAGCCAAAGTAGTACAGCCAACCTTTGTCTCTTCCATTGTTTTCTTTCTCAAGTGGTGCCTCCAAACATCACTGCTGCTTTAAAAGACAATAGCTGGATTGAAGCTATGCAAGAAGAGCTTCAACAGTTCAGAAAGCAAAAAGTGTGGTCTCTTGTTGATTTGCCTGAAGGTCAACATCCTATTGGAACAAGATGGCTATACAAAAACAAACTGGATGATAAAGGGATTATTGTACGAAACAAAGCAAGGTTGATTGCACAAGGATACACTCAAGAAAAAGGAATAGACTATGATGAAGTTTTTGCACCAGTTGCAAGAATTGAGGCCATAAGAGTGTTTTTGGCTTATGCATCATATAAGAAGTTTATTGTGTATCAGATGGATGTCAAGTGTGCATTCTTATATTGGAAGATTGATGAGGAAGTTTATGTGTCACAACCCCCCCGGTTTTGAAGATCCTCATTATCCTCATAGGGTATACAAACTAGATAAAGCCTTGTATGGTCTTCATCAAGCACCAAGAAAATGGTATGAAACACTATCATCTTTCTTACTCAAGAATGGCTACAAAAGAGGAACTATTGATCAGACACTCTTTATCAAACAAGAACATCAAGCTCTCTTAGTAGTTCAAGTATATGTTGATGACATTATATTTGGTTCAACTAATAAGAGATTGTGTGTGAATTTTGAAGAGCTGATGAAATCTGAATTTCAGATGAGCTCAATGGGTGAATTAACCTTCTTCCTTGGCCTTCAAGTTCATCAAAAATTAAATGGGATATTCATCAACCAAGAGAAATACATACATCAAATTCTGAAGAAATACAATCTTGCTGAAGTATCCTCATGCAAAACACCAGCATCAACAATTGATAAGATTGCTCCTGATCCTTCTAGAAAATCTATTGATCAAAAATTATATAGATCAATGATAGGTTCACTTATGTATTTAACTGCCAGTAGACCTGATATTATGCTTGCTGTGTATGTATGTGCTAGGTACCAATCTGATCCCAGGGAGTCACATCTCAATGCTGTAAAAAGAATTTTCAGATACCTCAAGGAAAAACCAGGACTTGGTCTTTGGTATCCAAAGGATGGAGACTTTACACTCTACTCATACTCAGACAGTGACTATGGTGGATGTAACAGTAACAGAAAATCAACAACCGGTGGATGCCAATTCATTGGACCAAGGCTAGTATCATGGCAGTGCAAAACCCAATGTTTCTGTATCTACAGCTGAGGCTGAGTACATTGCTGCTTCAGCTGGTTGCTCTCAAGTTCTTTGGTTGCAAAACCAATTGCTTGACTATGGTTACAACTTTCTTCAAACTTCAATCTATATAGACAATTCTGCTGCTATGTTTATCACTACTAATCTTGTGCAACATAGTAAAACAAAACATATTGAGATAAGATATCATTTTCTGAGAGATTGCTCAGAAAAGGGGTTGATTAAGTTAGTCAAAGTGGATACATCAAATCAGCTTGCTGATTTATTCACTAAAGCCTTTGATTCAGTCAGATTTAACTTTCTGGTTGAGTCTCTAGGCATGATTAACTTAGATTAATCAAGTTTAAACAAACAAAATACTGTGGGTAATGATGCTCCAGCATGACATATGTGTGGGAAATGATAGTACTCTATAGCTTTGCCTATTCCTGAATAAATAATAACAATAAATCTCAGCAAGTTTCTTGATATGTGAGTAGATTCACCTTGAGTGGAAACTAAACTGAGTGCATGCCAAACATAATGCTAAAATGATTGTTTGTGGGAAACTTCATTTTGAGAATACAAAGTGAGTCTTATTCTAATGTGACCAAATCACTCATCTAAACACACTATGTAAAATACTTTATAATATCTATCTTTGCAAATCATACTCCCTTTGTTTTGTGTGAACAAAGACCTGGGTGTATGATCACCATACTGAATATCAGTTATAAAAGGTGAAAAGATCATGACCCTCATCATCCCTCTGTTTTGTGTAAACAAAGACCTGGGTTAAAGGCACATCTGTTTTGCATGAGTAAAGACCTGGTGACCTGATGATGATCATATCTAAGCTCTCAAAAGAATCCTATGTGATCAACTGTATATTATCTTGAGCTTTTACATCAATGTATCAATGAGATGCCAAATACATCTCAAGATAGATATTATAACTTAAAGTACATAGTCTTAAGTGTGAAAAAGTGATGATTTGACTTGCAAAGGAGGACAAAACCTTTGTGAATTGAATGTGAAACCCATAACAGTTATTTCCAAATCAATATGAAAACATGATAAACAGCATGCCTAGTTGATACATGAGCTCTTGTATGGATTTATGTGGACAATATACTTGCAATCAGAACTTGTTCAGGTAATCAAATCAACAAAATAACTCATCAGGAAGAGGCTTAGTATTATAGTATGATCCCATCATATGTGTATATATATTTGCTCATTATCATACAGTTAAAAATCATGTTATTCCTCAGAAAGAAATTTATGATAAATGCTTAAGTTCACCATTAATCACAAATTTAAGGGGGTAGAATACATGAAAATGTGTCTCAATCAGCAGCAGCAATGTCTATATCATTATCAATTTGAAGGAATTGGAATCTGAGCATCATCTTAGCTTCTGGATACATGAAAATTTTAATAAAAATCATTTTAAACTTTCTTGTACTAAATTGCCATGTATACAAAGCCAACAAGGTCCTAAAGCAATAAATGGTTCTAACCAATGGAGTTGGGCCATACATACAACAATATTTCTCTGCATTGTGCCACTTTAAGCATCAGCAGAAGCTACAATGTGGAAATCAATCTTAAATGTTTATCCGTAGATTGGTAAACTACGGATGAATAAAGATCAACAAATGTAATTTAATTTTACAATTTCACATCATCAGCAGATGTTGATCCGTAGATGTTCTGCGGAAGAATACATTGAGGATCCCACTTAATAAATGAGATAAATTAATTCTGTGGAAGAATACATTGAGGGTCCCACTTAATAAATTAGATAAAATTAATGTGTCTGAGAGTATAAATAATGTGATTTGACTTCTCAAATTCATTATTCGCTTTTTCAGCTCACTTTTCAGACCTAGAAAAACTCACTCAACAAATTTTTCCCACTTCCTCAGCATTCAAATTTTACCAAATCAAAACCTTAAACAAACATATATCTGTGTTCTTAATCCGTTGTTATTAAGGTAAAACATGTCGTAATATTCAAGAATGAACCATTTGATTCTTGTTTTATCTCATAACTGTTCGTATTCTCAAATCAATAATGTGATATTAACGAAGTCTTTTTCTTATGAACAGATGGATAATCGATTTGCGAGAGAACACAATGTGTGTGCCTTCTTAAACCCTGATGATCCTGTTTCAGAAGGGTGTCAAGAAATTATCAGATATCTAAGAAGATCGAGGTTGTTCTATACCCTATCAGCAGAGCCTGTGATTTATCGATAACATATCACTGATTTCTAGAACTCTGCATATGTAGAAGAAGATGGTGAAGGTATTGTTGCTGATGTTAAAAATCGAAGGCTGAGAATCGATGAACAAACAATAAGAAGGGTTCTTGAATTGGGAGATGTTGAAGCCGGACACCCTGATGTGTTCGAAAATGAATACATAGAAAAAGTTTTTCTCATGATGGGGTATGATGGTGATTTTGAAAAGGTAGAAATCAAGAAAGGAAGACTCTGTAAACCATACAGATTTCTGTGTCACACTTACCTGAAGTGCATTTCAAACAGAAAATCTGGGCTTGATAGGTTTTCAAGACATATCTCCTCTGGCATCATTGGTATTTTTGAGGGAAGAACCTACAATTACTCAAAGTACATCTTCAACTGTCTATGTGATCACATTAAAGTACAGAAGGTTGATAAGATGTATATGTTTCCAAGGTTTATTCAACTAATCATTAATGCGGATTTGCCTGGAACTTCTGTGGAGGGTGGTGTGTTTATTCAAGCACACCTTGGCAGATCTGTTCTGAACAAAATTTCTGGGAAATATGAAAGAGCTCACATGGACATGTTTGCACATGTGGTTGATGATACTGCTAACATTCCTCAAGAGCTTGTGTGGGAAGATGAACAAGTGAACTCTCCAACCAACTCTGTTCAAGACACTCACTCACCAGATACATCACCCATACATCAACAATCTCCAGCCAGCCAAAACACAGAACCAATCTCACCTATCCACCATCAATCACCAAATCAACAACAAACACCCAACCACAATCTCCAGCCAGCCAAAACACAAAACCAATCTCACCTATCCACCATCAATCACCAAATCAACAACAAACACCCCAACCACAATCACCAGCCAGCCAAAACACAAAACCAATCACTTTAAATCTAGAAAAGTCAGCCACTTAGAGCATAAACTCTGGAGAGACAGAGTTACTCTCACAAGCAAGTACAGTTAAACTGTCATTATCCAAAACTGAATCCCCTGTACTCTCAAATGAAACTGAACAAGTATCTCACAGTGACTGATCATCAACAACAACAACCTCATCAAGAACTTGTAGATCAAGCCATTGAGCCCAGTTCAAGCTCAGCAAGTGTTGATCCGAAGAAGTTAAAGATGATGAGATTGATGCTCAACATCAGGAAGAAGAAGAAGCAGACTATGTTGATATTATTGCCTACAATGAAGATGATCTAAGTGATAATGATATCCCTGTCAGCAAGAGTTATCTGGTTGCTGAGTATAACAAGCTAGTGCTGAAATCAAACAAAAGAAAGCAAAGAATACAGGAGCTGAAGGGAATAGAGAAAAGGATGAAGAGTTGATGAGACAACAAGCTAGAATAAAAAGGCTGAGAGAAGATGCTCAATGCGATAAGGAAGTCATTGATGCTTTACTTGATAAGGAGTCTGAGCTTAAAGAGTCAGCAGCAACTGAAAAAGAAGAAGAAAGGATGATGATGAAGTTTGAACAAGCAATAGCACTATGACTGCTCAGTCAAATGTGATAAAAAGAAAAGAAGAAGAATTGAGCAGCTGAAAATGAAGATCTGTACATTAAATCTAATGCTAATGTTTCAACTGTTCAAACAAACAAATCTACTGAGGCATCAAAAGAGCATTCTGTCACTCAAGAAGAGAAAGTATCTTGGTACTGCAGAGAAGATGACTGTTGATGAAAGTTCTTCCAAGAAACAAAAGCTCACATCTCCTGAACACACACCTTCAGTAGATTTATCTACTGTGAAGTCTATCTCTCACCAGGATGATGATAGTGATGAAGAGTGGAAAGAGCTGATCAATGAAGACTCTCCACCAGAACAAGAAGTCTCAAAGGCTGATGATCTTCTGACTACAAAAGACATATTAGAAGAGAGGCCTGAATCAACCATGTTCATGACACTTATAAACCATGGTTTCCCTTATGACATGGTGAGAGGCTAACATGGCTGAGATGAAGAATCTGTTGAAAGAATTTGAGCTTGCATGCTTTATGATCTCAAATTGTGACTATGAAGCTTTCAGCACCTTTCAATCCATCCAGAGACAAAGAAGGAGTTGGGACATTGTTACACAGCTAAGCTGAGCAAATACAACATGACTTGCTGGTTAAAAGGCCATAATTACAAACCACATGAGCTTAGGGAAGATCAGTAGGAGAACTTAGAAGGATGATGGAGCATGTGATGAAAGTTGAGCTGGATACTAGTGTAAAATTCATAACTGAAGCTCCACATCCATCTATGTGCAACAAAGCAACTTCCTGCTGAACCTATAATAGTTGAATCTAAAGATCAGCACAAAAGGAAGGACAAATTGATCAGAGAGCCAAGAGAAGTAATACCGACAAAGTATGGCCGCTTGGGACTACAGTGAGGGAGATAACTGAACAGAAGTCCACTTTGATACAACTAATAGACCACCTCACAACTCCCGTTCTGTGGAAGAGAACAGGATCATGCCTGAAATATGATCCAACTGGGATTGTGCCATTTTAAAAGAACATCTGGAACGAGTTGAATACTTCCATGATTATTCTTCAGTGGTGAGTCTGCCAGAGAATGACATCAAAGATCTCAAAGCCTGATCATCTGCAATTATCCCATTCACCCTAGAGAAGAGACTTCTCACTCTAGTGGGAAAGCTCAAGACAAATTTAAAGATGATGTCCTCATAGAAGCTAAAAGAGAAGATATAGAGCATCAGAAGAGAATCAAAGGGCTCAAAAGATACAAGTCCAATGCCTCAGAACATGTAGATGATGAATTCTTAAAGAGGGTTGGCTACAAAAGTAGAAATAAGCAGCAATCAGTGCATTGAAGGGACTCATTCACATACCCTATCACTGAATGGGGTTTATGTTGAGAAGACAAAGGAGTTTGGTCCTGCTAAGAAAGGCTGAAAACAAGAAAGCTGACAGGACAGGATTTTTGATCCTGTGGAAATCAAATGATCCACCCCAGCTACACCTCGTATCTTAATGACAAATTCTTTCCCAAGCTGACTGATGAAAAAGCCCAAAATGATTTGTTCCTGCATGTCCATGTGATCCAAGTGATTGACAACTACATGCCAAAGCCTACAAAGAAGAAGATTCAATGCTGGACTGCTAAAGGGAACAACTTTTGATGAAGTAACAGAACTCAGAATTTCAGAGCAAGATGAGCTAGAAGTGGTGAATAACAACAATGTGTTAGACACACTCACTACGGAGGAAGATGTTCTGGGGATCAATTTTGAGACTCTGAAGAAGTTCAGCAAGATGAAGATCAACTACAAGTATGATGATCAGAAGACTGTTGTGTCTTACTTCTACAACAAATCATTGCCAGAGTCAAGGAACTTTCAGTTTTGAAGAACTGATTGCAAGTATCTAAGCCTAAGGGGGAGTATTGTAGGTCTAGGATCAGTAGATCTAGTTCATTATGTATAGGCTTAGTACTTGAATTAATATCTGTAATGAATATTTGTAATTCATTATTGTGTATGCATTAAATATATAGGTTAACCCATTTATGTGTGTGTTGATTTATGTATGGTTGCAGGTACAAACATTATACTTGGTCAATTTATGAAATTGACCAAGTGTAAGAAACATCTACGGATGAACATTTTGTTCTCCGTAGATATATTTCTTACAAGTAATTTTACATCCGAAGATCTTCTGCGGATGAACACCAGAAGTGAAGAACAAGTTTCCTTCGGAAGAACAAGACTCCTTCGGAAGAACAAATCATCTACGGAAGAACAAATCATCTACGGAAGAACAAATTCCTACTGAAGACACTATTCCTGTGGAGTCCAAACACTTGTATAATATAAGTGTTACAAGTCAAACAAGTCAACAAGGCAGTTATGCGAATCCTGAAAATCCGATGATTCCTTAACTGAAACAAATTAAATCCCAATAATCCGTGTTTCCTATAACTGAAACATCATTGTCTATATATGGATCCTAGGTTTCAATTCAAGCACGATTGTGTTAGACGATTGATTGATCGACAACAGCAATAGCAATACGACAATCACTTCAAAGTCTCTCAATCAAACCCTAGAAGCCGTCACATCATATCATACTTTGATATCATTCATTCATTATATTTGTAATCATAAACATGTTCTAATGAAATATTGATTAATCATTAATTGTGTTTTGTTACGTGTGTTCTTGATCATTTATTGATATTTAAAGTTATTTAAAACAATTAAACCAAATCAACGTTGATTCCGCAAACGTTGACTTGCCATCAACCGACACTGATAATTCCTGTTGACGATCCTTGGATTCACAAGCTTCTATTAGATCAAAGAATGGTAGGATTTTTGAGAGAAAAATGAAGAAAACACAAGATATAGCCAAATCGGGTATAAGGTGGCTTACACTTCAGGTGTTCCACGAGTTTGGGAGGATGTTGAGAGTTTGAGAGTTGTTGAATCTCGAACCAAGGCTGGAGATGTCATTTCCACAAGAACCGTGCACCAAAAGTTCAAGAAATAGAGCCTCCTTGATTGTTTGAAGCTTGTCCAATGATGTGTTGCGGTTGAATCTTTGAATATGGCTGGAAATGGTGATGTAACCGTGAAGATGTGTGTGTTTCTGGTAGAGAGAATCTAAGAGGGAGATGAGATTGAGAGAGGAGAGTGTGTGTGTAATTTGAAAAGAGAATGCATGTAAGGGGAGTGGAGAAGAGGAGGGTGTGTGGTGAACGGTGGAGAGAGTGGTGAGAGGGGCGGCCGATTCTTGGCATGTAGTGGGATGGTTTTTGATTTAAACTTTAATGGTAAATTATATTGTGTAGTATTATTTTGTAGTGTAGTGTAGTATATTAGATGGTATAATTTAGTTAGTTGATATGTATTGTGCATGATCATGCATCCATTAACCGAAAATTATGTGTGTATGCACACATTTTAATTGTTTAAATTATGGTTTAATTTTTGCAAGGGTGGCTAATTAACTTTCCCGGAACACTAAGTTTCCCTAAGGTAAAGTTTGATCTTGCTAAATCATCATAAAAAGCACATGAAATAACAAAATGACAATAATATCCATAATAAGAATAATGCTATTAATAATGATGATAAAGATATTATCAATAATGTTAATTGAATGGGTAATGATGCAGGTTGATAAAGGTTTATGACCTAAAGGTCGGTTGTCACATTCTCCCACCGTTTAGGAAATTTCGTCCCGAAATTTTTAGCTTCGGTAAACTCTAGAACGAGTGGGTTTGAAGAGGTGCGGATAACTCTTTCTCATTTCTTCTTCTCTCTCCCAAGTGAATTCAGGTCCTCGCATAGAATTCTATCTTACTTTGACCTTGGGTATGCGACTTCGTCTGAGTTTCTTGACCAGCCAGTTAGTGATCTCTTTAGGCTCTTCCACGTAGTTCAACTTGTCATTAATCCTAGCTTCTTTCAATGGTAACTCCATGGTCTTGTCTACCAGGCACTTCTTTATGTTTGACACATGGAAGGTGTCATGTATGTAACTTAACTCCTAAGGTAGTTTTAATTTATATGCCACGGGACAAATTCTTGCTAGTATCTCAAATGGCCCAATGTATCTCGGGCTTAGCTTTCCTTTCTTTCCAAA
This sequence comes from Flaveria ramosissima, assembly GCA_025215565.1. NCBI lineage: Eukaryota > Viridiplantae > Streptophyta > Magnoliopsida > Asterales > Asteraceae > Flaveria > Flaveria ramosissima. The sequence goes on from CM046045.1 coordinate 57,126,238, forward strand.
CCTCACAGTTCCCTTCCATGGTACTACTTTTAGCATTACCATGTCACCCACTTGAAATTCCAAAGGTTTTCGTCTTCTATCAGCGTATTTCTTCTGACGGTCTCTGGCTGCTCTTAAACGCTCCTTGATTTTAAATACCTTGTCGGTGGTCTCCAACACGATGTCAGGTCCCATTCTTGGCTATCACCGATCTCATTCCAACTCAATGGTGATCGGCATTTCCTGCCATATAGGGCCTCATACGAAGCTCCCTTTATACTTGTGTGGTAACTATTATTATAGGAGAACTCCACCAGAGGAAGATGGTTGTCTCACTTCCCACCAAAGTCAATCACACAACCCTTAGCATATCTTCCAAGGTTTGAATGGTTCTTTCACTCTGACCATCAGTTTGCGGGTGGTATGCAGTGCTTAAATCCAAACGTGTTCCTAAAGCCTGCTGGAGTGATCTCCATAAACGAGAAGTGAAACGGCTATCATGGTCGAAGATGATCGATAGTGGCACACTATGCCTGGTCATTATTTCATCGATGTACAGTTGGGCCAACTTCGTCAGGTCATAGTCTTCTCGAAGCAGCAAGAAGTGAGCTGATTTAGTTAGCCTATACACTATTACCCAAATAGCATCATGACCCCTAAAAGTTATGGGTAACTTTGTGACAAAATCTATTGTGACGTTACCCCACTTCCACTCTGGAATTTCGGGCTGCTGCAACGTCCCTGACGGTTTTTGATTTTCAGCCTTTACCATGGCGCACGTCAGACACTTGCCAATATAAACGATGATGGATTTCTTGATCCCAGGCCACCAGAAAAGTGCCTTTAGATCTTGGTACATTTTGTCGCTCCCGGGGTGAACCGAGTTCCTAGATTTGTAGGCTTCATCTAGGATTACCTCTCTAATTCCCCCGTACATCGGTACCCATGTTCTCCCTTCATATTTATATATACTTCTCCATTCCTGTCAACAATTCCTCTGCTAACTTATCTTCCTTTCGCGCTTCGCCTTGTGCTTCTTTTAGTCTCGCGATAAGGTCGGTGTACACACTCATCCTTAAGGCACGGACGCGAAGGGGTTTTTCTCTTTCTTTCCGGCTCAAGGCATCTGCCACTACATTGGCCTTGCCATGACATGACATCTGCATCGCTGATTCTCTTCCCCTAGCCTGAATCTGAGTGTTCCACCAAATTAACGCCTTGCCCTGTAATGAGCACGTGGCATACTTGATTTTCTGGCTATCGAGGCATTCGCTGATGTCAATCGCTGCCTCCATTTTCTCAAGCCACCTGGTCAGGGCTATCGCTCCGCCTATCTCATCAAATTCCTTTGGTTTGCAGGCCACAAACTCCTTCTACGAACATCCCCTTCTTGCATTAACAACCCTAGTCTCATTACCGGTTGTTCCACCATTCCCGGTCTCTTGATTGCTCTCATTCCCAGTCGGGTTCCCATTACCTACTTCAGTTTCAATCCCACCTTGACCTCTGTTGGATCTAGAAAGGCTGTTGCAACCAAAACCAAGTCACTTAGAAGATTTTGGTACAACAAACAAAGGACTTCCGAAGCTAAGTATGGAATTTCCGAAGGAAGAAGGAGCTCTTCCGAAGACTAAGTGTAAAACACACTTCCGAAGGAAACCTCCAACTTCCGAAGACAAAGAACCTACTTCCGAAGATCAAGACTTAGAGAGAAAGATCTGAAGTCAACTTCCGAAGTACAAGAAGTCCTCAAAGCCTCGGAAGCATAGAAGCCTCTTCCGAAGTATAAGTGGCTTCGGAAGAACTTGTTCTTCCGAAGCCAGTTAACCTTCTGAAGACACTCCTATTATCCAGTGGACATAAGTATGGCCTCTCTGACACTCCGCTGCAAATCTCTGAGATACTGCATGGCGTTTTCTCAAAGCCATGTAGTTGACCATACTTTAATCCACTGTTTACCTTTTTATGTTAGTACAGTTGCCATCTTTAGTTGGTGACAAAAGGTAAGTCATGGACATGTCATGACTACCATATCTTAGATAATACTTTATCTAAGATACCTTAACTTTAGCATTGTAGTATATGCTTTAGTCTTAGGTTTCCAGCTGGTATCAAAGTATATCCGGCTGTAGGATCTAGTATATATAGTTTCTCATTGTAACTCTTGTTTCATGCTTGTAAGTCTTGTAATCTTGAGTTGAGAAGTAATATATACAAGTGCCTTGAAAATATATCTCTGCTTGTTCCTTTGTTACTTATTATATTATTATCAACTCTTGTAAAAGACATTGCTTCATCTGATTTGAGTGTTTCCATAAGTGAGTTTGAGAGAAATACAAGTGTTTAAGTGACAAACCCGATCCTGCAATTGGTATCAGAGCTTTTTAGGCTCTTGATTGTGAGATCTTACCATCCTAATCAACCAGTTTTTTTACTCCTCCTTATACCTCACTCAAAATGGCCCTCAACAAATCTGAAGTAGAGATGGGAACGATGACCAAAGCTCCCATCATCGCCCCTGAAAACTTCAGGTCTTGGAGCAGAAGAATGGAAGGCTTCATCAGGTATCAAGACAGCAAGATGTGGCAATCCATCGTCAATGGCCCGTATAAGCCAAAAGTAGCTGGTGGAAACGGTGCCATGATTGAGAAAGCCGTTGAAGATTATTCTGATGAAGACAGGAAAAGCTTGACATAGACAGCAATGCTATGACTGTTCTTATGACTGCAATCCCAAACTCTATCATGGTGGGGTTTGAGCATTGTAAGTCTGCCAAAGAACTCTTTGATGCTCTTGCTCAAATGTACTCAAGCTCGAATGATTCCAAGAAGGACTCACTGAAGCAGCAGTTTGAGAACTTCACCTATGTTGCTGGAGAGACTCTTAGCCAGCAATACTTCAGGTACATGGATCTCATTTCTTCCCTTCAATCTGTGGGAATCACTCATGAACTCAGAGACCTTACTAGAAAGTTTATGAGTGCTCTACCCAATGAGTGGACATTCTACTGTGTCTCTATCAAGAGAACAGAGAATCTGAATACACTCACCATGACCGAACTCTATGGGATCCTTGATGGATACCGTTTGGAAATGGAAAGCAAGAGGGGTCATCAGACAAGCAGACCCTTGAGTCTTCCTGCTAGCAACGCTTTAATGGTTGCTGAAGGCTCAGGAATCTCCCAGTCTCAGCAATACCTGACCTACACCCAGCAGCCATCTTGTTCTTCTGGGCCTTACATCACATTTCCTGAGACTCCAAGGTCTCAACAAGCTCAGCAAAGCTCCTTTCAGGAGAGCTGTGCATTTGTCTCAGGAGGTGGGCACTCAAATGACTATCAATACTGCTTTGATGATCTAGAGTTTTTTAGCCCGGATGACATAGAGTATGTGGACATAGTCCAACAAATGGCTCTTCTAACCTACAGAGCAAAGAAGTTCTTTAAAAGAACTGGAAGGCAATTCCCTCAGAACCCAATCAACAGCAAATTTGGGTTTGACAAAAGCAAGGCCAAATGTTACAACTGTAACCAACTTGGTCATTTTGCAAGGGAATGCAAGGCTCCCAAGTCCAACCCGGGAACCCCACAGGCCTCCACACATCCCTCTACACCAAAGCCCACCGGAAAGTCAACAGAAACTGCTGCAATGGCTCAAGAAGTTGACTGGAGCTTCATGGTTCAGGATGTGACTCCTGCTCAAGCACTCATGGCCGGAACAGATGAAAACAAGGTATATGAACATCTCTGTACCCTGCCTGTATTGCTAAGGTTAAACTGTATCAGGACTACAATATGGAAATTAAATCTGATATTGAGTCTTTAAATGTTTTAAAATCTGACTTTAAAAGGGCTGAATCTGACTACCAAAGAAAATTGAGGAGTTAGAGAAAACTGTGTCCCTCTTAAAACATGAACATACAAACTACAAGACTCAAATCAAGGATTTAATATCCAAATTGACTGAGGCTCAAGCCCAGCTTGTCACTGCTGAGGCTCAAGCCAGGAAGTATGCTATTTCCGAGCAAAACTTCCAAGCCATTCTTGCATCATCCTCTCACTCAAAGCTTTGTTATCAAAACAAAGGTGGGTTGGGAACCAATGAAATTGCTCCACCACACTCTTATGAGTCTATAAGACAACCAAGGTGTGGTACTGAAGAGCAAGAGGTTCCATCTGCTGACCCACCTTCTCATGAGTCAAAGAATGATGCAACTATGGAGACCATCACAGGGAAGGAACAGGTAATTATGCCCTCCCCAGCCAATGATGATCAAACCCTGACCACCAAAGCCAGAAGAAGCAGAGCTAAGGCAGCCAGAAAAACTGCCAAGAAAGTGGCTGAGTCCAAGCTAAAGATAGACCCTAAGCAAAAGGGTGTATTCATCTCAGCTGGATTCCAGGTGGTTGGAAATTGTGATTCAGGAAAGGAGTGCAATACCAGTACTCCTATCCTACCAAAGGATCAGAAATTAAAAGGAAAGGTTGCTGATGAAGAGAAAAAGAACAAGAAACAGCAATCCTCTCATTCCCAGAAAGTTAACATCGCATGCATAATGTGTGGTCTGCAAAACCACATGGCTAAAGATTGTTACAGCAATCCTCTCATTCCCAGGGAAGGTTTCTCATTTGGACCATATCAAATGGTTCAAGTGATGAAAAAGGGAAAGCTTGTTTCCGAAGCAAGGCTTCTCTCGGAAGAAAATTCTTCTTCCGAAAGGAAAAAGGCTTCGGAAGTTAAAGCTGTAAAGACTCAGAAAAGCAAAAGAGTCCCCTTGAAACCATCCCAGAAGAAGACTGCTTCGGAAGAAAAGGTGGTGAAGGTCTCTTCCGAAAAGAAAGAAGCTTCGGAAGAATGCCAAGCTACAAAAGCTTCAACAAGCTCATCCTCTATGATCAACCAAGGGATGGAATGGAAGATCAAGGAAGATGTTGTAGCCCAAACCTCTTCTTCAAAAACATCCATTGAACCCCCATGCATAAATTTTGGTTCAATTATGTCATTATCATTGGAAGAACCCAAGACCAATAAGGCTTGGGTTTCCAATCAAAACTAATTATCTCACCTTATGTGCAGGGACATCCATATGACAAGAATAACAACATTTGGATTGTAGATAGTGGATGCTCCAGGCACATGACAGGGAACAGATCTCTCCTTCAACAATTTCAACATTATGATGGAGGTCCTGTCCAGTTTGGAGGTGAGGCCGGAGGATATATTTCTGGCAGAGGAAGTATATCCAATGGAAAGTTAAAAGTTGACAAAGTTAATTTTGTCAAACAGCTTGAACACAATCTGTTAAGTGTTTCTCAATTCTGTGATCAAAAGCATCAAATGCTTTTCACAGAACATGAGTGCATTATCCTCAAACCCGGGATGACAATTCCTCAGGAATTGGTGCTTCTTAGATCTCCCAGGAAAGGGGATATGTACAAGCTTGATATGAACAATGCTTCCCCAATGGGAGAAGTATCATGCTTTCTTTCCAAAGCTGATGGTGATGAGTCAACACTATGGCATAAACGAATGTGTCATGTCAATTTTAAGACAATGAATAAATTGGCTAAAAATAACTTGGTACATGGTTTGCCTAAAAAGGAATTTTTCTGCAAAGATAACTGTGTTGCTTGCCTGAAAGGGAAACAACACAGGTCTTCTCATAAATCCAAAGTTGTTAACTCTATCACCACTCCATTACACTTATTGCACATGGATCTATTTGGTCCCACAAGTATAATGAGCATTGGAAGGAAATCATACTGCCTTGTGATTGTTGATGATTTTACTAGATTTACATGGGTATTCTTTTTAAGAACTAAAGATGAAACTGCTGAAACTTTAAAATCTTTTATTCTTAAAATAGAAAATCAAGTTGATCACAAGGTTAAAATAATTAGAAGTGATCAAGGGACTGAGTTTAAGAACCTAGTTCTTGACTCATTTTGTAACTCAAAAGGGATTGCCAGACAATATAGTGCTCCTAGAACTCCTCAACAAAATGGTGTTGCTGAGAGGAGAAATAGGACACTTATTGAGGCTGCTCGAACTATGTTAGCTGATTCAAAGCTGCCTCTAACATTCTGGGCAGAGGCAGTCAGCACTGCATGCTATGTGCAGAACAGAGTTCTTGTAGTAAAGCCACATGGAAAAACCCCTTATGAGTTATGGAACAAGAGGCCACCGTTCATTGGCTTTCTAAGGTCCTTTGGCAGCAGGTGTACCATACTTAACACAAAAGACAATTTGGCAAATTTGCTGAAAAGTCAGATGATGCTATCTTTGTTGGATATTCCTCCTACTCTAAAGCCTATAGAGTTTATAATATTAAAAACCAACAATTTGAGGAATCTTCCAACATTGTAGTTAATGAGCACACTCCTTGTGTTAGGGGGAATGGCCCTGATCATATCTTTGATTTAGAATTGTTTCCAAACTATTCTAAACCATCTTGTGAGAATGTTTCAGCTGGAACAGGTGTTCAAAGTAATTCTGATGAAGATCAACTGTTTGAGCTTCCCAGACCTATTCCAAGTTCTCCAAGAGTTGCAGCAAATCAAGTTCCCACTATTGAAAGATCCTATCTTTCAAGTTAACCATTTCACCTGCTGATTTTCAAATCTCTTCAGGTGACCCTGCACAACACCAAGCTGATGGAAGCACCATCTTGAAGGAACAGGCAACTGTTAATGATGGTTCACAGCAAAGAAATGATGATTTTTCTCTTTCATTCAATCAGTCCTCATTGAATGAGTTTGAAACAACAGCTGGACCAAGTATTCAAGCTCCTGAGCAAAATATGTCCAACTTGGACTTATCTTTGCAACTGGAGGTTTCCTAGACTCAGGATTCATAACACTCATCCAGCTGAAAACATCATAGGGGAAGTCTCTGAAGGTGTGAGAACAAGAGGACAAACTCATAATGGGAATGTCTGCTTGTACTCATGCTTTTTATCCCAAATGGAACCCAAGAAGGTGGAAGATGCCTTGAAAGATAGTAGCTGGGTTGAATCAATGCAAGAGGAGCTGCTTCAATTCAAAAGACAAAAGGTTTGGAACCTATGTCCGCTACCATCTGGTCAAGTACCTATAGGCACCAAATGGGTATTCAGAAACAAAAGAGATGATAGAGGCTTGATCAAGAACAAGGCAAGACTGGTGGTTCAAGGATACACTCAAGAGGAGGGAATCGATTATACTGATGTCTTTGCACCTGTTGCAAGACTTGAGGCAGTTAGGATCTTCCTTGCTTATGCTGCATCCAAGAATTTCACTGTCTACCAGCTTGATGTCAAGTGTGCCTTTCTATATGGGGATATAGATAGGGAAGTCTATGTATGCCAACCTCCAGGATTTGAAGACCCACAACATCCAAACTATGTGTGCAAGTTGGATAAAGCTCTATATGGGCTGCACCAAGCACCTAGGCTGTGGTATGAGACATTGTCTCAATTTCTCCTGAAGAATGGTTACACTAGAGGTACCATTGATCTTTTTCATAAGAAAGTCTGGGAAAGACATCTTGCTCGTTCAAGTCTATGTTGATGATATCATATTTGGTTCCTCAAATGACCAAATGTGCAAAGACTTTGAGAGCATTATGAAGAAGAAGTTCGAGATGAGTTCCATGGGAAAAATGGACTTTTTCCTTGGAATTCAGGTAAAGCAATTGAAGGAAGGGTTCTTCATCAATCAATCTAAGTATGTCAATGATATCTTAGAGCGATTTGATATGAAGGATTATAAAGCAGCAAAGACACCTATACCCAGAAACCACAATCTCTGCCCTGACTCTGAGGGGGAGGATACTGATCAACATCAGTACAGAGTAATTATTGGTTCTCTGATGTATCTCACAGCAAGTAGACCTGATATCATGTTTGCAACTTGCATTTGTGCAAGATATCAGGCTGCTCCAAAGGTGTCTCACCTAATAGCTGCCAAGAGAATCCTCAGATACCTCAAAGGAGCACCTAAACTAGGTCTCTGGTATCCAAGAAATAGTGATTTTAATCTCTATGGTTAGTCTGACAGCGATTATGGTGGCTGCAACATCAACAAGAAATCAACATCAGGTGGATGTCAATTTCTTGGTGGAAGGATCATCTCATGGCAATGCAAGAAGCAATCCTGTGTCTCTACATCAACTGCTGAAGCTGAATACATTGCTGCTGCTAGTTGTTGTGCTCAGCTGCTGTGGATTCAAAACCAGATGATAGACTATGGATTCAACTTCATGAGCACTCCTATCCACATTGACAACAACAGTGCTATATCCATTACTGAAAATCCAGTGAAGCACTCCAAGACAAAGCACATTGATATCAGGTATCATTTCATTAGAGATATTCATGAGAAAAATCTTATCAAACTAATCAAAGTTGATTCAAATGAACAATATGCTGATTTGTTCACCAAAGCCTTTGATGAACAAAGATTCAAATATCTCATTACAGCTATTGGGATGATAAACATTGATTAGTTAATCTCATTTGAAAACCTTTTAATGTGTAAAGTCTTATGTCAAAACAATCTAAGCCCTGTTACAAAAGATCTTTTTCTAAATTTTATCTAAGTATGAATTCTTCCGAAGAGAAATCCCTCGGAAGATATCTTGCATATCTTCCGAAGCAAATTTCTCCCAGGATAATTTTCTTCTCGGAAGAGTGTTAAGTCTCGGAAGAAGCGATTGATTTCATATCAGATCTACTTCCGAAGCATTTAACACACTCCACCTGAAAAGCAACATATACTCTCGGAAGTAATCAATTTACCTTCGGAAGTAAATTTGCCTTCGGAAGAATATTACCTTCGGAAATGCTTTATACTCGGAAGAAAGATTTTACTGTGTAACGGAAATCTTTTGGGCCCCACACTGTAAAAAGTAAAGATTTTGTTAATGATGTCGGATTATTTAAATGGTCTAACCTTACCGCCCATGTCACATCATCCACTGAACCCTCACATCATCTTATCCAAAACCCCTTTAAACCGCCATTTCACCCATTTAAATACTTCCGGTTAATCACTTACATCCTTTTACCCAAATTACTGCCCTAAAAGCTTTCTTCTTCTCCAATTTACCTTTTCCGAACTATCTTCTGTCATCTTCTTCAATGGCACTAAACCCTCAGCATAACCAGGTCGCACTCCTTGATTCTTCAAGGGATGTTGACTTCTCAGATATCATTTCTTTTCTGACCCAATCCTCATACTACACTGCTCTGACTGTAAACCCTACAATTTATTCAAACCAAATGTCTGAATTTTGGGCAAATGGTCGGATTGAAACCCTAAATGGGGTTCGTGTTATAAGGTCGAGCATTTGTGGCCAAGAGTTGGTCATCTCTGAACAGATCATCAGGGAGCATCTCGAGCTTCATGATGAGGGCGCTCCAACGGAATTCCCAAAACAGATTTGGACAGTTCTTATCTCCAAATGGGATACGGTGGAGATGTTAGCAGGTCAACCGTTTACAAATTCAACTTCTCCTACAAGTGGAAGTTCCTGCTGCATGTGGTTCTTCACTGCCTGTCTAATAAATCTGGGGGATGGGATCAAATCCCATATGAACTTGGGTGCTTAGTTCATGGGTTGGTACAAAGCCTCCGCTTCAACTATTCAAGGTTTGTGCTGACTAACCTAATGGGAAATCTTCAAAGGGACACATTCTTCATGTATCCCAGGTTTCTCCAGCACATAATCAACTGTGAGCTGGACCAGGGCAAGCTTGTCTGTGCAGCTGCTCTGACTGCTCCTCAAATGAGGCCGACCATCTTCAAGACCTTGAAGAGAGTGTCTACCAACTTCACTGGAAGAGATACTGCACTACTTCCAGGTATGATTGAGCCAATGGCTCCTGGTGACATCCCTGTTAACCCCACAGGTGATGAACCCACACCAGCAACTACCCTCACCCTACCAAATCTACCTTCTCCACCCATTACTGTTACATATCAGAGACGTCCCAAACGAACCCTTGTTCAATCTACTCTGATTGAACAAGCTCCTCCTGTTCAATCCAAAAAGGCTAGAGTGGAACAAAGGGCTCCCACTCAGCCTGAGGTCCAACCATCCTTCACAATTGACCTCAATATGGGTCTTGAGTCTCCTCAGTCTCAGACCCATGAGCCCGAAACCCAAGCTGATAGCCCTCAGGGAGAGTCTCTATACTCCCCTGAGCAGCCACAAAGGGACAGCTCAATGCCTCTAGACATTGATCAAAGTCCCGGGTCATTAGGTTTTAACTCCCTATCTTTTACTGACCTTTTGACCGGAGCTGGTGAAGAGATTATGTCTCTTAAAGGCAATGAAGTTGATCCACAACACCCTCTCAAGGATCAACAGAGCCTAGAGAGACCCCTTATCTCTAGCCCCCATCAGCAAAGCCTTACTGAGGTGAGTCCCACTGATGTGGAGGGGACTCATGTAGATTCAGCTGCCACTACTGAAGGAGCCTCAATGGATCCTCAGGATAGTGGTAACGAAACTGAGACTGAATCTACGGCAACCATGCCCTTTGATGACTCTGAAAGAGACATCATTGTGCAAGGGAAACCAGGGCGCCAAGAAACCACATCTGGTGGTGAGGATGAACATACCAGGTATGTTACCTCATCTCCCCATGATTCTTCAAAAGAAGATGAGGGAAGTATGCAACTCACCATTCAAGACCTACTTTCTAAAGTCTCAAACCTTGAATCAAAGGTTAGGACTTTAGAGGATAGGTCTGCCACTCAGCAACTTGAGATTGAAACTCTCAAGGCCAAACTAGCTGAGAAACAGATTGAGAGGTCTGTTAGGCATGTACCAATTCAGGTCTCCTTGACCTCTTCCTCTAGCTCATCAAGCTCTCAGGATGATGCTACCAAAAAGGGGGAGAGTGTTCAGAGACAAAGTCAAAGACAGGAGGAAACCCAAAGTCAAGCTCTCACTTCTTTGAGCTCAAAGTATCCTGTGCAACAAGCTGCTATTTTCCCTGAGCCTCCTCCAGTTGTTTTCAAGTGGATCAAAGGATGCTCCAGGATCTCAATAGGTTCTTAACAAGTTCCTATTGGAATCCCTCATAGAACAGCCCAGCCCTGATATGTCTGTGATTTACTTCGGAGCTCAAGAGCTTCAGAGGTTGAATGCACCTTCTACCACTATTGAGGAAGTTGGTCAACCTAAGGTCCAAGTGGAACCTGAGATTAACTTCGAAGGGGAAACAAGGACTGATGGCCCAGCAACCGAAACAGTTGGGACAGAAAGTGTATTTTCACAGACTTCCGAAGCACAATTCAAAGCCTCGGAAGAACAAACTCAAACTTCCGAAGCTGAGATTGCTGCTGCGGAAGGACTATTCTCACTATCCGATGATCTAATAGTCACAGATGCAATTCTGGAACTTGCATCTGAGGTTAATAGGGAGGATTTTCTCACCCAACCATTAGCTCTGACATCTGCATTGACTCCAGCTCCCACCTCTACTACCCAACCTGGATCTTCCATCCAAGAACCCCCAAAGTCTAGTACTTCCGAAGACATCAAAGGAAAGAGGAAGATGACTTCGGAAGAGCTTCAGGAGGAAGAAAGGTTGGAGAAGCTTAAAGGAAAGGTAGGCTTCCAACTGGAAAACTGTTAGCTGCAAGTACCAAAGCAGCTGCAGCCAACCAGGAGGCAGTCAACAACCGAAGAAGAGTAGAGGTTATAGATAGACTTGTTGGTCTAGGGGCTGCAACTGAAGATGTACTCCTGCTACCATTAGAGGAGTTGATAGAGCTGGAAAAGGCAACCTTGCTGCTAAAACAGCAAAAAGAAGAAGCTGCAAGGTTGGCCTTAGAAGAGGAAAGGGAGAGAAAGGAGAAGCTGATCTGCAGCTCAGGAGAGAAAGGATAACCTTCCTACTCTCCAGAGGATTCTCTCAAGAAGAGTTGTCTCCACATAACAATGATACGATCTTATGGCTCTTCAACAAAGAGCAAGATCAAATGGAGAAAGAGAAAGAGAGCTGCAAGGGAGAAGCTTGTGCAAAAGAAGAAGAAGGAAGAGGAAGCTGGACTGACTGCTGCCAAGAAGATAGGTGAGAAAGCCTGGATGAAGAGTTATCTCAAAGCTCATGGCTTCTCTGGCAGGCAGGTGGGTCCCATGTCGAAAACTCTCCAGCGACATGTCAGTGACATCAAGGCTGACATTCGCGCGGGGAAGGAAGGAGATGTATAGAAGGGGACAGGGATGACCTTCAAAGCAACCACTCAACCCAAACTCCAAACCCAACCTCAACCTGAACCTATACCCTTTCCCTTCCCAATCAAAACCGAACCAACTTCTGAACCATTCACCCCTGAACCCACACCATCACACCTACCAACCTCCTCACCTCAACCACCTAAACTACCTATCCTCCAACCCAAAACCTTAGCCAGAACCCAAACACCTCAACCTACCCATCAACCAATCAAACCATCCCCTCAGCCTTCTAAACATCTCTCCATGGAAGAATTCAAGGCAGTCAAGACAAAGCTCATAAACTGCACTACTCTGAGCGACATCTCCTGTGAGGAGGATTCAGTCAACTTGACTTATGTTGATGGATCCTCAAGTTCCCTCACAAGAGATCAATTTCTTGATCTGCCCAGAGGAACTTTGGACCAAGCTGCAAACCTCCTTGGCCTCAATTCAGACACGTTGAATGAGGAAGAAAAGAAGCTAAGGAGAAAGCTGGTGACTCTACTGGATACAAAGAAAGGAGACAGGGTACCAAGACAACCTCTTGCACCCAGAAAGAAGATCATCCAGTGGAGGTTCGAAGACTCTTCTCACAACTTTGTTGTTGAAAGAGAGAATGGAGAGCTCAACAGGCTGAGTGCCTCATCTCTGCTACACTTAAGAGGTTTGACATTGCTGAGTTAGCAGAGAATTCTCCAACCAAACTCCAACTATCTGCCCAAATCAGCAATCATCTAGGCAGCCTATGAGCCGAGCTTACTGCTAGAAGGCAAGGTTGAAGGAGAGAAACTGAGAGAGAGAAGGAAAGAAGGAGGAAGGAAAGGATCAGCAACCAAAGGCAAAGCCTTTCTACAAATGGTTGAAGGTCCTGAACTTGAGTCCATAGTTAGATGGGAGTATGACTATAACTCCCGTCAACTAACTCTCTTCAGGGTGGACACAAAGGGTACATGTCATTCAAAGCGATAGACTGGATCTCCTATCCACCAATGACTTGTACAAGCTTCTCAACACTACTTCAGGGAAGAACAAGAGACAGACAAATACCTTTTGTCCCTGGTGCTGAAGGCTTTGAGAAGCAGAAATAAGTGAAGTTTTGGTAGCATCAGCCTAGGGGGAGTTTGTTGGATCTAGAAAGGCTGTTGCAACCAAAACCAAGTCACTTAGAAGATTTTGGTACAACAAACAAAGGACTTCCGAAGCTAAGTATGGAACTTCCGAAGGAAGAAGGAGCTCTTCCGAAGACTAAGTGTAAAACACACTTCCGAAGGAAAACTCCAACTTCCGAAGACAAAGAACCTACTTCCGAAGATCAAGACTTAGAGAGAAAGATCTGAAGTCAACTTCCGAAGTACAAGAAGTCCTCAAAGCCTCGGAAGCATAGAAGCCTCTTCCGAAGTATAAGTGGCTTCGGAAGAACTTGTTCTTCCGAAGCCAGTTAACCTTCGGAAGACACTCCTATTATCCAGTGGACATAAGTATGGCCTCTCTGACACTCCGCTGCAAATCTCTGAGATACTGCATGGCGTTTTCTCAAAAGCCATGTAGTTGACCATACTTTAATCCACTGTTTACCTTTTTATGTTAGTACAGTTGCCATCTTTAGTTGGTGACAAAAGGTAAGTCATGGACATGTCATGACTACCATATCTTAGATAATACTTTATCTAAGATACCTTAACTTTAGCATTGTAGTATATGCTTTAGTCTTAGGTTTCCAGCTGGTATCAAAGTATATCCGGCTGTAGGATCTAGTATATATAGTTTCTCATTGTAACTCTTGTTTCATGCTTGTAAGTGTCTTGTATCTTGAGTGAGAAGTAATATATACAAGTGCCTTGAAAATATATCTCTGCTTGTTCCTTTGTTACTTATTATATTATTATCAACTCTTGTAAAAGACATTGCTTCATCTGATTTGAGTGTTTCATAAGTGAGTTTGAGAGAAATACAAGTGTTTTAGTGACAAACCCGATCCTGCAACCTCTTTCCTCCATCATCCTCATTACATTGCCACCTATCCCGTGGGGGGGTGTGCTGAGAGCATCCGCTCACATGGCCACTATAGTCGGAATCAGTTCGCCAGTGTTGAGCGATCAAAGCTGCCATAATCAGAGTCTCCTGTTCCCTGATTATTACCGCAGGAGCATCACTTGTTTCTTGTGCTCTACCTCTGCCTCTGCCCCTGCCCCTGCCCTCGAGGCTTCCTTCCACCACTGTTGCTGCGGGTCACTCTTCAGCGGCATTTTTCTATCATAAAGAGTAAACACATAAGCTTTAACCATTTCAAGTTATTATCCAACCACTCATCAAAATCCAGCATTCCAAGTTAATTCACACTTAGAAGTCACCACACATCGCATGCAAGTCGTGTAGTTCTCACAACATTAATTGATAATGTCCCAATATTAGTCCATCATAACAAATGTAAATCATGCATATAATCACGTTTAGTCAGCGGAGGTTTCTATCTCCTCCTTTTTCGAGGTTTCAAACATAACCTCCACAGGGTCAATCTCAATATCCGAGCTCAAGTGCAATAACATGATCTGTGAAGATCTCTTCGGGTTTAATACCAGGATTTGATAAATCAACTCGGCGTGCAGTGGGAACGGAAGATCCAATAGAAGCATCCCATAAAGAGTGAGCACAAGGGCTCTCTCACAAGGTGAAAAGATCACAAAACAGATAGATAAACGAACAAGTAAAGAGGAACACATAAATGAGATATAAAATGCACACAATCCTAGCATGCAATCTACATGAAGGTTCTTGGTTATAGTCTAGGTCAAGCGTATTGCCTAATTCTCTATAACAATGGCTCTGATACCAATCTGTCACACCCCCGCTAAAGCGGAAAATGGGGATGTAACAAGATCGGGATCGTCATCACATGGTAAGCAATAGAGATGCAATATAATAAATGATGATAAAGCGTGTCATGACGAAACCCGACACAAAGGAACTTGTGTCGTGTTTAGTCAATGTTCACGACAACATACCATAAGCATAAACATGTTAAATGATTCACATAGACAAGTAGTAGACAATTGTAATGTGAATTCCCACAACCCGGGAACAAGTATCAAAAATGAAATTGTTTAATCAGACTACAACATTGTACCAAATGATTGTTTGCCAAATATGTTTAGTCTCAAAAATGCATCCTAGGGTCTCCACTAAGGCAGCACACCTAGATCCTCAGTTAGCATGATCACCTGAAAAGATATGCTCAAAATGGTCAACAAAATTGTTGGTGAGCTCGCAGGTTTAAATAGTAAATAAGTAATTGATGTTGTATAGTAAATGTTGTGGAATACCGTGAATACAGTTATAAGTAGTATAATCACATGACAATGAGCTTTGCAACCAAACCTAATGATGTACACACAGATCTTGTCGGAATATATTCACCCAAGGGCCCGTTCCTGGCCACTGATGGTACTAACTAGTATACCAACAAACAAGGGTAGGGGTGTCAACCCAGTAGTACTACCAATACCTATCCGTCGGTTCCCACACTGGAATTAAATAGTTTCAAAGAAAGTACCACACAGCGAACTCAAGCATGTATCAGATAAGTACTCACAAAACAGTAACACGTTGATTCCAAGTATGTAAATTGTATGTAAATTGTACAGCATTGAAAATGGGTGAGCATACTTTTCCCCCATGTTTGTAAATGATTGAAATGTTGTATAAGCATAAAAAGGGGCTACGAAACTCACTTGTTAGGTGGTAAGTATGAATGATCAAGGTTTCCAAATGTTGAATGCAATGAACGATCAAACACCTATTGACAGTTATTGTTAAGCATTCATGATATGTATAAAGTAAATGACAACGTTCGGTCGGTTCAGGTTGTATCGGTTCGGTCGCGTGTAACACACACAAGCTGACACACATATTAGATCTTATGTAGATCCAAGTACCAGAAATCGTTGCCATCATCGGTGATATTGTGTAAAAGTTCTGTTGTTATAAGAAAAGTATTTGTTAAATATTAGTAGTCCCAAATGGGTTGTTGATAATTGTAAAATGTTAGGTTGATTTGATTTGGAATAACATTAGTAAGTTTGATAGCGTTGACTTTAACATTGTCATTAGCAACGGCAACCGTGTCGATGTCACCTTAACATCACACGACATACACACACCACACACAAGAAGGAATTTACACACAACAACTTCAGTCGCACGACAGGACCAGACGCACAACTCAACACTCCATTCGCACGACTCAACCCTCATTCGTACGAATCAGCTTCATTCGTACGATTGAACCTTCATTCGTGCGACTGGCATTCAGTCGTACCACACAGCACTCAATTGCACGACTCAACCTCCATACGCACGAATCAGCTTCATTCGTACAACTGAACCTTCATTCGTACGATTGGCCTTCAGTCGTGCGATACACGCACAATCGCACACATCCATTCGCTCGCATGACTCAATCGCACACATTCATACAGTCGCACGACCCAGTCGCACGACACACCCAGTCGCACAACTCAGTCGCACGATTGACTCAGACGCATGGCTCAGTCGCACGACAGACCCAGACGCCAGAATGGCAGATTCGCGACTGCAGCTGTGCAGAGCAGCCTCCGGCTGCTCTGAGCATGAGTTTTACACAACAAGGACTTCCAGAAACACACTTCAAACACACACAAACAAGAAGCACACGCAGAAGGACATCACACGCACCCACACGACCTCATGTGTTCGGGTTGAACCCAAACACCAGAAACCCTAAAATGGACAGCAGAAAAACAAGCAAGAAAGGGACAACCAAGGTCATCTACCTGCAAGAATGGAGTAGACTCGGTTGTAGACGAAGTCTAGACGGTGAAAACGCAACGAAAATGAGCGGTTTTGGTGCAAGGAGGAGGAAGAAAGGTGAAGAAGAAGAAAAGAAGAAGAAGATGAAGATATGAAGGCTAGGGCTGGAAATGGGGTATTTATACCCAGCCCTAGTTTGGCAAAATGTTACATTTAGTCCCTACACTTAACCCCCAAGTTTCCCAAATTTGTTTCGGTTGAAAACGACTTTAATAGGTTAGTTATATTAATGATAAAAATATATTTAATGATATTTGTAACTTAAAAATGGTTTTATTAATGACGATAATATTATATAAAAATGGTAAATTTAGTGGTAACGATGACGAAAGTTTTAAAAGTTTTTAAAGATAGTATGCGTTAACGATACAAACACAAGAATAAAGACCATAAAGCAAGTATAATATCCACACGAATAGTTTATAAAGATGAGGAATGATCGAGCGAAGAAAAGTTAACGAAGTCCACGTTAATTGACGGACCTTTTGGTGACGGATGTCACACAAATGCTGCACTTCCCCCGGAACCTCTTCTTCTCCGGCGAACCTCTTGACATCGGCTGTTCGTCTCCTCGTCTCCCATGGATCAGTTTCTAGATTAACTATTGGCTATAGCTTTGGGTTTTTCTCGTTCACATGTCTGGGGATGAACATATATGTCCTCCTGTTTGGTTTGGTTTTTAATAATTTTTAGAGTAAATTACATGGATAGTCCCTAGGGTTTACACGTATTGCAACTTTAGTCCCTACTTTTAAAAAATTACAGTTGTGGGCCTATAGTATGCACGAAGTGCACGTTGGCAGTCTCTGACACTAACAGAGGTTAAGTTTAGCTGTTAAATGCATGTGAAATGTCCAAAATGCCCCTCTTATAACAATTAAATATATAAAAAAAAAAGATTTTAAATATCTTTTCCGGCAACACTTCCAGCTTCCTGCCCCATCCCCCTCCTGCCCACTCTAATCGCCACCTCCGGCCAACGGTTCCGATGGCCACCTTCTTTTCCTGCGAAACTTCCGACGACCACCATTTTTTCCCGCTGACACTTCCGACGGTCTTCTACTTTTCCAGCCACCTACTTTCAATGACCAAATTCACCTACTACGTTGACCCCTCACCTTGCTTGTGGGCGGATCCGACACCACCATCAATCTTGTATGGTTTAGGAGATCGAAATCGGAAGTAAAGATCTATTGAAATAACACATCGCAATCCAGATCCAGATGTTGTACGATGGGGAGCGGCGCTGAAGAACCACTAAGGTGGAAGATTGATGGCTGGTGACGACGGTTTCGAACCAGATCTACAGCGATGGTGGCGTTCTTGAATCAGATCTTGTTTTAGGCTGGTGGTAGAAGATCGATGGATGAAGATGATGTCGGGTGATTCAGCTTCCGATGAGCTGGAAGATCGATGATGATGAAGATGATGCCGAGTGATTTGATTTTCGCTAGTAGAAGTTGTATGTTGGTGGTAGACGTAGGGGGTGGTGGTGGTGGCAACCGTAGGGTGGTGGTAGTGGTGGTAGTCGCAGGGGGTGGTGATGGCAACCGTAGGGTCTTTTGGTATTTATAAGTTGGGTTGGAGGAGAAGAGGGATTAGTTTTTAGTGGGTCCCACTTAATTAAGGTAATTTTTATTTTTTATTTGTAGAAGGGTTTGTTATTTTCAAACACTTAACAAAGAAACTTAACCTCTGTTAGTGTCAGGGACTGCTAACGTGCACTTCTTGCATAGTATAGTCCCGCATCTGTAATTTTTTAAAAGTAGGAACTAAATTTGTAATACGTGTAAACCCCAGGGACTGTCTGTGTAATTTACTCTAATTTTTATTTATTTATGTTTAATAATCAACTTTGGTCAAATGATTAATTAATAATTTTCCCAAATCAAAATGTTTAAAGTTTACCCATTTCTCTTTCTTGTAGCGCAGTTGCGGTCTGCGGACTTGCCCGTTTAGCTGCTTTACCTGCCATGTTTCCTGGTTCTATTGTCATCGTCCGAAGGCTCAAATGAAAGCTCTTATTCTTCCTCATCATATCCATCCGAAACTCTCAATCTACGCCAGCAGATTCATTTCATCTTTAAGACCACAAAACCAATTCAATTTCATTCCTACGTTTGACCCTTATCAGTTCCTCGATGAATCTGCCAAATTACGAAATTACACACTTCAAGAAACCAAAATCATACATACCCATTTCCTCAGAACCAAATCCCTTCATTCCAACATCGAGATTTCTAACTTTCTGTTGCGAAGTTACTGTAAAGCCTCTGCTTTTGATTATGCACTCAAGGTGTTCGACACAATTCCCCAACCAGATGTTAGTTCTTGGAACCTTATTATCACGTCTCAGAATCAAAGTTCAAGGTATGCCGATTCTTGGGGAACCTTTTGTAAGTTACATTCTTTGGGGTTTTACCCTAATGAGTTTACATATGGGAATGCTCTTTCTGCTTGTATAGCTTTGAATTTTGTTAATGGTGGGAAACTACTTTACTCACTTGCCTTGAAACATGGTTTTTCTTTGGATGGTTATGTCCGAAGTGGGATGATAGATTTGTTTCTAAAGAGTTGCAGTTTTGATGATGCATTGAGAGTGTTTAATGATGAGTCTTGTGGCAATGTGGTATGTTGGAATGCTATGATTTCTGGTGCAATTAAACATAATGAGGATTACTTGGGTTTAAATCTTTTTCGACGAATGTGTTGTGGATTTCCTTCGCCAAATAGATTTACATTTCCTAGTGTTTTGGGTGCTTGTGGTAAACTTCAAGTACTTGAGCTAGGTAGAGTGGTTCATGGGTTAGCGGTCAAATATGGTGCGCAAGAAGACTTGGTTGTTGGGACTGCTATAGTTGACTTTTATGCTAAATGTGGTCAAGTAAATGAAGCTTTGAAGAAATTTTCACGAATGCCTATTCGAAATGTGGTTTCATGGACTGCCATGATCACAGGGTTTGTTCAGAAAGGCGAGTTTCAAACAGCCCTCCAGTTATTTAAAGAAATGATAATCCTGAATCAAGAAATCAACACTTACACTGTTACAAGCGTGCTTTCTGCTTGTGCTGACCCAATGTTGGTTAGAGAATCCTTTCAAATTCATTGTTGGATTTTTAAAACTGGGTTTTATTTGGATCAAACCGTCAAGAATTCTTTGATAAACTTGTACTCGTACATAGGAGCAATATCATTATCTGAGCAAGTATTTGAAGACATGCAAGATTTATTAAATCCAAGTGCATACGCAACAATGATAACTGCTTTTTGTCAAGATGGCGCATTGGATAGAGCTTTTAGTTTATTAAAGATAACACTTTTAGAAGGTTTGACACCAGATGTATCCTGCATATCAAGTCTCTTGAGTATTATTGATCTTCTAGAATTAGGGGAACAGATTCACTGCTATACACTTAAGACGAACTTATTAATCAATCATTTTGTGGGTTGTTCTCTTTTAACCATGTACTCGAAATGTGGTTGTTTAGACGAATCTTATCAGGTGTTTAGGCAAATTCCAGACAAAGATAAAGTTTCTTGGTCATCAATGATTTCTGGATTTACAGAACACGGGTATGCATGTCAGGCTATTGAGATATTCAGAGAAATGCTTTTAGTAGAAAACACTGATTTAGATGAAACAACATTAACAGCTTGCCTTGCAGCATGTTCTTCGCTTCAGTTTTTGAAAACTGGTAAAGAAATCCATGGGTTTTTTATCAGGCAAGCAGATAAAAGGTCTTTTTATGGTGGTAGTTCACTAGTTAATATGTATTCAAGATGTGGTGATTTGAAATCAGCTAAAAGGGTGTTTAATATGATGCCGTACAACGATCAAATATCATGTTCTTCACTAGTTTCGGGTTATGCTCAAAATGGGTACATTAAAGAAGCACTTAATTTGTTTCTTGACTTTAGATCATCAGGCTTAGAGGTTGATTCCTTCACAATATCTTCTGTTTTAGGAGCGGTAGGAGATCTGAACCATTCAGATACTGAAATAGGAATCAGGATTGGAATTCAGTTGCATGCCCATATCCTAAAACTTGGATTCGAATCAAGCGCTTCTGTTGGCAGTTCATTGGTCATGATGTATTCTAAATATGGAAACCTTGATGATTGTCTAAAAGGGTTTAATCAGATCAAAACACCAGATTTAATCAGCTGGACTTCCATGATTAACAGCTATGCACAACATGGAAAAGGATTAGAAGCATTAAAAGTATTTGAACTAATGAAGGAATCAGGAACCAAACCAGATCCAGTGACGTTTGTTGGCGTGTTGACTGCATGTAGCCATAGTGGTTTGGTCAAAGAGGGGTATTCTTATTTGAAGTCAATGGTTCAAGATTATGGAATTGAACCTGGTCAACGACATTACGCATGTATGGTAGATGTTCTTGGGCGGTCTGGTCGATTAAAAGAAGCTGAAAGATTTATCAGAAACATGCCTATTGAACCAGAATCTCTAGTGTGGGGTACACTTCTTGCGGCTTGTAAAGTGCATGGTGATGTGGAAATTGGAAAGATAGCAGCTAAGAAGTTTATTGAGTTGGAGCCATCTTCTGATGGTGGTTATGTAGCTTTTTCAAACATCTATGCTGACGTGGGCCAATGGGAACAAGTTTTGAAGATTAGAAATGAAATGAAAGATACTGGGATTAAGAAAGATCCAGGATGGAGTTATATATAGGGCATAGATTAGGGACTATATTAATTTTTAGAACTTTTGAAGATTAGAAATGATGTTGTTCTATATGATTCCTTTATTTTTCCTATGACGGAAGTAATTTAGTGGCAGATTCAGGATTTTCGGTATACTCACGATGACACGTATTTAGAAATTGGGTGCACATATATATGTGGGGGCAAAAGCAGAGGAGACACAAAAGGTCAAAAGGAACAGAAATAGACAAAGATTGATGGTTGTAGTTTTGAGATCTACAGATCATCGAAGCTTTCCCCTGAAACGTGAGGAAGAAGAATAACGGGAAATTAGGGCTATGCAGAAGGTTTGACGACATAAACTGGCCAATAATAACTACAACTGACCAGAAAGGAAGAAAATAATAGCAAAAATACCCAGTACAAGGTAAGACACTTGTTGATATCTTGGTGCTCCTGTATATCAGCAGATTTGCTACCCCATAATATATTATAAACAGGCTTTTGCTCCGAAACAGCTTGTTAGATTAAGCAGTTGCAAAATGTGATTTTTCCTCAACATAAATGAACTAGAATTCGAGAGTGTATCCATGATGTTTTTGGCTAAAAGTTTAATGAATCAATATCAGGTAGTCTTCAATCAATAACTGGTAGTATAACAGCATCGTGATACCAGGCAACAATTATCTATTTTCTGATTGAATAGCTATAAAAGCTCTGATACCATAAAAAATCGTAAGTAAACTGACAACTGCAGAAAGTGTTATGTTATTACATTAAAAACTAACACATTCACCTCTATATTAGAGATGATATGTTGATTAACTGAATACAAACTTGAACTGCATACAAAGTGAATACTAACCACATACAAGCTGCTCTAGTATAGTGGGTTTCATTCAAGTTGCCACAATACACATCATTTTGAATCCATTGAATTTGAATTGGTACTTTCTCCATTTAATTATTGTGAAGAAACATCTACAATCGGCCTTGGGTAGCTTTTTTTGTGTAAATATGCGTATAGCAAAAAAAGAACCGTATTTAAAATTAGGTTAGGTTATAAGTATTCATGTTAACTATGTGGCAATATGATCAAATATGGGACAGGTCTTTGGGAGCTATCCATGAAGCAAGAGAACTAATCTTACCCATTTAGTAATTTTGATCTCATGACCCGTTCTACACTAGAATGGTGTAAGATTTAGTACTACTTTTTAGTTTCAAATTTAAGTATTTTTAACGATGCTTAATGAGGAGGATAGGGGTCTCATTACCCGACCTACCAACATAAGGGTTGGCCTGATCCTATCCGACCCGGCTAGCTGTACATGGACAGGCAGTTTTGCTGACACAGATGTGCGTGGACAGTTACCACATGTCTTCCGAAAGGTGAGGAGGTCATTTTCCCACGATGCAAAACACAATTTTCCCCTCTTAAATAGTCCAGTCATGTTGCACAACAAAGGTATTAAATACTTATCACTGCGCACGTAGCTCTCGAGGAATATCATATTAAGAAAAAACGATACTTATTCTCACGACCGTGGTTGGTCACAGAGTCACCCTCCGGGTCCTCTCTGTGACGAGGCTAACGATGCCTTTTTTTGCAGGATATAATGAGTTCACGCCTTTGTCCCAGACATTCTTTATCCAAAAAACATTGACTAGGAAATTTGACGTAGGTCACCCTCCTCCAATTCAAGGTCGGCACTAAATAATTTAATCAATCAAATAACCTTCAAACGCGATCCTTTTTTTTCCTTTTTTATGTATAATTTGTCAAAACCTTTTTCATATAATCAATAAATATTTGTTCACATGTGAATTAACATTGTTTATTACTAGAACTCTAATTCAGCTAGGTTTTTATATTTGCATTTAGTTTAAACTTGCGTGTGAACTACTATTTGTTTTCCACAGTTAACTACTACTTATGAGATATTGCTTTAATCATAAAGTCACTCATTCACCTATATTTTAAACTAAAGTGAAGAAGAAGTAGTCTTTTTGTTTTTAGGTTTTGACCACAGGATATTTACATTTTGCTCCTCACATTTTCTTATATGTAGCCAGAAAACGACATACTATAGAGAGAGAAAGAGTGAAATGGTGGTTGGTGTCGCCCGAGACCGCGGAGTCGGTGACCTCTCCGGCTTGGCTGTCTATGCTATCCCCGTCGACGATGGCCGGTTCCGGTTGTCTAGCGAGAAAGGTTCCATGGTGTTGCTATGGACGCCGGAGGCGGTGGGCGGTCCGGCTTGGCCGCCGTCTCCTGGCCTCACGTCGACGATGCAATCCTGCTGCTCCTCTCTCTCTCCACCATTCGATCGTGTTTCAAGCTTCATTTGCTCCGTTTGGGATTCTTGTTGGGTTCGACCCTACCTACAGGGTTTTGAGGGGTTGTCGCCGTGTGAGGTCATTCGCTTCTTCACTGTTGTGTTTCCAGAAAGGCGGCCCTCTATACTTCAATGGTGTTCCTCTGATTTCACATGCAGGCCAAGTAGCCATAAGTACAACTGATAAGGGTTGTTAGAGCTTTGATTGAACCCATATTCGGTTGGGGAAAGCCCTTTTGAACCAAGGTTTCTGTTTAATCGATGATGATGAATATGAACCTATGTTAGATCTGCTTTTTTAGGGTCTCAAACTCTCTATTGTGGTGGGTTGTCAAGCACCATGCACTTGGGTTTTTTCATGGTTTTCATGGCCCTTTTCAACATTACTTTCTATTTCATCGATGAAGATGGGTGCCAACTCATCTAAGATCCACCGCATTTAATCCAGTTGAGGCCATGATGCAGAAGGAATATAATCCTTCGTTGTTTTGGCGTGGCATTCGTGTAGGATGCAGCCTCAATGGGGTCGCCTTCCTGAGTCTCCAAGCATCCTAACCGACTGTTGTTAGTGGCATGTGCTGGTGCTATTGTCTTGTTGACCATGTTAAACTAATTGCGTGTGTTCTTCATTCTATGCTGGTCATGTTAAACTATTGTGTTGGCAATATTAAAATTTTTGCTCGATGATGATTTGCAAGGCACGTCTGGGAGTTATTTTGGTTCTAAATATGATTTTTGTGAGTCTTTGTTTATAAATTGGAATAGCCCGAGCCTTATCCCATTAGGGTTCTTTAGTTGTTTGGTTGCTTCTCTTGGTGTATTGAGACAACTATATGTGATAATGGTTGGTCGTGTTATTTCGCTTGCTACACCACTGTTTCCATGTTAGAGTCATGATGACATGGGTAGGGTGGTATCGTTTGCTTTGGTATGGTTATCGCTTACACTTAGCAACCACAACTAAAAACCCGTTCAGAATCCTATGCGCAACACGCACAACTGTCATACAGTAGTTAAATTTATGCATTCTATTTATATCCGTCCTCATGTGAACTAGCTTTATATTTGTTCAAATAGAACTAGTGTTTACACAAATGTGTCCTAGTTTTAGTTCACATGTGTACAAACATTGTGCATAATGTTTGTACGCATGTAAATGAGTGCTAGGCACAAAAATATAACACAAAGATATGTTTACGTGATGAAATATGTTATACATTATTAAAATTTTATCAAAGGATTAAAAATATTTAAACTACTATATTGGTAATTTATCATTTCTTTTTGTCACTAAGAGCATTCACAACCCGTTCTCTATAAATCTATGAGTGCGTTTCTATATTATAGAGAATGGTTATTAGTGGTTGTGAGTGGAGGATAGAGAACATGTTACTGTTTATATTTATATTTGGTAAAGCACTATTCATCTCTATTAATTTTTTAATATTTTTTGAATGTGGTTATGAGTAGAGGAAAAAGAAAATGTAATGATAAAGTACAAAAAAATATTATTTTATTGAAAAAGAGAGAGAAAAAATAGTGATTTTTTGTGTTGTTAGGACTAGAATCAGTAGATCTAGTTCATTATGTATAGGCTTAGTACTTGAATTAATATCTTTAATAAATTTTTGTAATTCATCATTGTGTATGCATTAAATATATAGGTTAACCCATTTATATGTGTGTTGGTTTATGTATGGTTGCAGGTACAATCATTATAATTGGTCAATTTATGAAATTGACCAAGTGTAAGAAACATCTACGGATGAACATTTTGTTCTTCCGTAGATATATTTTTACAAGTAATTTTTACATCCGAAGATCTTCTGCGGATGAACAACCAGAAAGTTTACAAGTTTACTTCGGAAGAATAACTTTCCTTCGAAAGAATACATCATCTACGGAAGAACAAATTCCTACTGAAGACTCTTCCTGCAAAGTCCAATCACCTGTATTATACAAGTGTTACAAGTCAACAAGTCAACAAGGCAGTTATGCGAATCCCGAGAAATCCGATGATTCCTTAATTGAAACTTTTGGAGCTGGAAAATATAGTCTATATTATCAACACTATGAAAGTCAACAAAAGTCAACGTCACGGTCAAAGTCAACAAAAGTCAAACCCGACACGCTCGAGACGAGGAACCGAGACAAGACGTTGAAGATTTAAATGACTAGGAGTTTTATTGTAATAAATATATTTTGTGTGAACAAAATATATTTTATCTTGTTTTTAGTCATTTTTATGCTTAATATGTAATTTTGTATTAATTAGCCTAAGTCTAGGGGGTTAAGTGCAATTAGTGAATCTTAGTCTAGACTATAAATAGCCTAATTGTAATTAGAATTAGGTTGATGGTTGAATGACCAATTGATTGAGGGTTTTACTTGTAAACAATATTATTAGCAATCAAGAGAGATCAAAGGGATTTTCATTGTGTTCATCATATTTTGATCTAATTCTTCATGATTTGATTCAAGTTTGTTCATCTTGGAGTTACAATTTGGTATCAGAGCCAATTTGGATCAAATTCACTGAAGATTTGAAGAGTTTTAGAGAGAAGAGTTGAGGTTTGGTTGTTTTTGTTCAATATCAAGTTTTCATCAATTCGGATTAGATTTGAGTGTTATTGATATGGAAATTGATTGAAGTTTGCTTTATTATTGGTTGGGAAAGCTCTGTTAATCATCAGATTTCAAATCCATTGAGATTTGGGCGATTTCAGATTGATTTTGAGGTGAAAAAGGGGTTTGAGAGATCGACCAGCGAAACTGTTGTTCTTACAGCGAAACTGTCATCTTCATTCAGCGAAATTATGGTTTATTTTGGATCTGAAGTTGTTTTCTAGAGTTTCAGCGAAAGTACTCCCTTGAACGAAAGTTCAATAGTGTTTTTGACCAATCATCAAGCGAAATTGCTGCCGAATTTATCTCTGAACGAAAGTTCAAGCTTGTTTCCTCGCGAACTTATCAGCGAAACTAAGCCATTTGTGACATTCGGCTAGCGAAACTGCTGCCGAATTTCCAGCGAAACTACTGTTGGCTAAGCGAAACTAGAGTTCACAGCGAAACTAGCTCTGCGAAACTATAATTTCAGCGAAACTATCATTTCTTCAGCGAAATTCGAATGTTAAAGATGACTTTTTTCCCCTAGTTGGGATTAATTGAGTTCATTCCGATAAAGAAATTTTCACTGATTTTGAATGATTTATTAAAAAAAAAAAAACAAGCTGACCTGGCAGCTTGACCCCAGTTGCTAAGATTTTCTAGCGTGACATTTACAAATAATATTTTTCCCGGGGAGAATTATTTTACAATTTTTGGGAAAAATATTTTTGGGGCGTTTAATTGTTTAAAACAATAAAAATAAATATGGCTTTTGCAGAATTGATTAAATCCTTCGAATCAGATAATCTCACAACGGCACAAAGCCGGTTTGATTCTTTTGCAGCAATGAAGAAAGAAAATTTGTCAGATTTGATTGATCGATTCTTAAAGGTGGCAAATAATCTAAAGAAGCATGTTCCTGATCTCAGTAATCATGAACAGATTCAAAAGCTTCTAGACTCTCTTCTCTCGTCTGCATGGAATCATCAAGTTAAAATGCTGAAGCAAGAAAGAGGTTATGTCGACACAAAACTTATGGATATGATCAACAAGCTAAAATCTCTCGAGTTGGATATCCAAAGAAACAAATTTCAGCAAGCCGTGTTCCCTCATCAAACCACACGCTTAATACTGATCTTGTTTCTTCTGTAACAAGCATACTTGATTACAAATTGAGATGATTGAAAAGTTGAAGTTATGAGGACTGATTCGGATTTTAACTCTAAATTCAGAGAAACTGTTGAAGAGAATCGTGAAGCTCTAAGAGTCGACAATGACAGTAAACCAGAGTCTATGAGAACCGATGATGATAAGGCTGGAAAAGCTGATAAAAGAGAGAAAGAGTCTAAGGTTGACAAGATGCTGAAGGTCAAAGAAGAGGAACAACAAGAAATCACATTGGTTTGCAACTGTGAAAAGAGCTTAGCTGCCGAACGAACTATCATGGGTCTTCCTTATGAGACTGTTCAGGATATGTGTTCTTCGTCATGCAAAATCCGGTTATTTGGGATTTATAAGGCAAACAGATTGTTATTGGAAAACGAAAAAGAATTAAAAACAATCAATCAGGAATTAAAGAAAAATGAAATTGCTTTTTCAAGAAAACTTAATGAAGCATTGGCTGAAAATGATCTTTTAAGAAGAACCATTTTGGAGCGTAACGTTGAAATTAATATTTTGAAAGAAAAGGCTGTTTAGATCAATTTGAAACAACTCAGCTTCAAACAAAGCTTGATAAATGGAACATTTCACACATGAAAAAGGATGAGCTTATTGCTAAACAACAAGGGGTGCGGGTAAAACATGGGATTGGATATAAATCTGATGGTGAAACTGTATTTAATTCAGTTCCACCTCCTTCTACTTTATGTTATTCACCAATTCCCAGACCTCATTCAACAAATGATTTGATTGAAGCTACAGAAACTAATCTTAAAGAGGTTAGAGATGTGCAGGATTCTCCAGTAGGTTTGGGATTCCTCAAGCAAGGGTCTGATAAGAAGATTAATAACGATTCCACTTCTGATGCTCAAACACCAATATCAGTTTCTTCTCCAACTTTCTTCAACAAATTCAAATCAGGTAACATCCCTCGTTTGTTCCCGTCAAGTTTGTCAAAGAAGGAACAATTGTTGAATCATCAGGCAATCAGAATCCTATAAGCGAAGCCAACAATTAGGAGGTGTCAATCAAGATCCTTTGGAAGCAGATCTGTGTATACGAGACTGGATAAGCTCAGATGATGAATCAAACACAGAGGAGTGTGTTGGTTCTTCACAGATCGAGATATCTTCTGACATTGTCAAGTATCGAAAGCTTCCAAAAGTTGAATCAAGAGACCGATACGGATCTCTTCTCCAGTTGCAAAGCATCCCAGTAAATCAGAAAGATCTCATTCACTACTCAGCACACGAGAACTACAGAACAAGCAAGAATCGGCTACAAGCTCCAAGCAATCCTCATCACCACCTCCACAACACGGGACTACAAAGAATCAAAAGCTTTTCAAGGCTTGTTTTGAGTGTGGGAAAAGAAGGGCATGTGGTAAAGAAATGTCCTCAAAGGCTTGCTACGAATGGTAAAGACAAAACAAATTGCTTCTCCAAATGTAAGTATAAAAAGAA
This sequence comes from Flaveria ramosissima, assembly GCA_025215565.1. Classification (NCBI taxonomy): domain Eukaryota; kingdom Viridiplantae; phylum Streptophyta; class Magnoliopsida; order Asterales; family Asteraceae; genus Flaveria; species Flaveria ramosissima. Next base: position 57,155,506 of record CM046045.1, read on the forward strand.
TGTTCCAGACGGTAAAGGCAACACGGGTTGCTTCTCTGGATCAAGAGGTAAAAAGCAACACACATCTTTGAATAGTTGGATGAAAAACCCTCTATCCAAACCTTTTCATGTGAAGCCGGTTCACATGATTCAAAGATTAAAATGACCAAAGGTTTCAAACCAAATTCTTTTCCTTCCGGTCTTAAACAGAAAATGATTTCCAAATTTAATTCATTCAAATCCAAGTTAATTGAACCGAAGCAAATTTGGCAAATTAAAAAGAAGAATACAACAATCCCCGATCGTTTAAACGGTTGTGTGCAGAAGCTTGTTACTTATCTGGATGAAAAAGGAACTTCCAGGACTACGATGGCCTGGGTTTCCCTTTCTAACTAATTTGTTAATGAGTGCAGGAACAATTCAGGAGGACTGTTAGTAATCCGGTTTACTGACAGAGATTGTTTTTGATTCAAATTTGAGGCGGAACAAACAGGTTAAGGTCATGGTATTTTATCCACAATCTGGATATTTATATGCACAATCACCGTTCTCACTTCACAATCACTCACTGCTATTTCTTGAGAATTCATTTCTTATCTTCATATCAGTGTAGTTTGGAAGACCTTCTTTGATAAATTTTTATTTTTGTACAGTTTAAAAAAAATTTAATTAAAAAAATTAAAAAAAATAAAAAAAATTAAAAAAATAAAAAATAAATATAAATATAAAATAAAAAAGTTTGCAAAAATAAAAATTTAGGGGGAGAGTATATGTAAATAAAAATGAAAAGAGAAATGGGAACTTGATTCGAGATGATTGAGAAATGATTGTATATCTTCTTAAAATGCTTGTTTTTGCATGACTTGCGTTTATAAAATGAGAAATGATAGTAACTGATGCTGTTATCTGATTACATCTTATTTTTAAGTGCAAATAATAGAAAAATAAACAGATTCTTTAATGATATGCTTGGTAGACTCAGTCTGAAGAATAAAGTAGACAGCAGTATGATTATTTAAATTAAAATATATGCTTAAGGATGTCTGGATTTACGCAATCATTTGGCCTGCACGAAAACTGAGTCCCGACAAAAATTGGATTGAGAATTGATCTTTCACCCACCATGATACAAATCATATAAGCCATATATTTGAGCCATGTCTGGTGTATTTATGTGTCTTGTGTCTGTGCTAATCTCCTCTGCTGTACGGAAGTACTGACCTGGAGTGATGATCTCCTCTGCTGTACGATAGTACTGACCTGGAGCTCTCATCGGCACATGATTAAATGGTCATCTCCTTTGTTATACGTGAGTATAGACCTGGAGCTCTCACCATTTTGGTCTAGGTAGTGTCAAATCATCTAATTCATCACAGAATGCAATATTCTGTTGATAATCACTTGCACACTAATGCACACGCCTTGCTCTATAAAGATCGTAACAAAATTCAAGAAATCCTGAGGTTGGGTGAGGGTTTTTGCCAAATGATTGTGGGGTCCTAGCATTCTAAAGCATTTAATCGAACCTTAATGAATCATCTTCTGCTTGTTGAAAAAGATAGGGCATGAGTTTAAGTGGACAAACATACCAGCAATCGTTATTGATCTGTTTGACAATTTCAAAAAATTCAAAGACTGTGTTATTAGATTCAGTTATCAATGTGATCTCATTGCTTGTCGATGATTAAATTCATCTTTGTGCTAAAGTATATCTTGAGGATGTGATCTCATGATGATTCAGTTCTCGGTTATAAAAAATATAGATAAAAAAGAAATGTTATAATAAATGTATATAATAAAAATAAAAATATAATAAATTTTTAGTTCAAAATTTCTTTTAGGTCTTCCATATTATGCTGTTACAATTTTATCATTTCATGCATTTCACGAAAATTGCGCACAAACACGGGTTCGCTTGTTTTTCACACACTAAATAAACACGGGTTTATTTTGTTAAAATGAAATGATCTAATTAGAAATGTCGAGATTGTGTTTGTGAATGTGTTTCAGATTTTGTTTTAAGTGATGGCCGATCATCAGTTAAGCAGTGTTACCTGATCAGAGAGCTTGTTCCTCAAGTTTGCAGAAGATACCGAGCTAGGAATCCTCCTCCTACATCTTCTGAAGCACTCAAGATTAAAGATTTGGGAAACCTGTTCCAATATCCATGTAAAGCTTGCACTCGAAAAGGGGGAGCATATAAATAGGGGGAGCTTATGAGATGAAAAAAAAATCTTTCTCATCAGATTCAGAAAGATTCAAATTGAAGATCTTTCTATTGTTGACTTCTCGATGCTGAATTCGTATGAAGACGTTGATAATGATAGACTAAGGGGGAGTATGTTGGAGCTGGAAAATATAGTCTATATTATCAACACTATGAAAGTCAACAAAAGTCAACGTCACGGTCAAAGTCAACAAAAGTCAAACCCGACACGCTCGAGACGAGGAACCGAGACAAGACGTGAAGATTTAATGACTAGGAGTTTTATTGTAATAAATATATTTTGGTGAACAAATATATTTTAAATCTTGTTTTTATAGTCATTTTTTAGCTTAAATATGTAATTTTGTATTAATTACCGCCTAGTCTGGGGGTTCGTGTTCAATTAGTGAATCTTAGTTCTAGACCTAATAATACCATAATTGTAATTATGATATTAGGTTGAATTGTTGAAGACCAATTGATTGAGGGTTTTACTTGAAACAATAGTTATAGGCAATCAAGATAGAATCATTAAGGGGATTTCATTGTGTTCATCATATTTTGATCTAATTCTTCATGATTTGATTCAAGTTTGATCATCTTGGAGTTACAGAAACAAATCAAATCCCAAGAGATCCGGTGTTTCCTATAACTGAAACATCATTGTCTATATATATGGATCCTAGGTTTCGATTCAAGGACGATTGAGTTAGACGATTGATTGATCGAGAACAGCAATAGCAATACGACAATCACTTCAAAGTCTTTCAATCAAACCCTAGCAGCCATTACATCATAGCATTCTTTAATATCATTCGTTCAATACATTTGTAATCATTAACATGTTCTAATGAAATACTGATTAATCATTAATTGTGTTTTGTTACGTGTGTTCTTGTCATTTATTGATATTTAAAGTTGTTTAAAACAATTAAACCAAATCAACGTTAATTCCGCAAACGTTGACTTGACATCAATTGACACTGATAATTCCTGTTGACGATCCTTGGATTCACAGGTGGTATCAGAGCCAAGTGCTCATTGATTTAGATCGATTGATCTATCAGTGTTAGTTGTGTTTAATTGAGTTTAATTTCGTTTAACTGCAATCGTTTTAATTAACTTGTTTCTATATTCAAATCAATTGAATAGCAGATCTTGTTAATTATTTTCATCAATTAACATCATGAACAACTTCAGTGGTTCATCTTACCAACCTCCGAAGTTGGAAACAAAAGCAGACTTCAAGTCGTGGAAAATCAAGTTCAAGAATCATGTAAACTGTACTGATTCTGACTTATGGATATCCATCACTGAAGGTCCTTATATTCCACCCACTCTTGGGCCGGATTATAATGACAAAAATCAACTAATCAGTACCAAAGATCTATCACCTGATGATGTCAAAAATGTTAAAGTTGATATAAAAGCATACAGTTTGCTTAGTATGGCTTTACCTGAAGAGATATTAATCAGGTGTGAGAACTATAAAACAACACACTCCTTGTGGAAGATACTTCACACTCTCTGTTGATACATGTATGTACCTAGATCATGATATGAATGTAATAGATCTTGTTTGTTCTTACACTGATGTAATGTTTGGAATATAAATGAAATGAGATTGGTTATTTGTGATTTATAATGTCTAATATTTCATTAATGAGTCGATGTTGAATTGGTTAAATAGGTTTGTGATTGTTTGAATTGATACACATAATGTTATATTAATGAACACATTCAAACTTAACATAATGAACTTCTCATGCGAATGGCCCTTACAAATGGACCATACGCATGAATAACTTCATGCGAATGACTCAGTCGCACGACTGAACCAGGAGACTGGATCAGTCGTATGATTGTAACGTAAGATTGGCTCAGTCGCACGACTGAACACTCAGTCGTGCGGATGAATCAACCGCATGGTTCAATCGCACGACTGAACCATACTAATGGTTCAGTCGCCTGAATGAACAATACTAACCTATAAATACCACCCAATTCGTGGAAAAACGTAAGCATTCATTCTATTTCGACTCCAGACGTACCCTAGCCGTCCAGAAGCCTCCAAGTTCATACTCCAAGTTCATAGAACGCTGTAGATCGATTCCTAATCGATTCTTAACGTTTGATTCAATACTTTATTGATTCTACGTGCGTTCTCACTGATTGGATCGCCAATCAAATAGGATTCCGCACTATTTGGTTTGGTTTACACGTTAATCAGTTGGTATTTCGTTCAAATACCAGGTCCTAACAAGTGGTATCAGAGCATTGGCTCTTGATTACGTGTGATTCAATCAAGTTTGATACAAAGTTTGTGTTTTTACACTAAAAACGCAATCTTTTTGTGTCAAAAGTTGTCTTGGACGTCCCCTGCTCATAAAGTTTTGGTTTCTACGGCATTAGGCGATTAGGGTTGGTGAAAATTCGGATTTTTACGGCCAAAACACGTTTAACCTAGAAATTTTCGCAAAACAGCAGCTTCAGTCGCACGATTGACCCAATCGCACGACTGGACTTCATTCGCATCCTCCAGACGCACGATTGGACTGAGTCGCATCTTCATTCGTACGACTGAATCATCCGTTCGCAGTGTTCATACGCATCAGCTTCATTCGCACGACTGGACAAATCGCTCAGTTCAGCCGCACGATTGAACCAGTCGCATAGTTCATTCGCACGGATAGCCCATTCGCATCACCCAGTCGCACTTGTTGACAGATTGTTTAGTAGACTTAAAGTTAATCAACATGGAAGATCAGATGTCAGCGTTTATAGCCGGGAAGGACTCAAGGATCCAGAACTTACTGTTACTAGAGAGTGAGATGGGGAATCATAATAAACCCCCAAAGCTCTTAACGTTAGATGAGTTTCCCCACTGGAAACAACGTTTTAAGATCTACCTCAATGGAGTGGATCCAAATTTGTGGGAAGCTATTGAGATAGGCTACAGTATGCCGGTGGGAGCCAATGGGGTAAAGCTTACTTTAGGAGGAATGACTGATGCTCAGAAAGTTAAGTATAATGCAGAAAAGAGAGTCTATGCATTGATAACACAGTCTATTCCTAAAGATATTTTCCACCAGTACTCGGAGAATAAGCAAGCCAAGAAATTGTGGGATGAGCTGGAAAAGAGATATGACGGGAATGCTTCGCTGAAGGCAATTAAGGCTAAGGAGTTAAAGAAAGAATTTGACAACTTCTCATCGATGGGAAACGAGAGTTTAGACGATGTTATTGATAGATTTTACCATCTGATGAGTGAACTGCATACACATGGGGTTGCTACTACCATGGAAGAAAAAGTGTCAAATTTTGCAGACGGATTGCCAGAAAAATGGGCTTCATTTGTGTCAAATCTGAGACAGAATGAAATGTTGGCAAAGTTGGATATCAATGACTTCATTCTAAAGCTGCGAGAAGAAGCACTTAGGATGAAGTACCGAGCTCAGAAGTCCTCATACACTCAGAATCCAGCTTTGTACAATGCCACTCCTCAAGCTAAGACATCTGGAGCACCTCTTCAGACTGCATTTGTGTCTAGCTCATCTGGTCCCTCACAAGCTTCTCCTTCAGGATCAGAACGTCAGGGTCTTCTTGTACCCATTACATTGGATCTGAAGCAAATGCTACTAGACTGAAGACCGAGAACCTTGGAAACGTGACAGTAGAAGTAGCTTGAGAGCACATGGATCTCTTGGCAGCAGTGGTTCATTCCTATGATGGACTTGTTGCTGGAAAAATTGGAAACTGCCATCTGGCAGATGAGGACTACGAGCAGGTAGACGAGAATGAGCTAGAGAGGATGGACATTATGTGGGCCTTAGCAAGTGCTGTTCGGAGGGCGAAGAAGTTTGTGAAAAAGACCGGACAGAACTTGGTTGCTACTAAGGATACCACATTTGGCTTTGACAAGAGTAAGGTGACCTGCTTCAACTGTGGAGAAAAGGGGCACTTCAAAAGAGAATGTGTAAAGCCAAAGAAGACTGGGAACGGGAATCCATTCTCGTCCTTCACTCGTCAAGACAAGCAAGCTAGCAGTTCTACTTCATCAAGCAAGGATCCAAAAGCCTTGACTGCCCATGATGATGAAGGACAGGACTGGAGCTTTCGGTTTGTCTCTCCGGGAGAATCCAACATTGCGAGCGTAGAAGACTTAGATGATGATTCCGCGAGTGAAGGAGATATTGCAGTTGAGATAGCGATGTCAAATATTGAAGAGACAACTGCAACTGAGGTCAGCTACAAGCCTGAAGAAGGGACGTCCACAGCAAAGACAGAATCACCAGAACCAGAGACATCTGATGCTGCGTTGATGGCAAATTCTTCTGAAACTCCTCAGGTAAGTACCACTGACCAACTGTTTCAAAATCATGCTTGTTCTGATTGTAATACATTTAGAGATAGCATAGATCAGAAATTTGCTAGGTTATTAGATCATAATGATAACTTAGTAAAGGATTTGCAACTGTGCACTGAGGCTAATAGAGTTTTAAAACAAAATGAGCATAGTTACAAAGAAAAGATAGACCTTTTGACTAAACAGCTTAGGAAACTGAAGTAGTAGCATTTAACCAAGCTAATGACATTAGGTACTATCTTAACTCCCTAGAAGACACTAAGAAGCAAAAGGCAGTTTTAGAAGTAGAAGTAAACTCTTTAAAGCAAAAACTGCACAGTTGGACAAGTTCATCACATATTGTCCAACACTTAGTGAGAGAACGTAACAACGGGGAGGGTTTGGGTTATAAAGTGGTTCCACCACCACCTGAGACCTTGATGAACACTAAGAGTAGACCAATAAATAACAATCCCATCAAGGATCATGTGGTGTCTACTCCTCTTGTTAGTGATCCAGATTCCTCATGTTCATCAATTGAATCTGGAACAAAACAAAAGGAGGCCACTTCAAAGGCAAAGGGTAAAATGCCTTGTGTTAATCTGGAAAAAGAATTTGAAAAGGTTAATATAAAGTCAGGGTCAAACAAAGTCAAATCTGAACCTAAAAAGACTGTTAATGTTAATCTTTCACAAGTTTCATGTCAAAAACCAGTTAACCAAAAAGAAAAAGATGTTAAAAATGTTAAAACAATTAATTTTGTTAAACAAGAGAAAACATCAAAAGAAACAGAGTCAAAACCCAAACTAAGTGATGTTACTAGAGTGTCACACACATCTCCACAAAGAAAGTTTAATCATAAAGTTGATAGCAGGTCCTGCTACAACTGTGGAGAGTGTGGACACATTGCTTCCTTTTGTCCTTACTATCAGACACCTAGGAAGAAGATTGAACTTCAGGATTCAAAACCTAGGTCTTCTAAGAGGAGTTCTTTAACTCCACCTAGAAGAACTAGTGAACCCAAAGTTCAACCCATTAGCCAGTCGACTGTTTATCACAAACAGGCCTTGCACAAATCTGGCTTATGGAAAGAAAAGTCATCCTCTGTGTCTGATAATGATGACAAGAAGGAACCTGAGCTACCCTCACCTTCTAAAGGTCAATGGGTTGAATTCATGATGTGTGATGCCTCTGGGAAACCCAAGCCAGTAAGGCTTGGGTTCCTAACCTAAACTAATGTTTTACATTGTATGTGCAGGGTGTTCGCTACAGTGCTGAAACCAACACGTGGATTGTAGACAGCGGAGCATCCAGGCACATGACAGGAAACAGGGCTCTTTTATCAAACGTCAAACAAATAAAAGGAGGGCATGTTTCGTTTGCTGGTAACAAAGGAGGCTATATCACAGCTCAGGGAGAGGTTGGAAATCAGAAAGTTAAGTTTGATAAGGTGAACTACGTTCAACAACTTCAAAACAACTTACTTTCTGTTTCCCAAATATGTGATAAAGGTTTTAAAGTCATATTCGACAACAAGAAGTGTTACGTCTTAAAGAAAGACTACGTGATTCCGGAGGACCAAGTTCTGATGACAGCTTCAAGATATAAAGACCTTTATGTTTTGGATCTCTCAACGGCTTCTACAACGGATCATGAAGTTCAGTGCTTTCTATCAAAAGCTACTGAGAAGGACTCCATCTCCTGGCATAGGAGAATGGGACACATTAATCAACGGAAGATGAATCACTTGATCCAGAAGGATCTCGTGAGAGGAGTTAACGTCAAGAATTTCCAACTTCCTGATTTTTGTGTAGCTTGCAAGAAAGGCAAACAGACGAAGAAGTCTCATAAGGAAAAGAAAGTTCATTCTATCGAACTTCCTCTTGAACTTCTTCACATGGATCTGTTTGGTCCAGTCAGTACAAAGAGCATTGCAGGTGACTTGTACTGTTTTGTGGTTACTGATGACTACTCAAGATTCTCTTGGGTAATGTTTCTGAAGTCCAAATCAGAAACATTTGAGTCATTCAAGGAGTTAGTAACCACACTGGAATCTCTCTACAAGCTGAAGGTGAGACAAGTACGCTCAGACAACGGGACTGAATTCAAGAATCAGTGGATGGAGGCTTACTGCAAGGAAAAGGGAATTGTGCACCAATTCACTTCTGCCTACACGCCTCAGATGAATGGTGTTGCTGAGAGAAAGAATAGAAGCTTGATAGAGACAGCACGGACAATGCTGGCAGACTCGAAACTGCCTATCCAATTCTGGAATGAGGCAGTGGCAAATGCATGTTATACATTGAATCGAGTTCTGATAGTCAAGCGCCACGGAAAGACATGTTACGAGCTACTACAACGACGTAAACCTAATCTGGAGTATCTCGAACCATTTGGCGCGCCGTGCACACTTCTGAAGAAGACTCAAGAAGGTAAATTCAGCGAGAAGGCTGATGAAGGGATCTTCCTAGGATACAACATACCGAACAAGAGAGTTTACAACAACTCAACGGGTTTAGTAGAAGTGTGGTGTAATGTTGATGTTCAGAGATATACCACACCACCTACTGGCAAAGGACCCGCCTACTTTTTCGACTATGATGGATTCTTCAAGTCCTTCAACATCCCTATCTCTCCTTCTGATGACGAGTTAGCTACACGGATGATGTATGACATCTTGAATACACCATCTCTTGATTCAACATCATCGAGCTCACAGGGAGAATCATCTAATCACTCAGGGGGAGTAGTCGACGACAGTGACTCCTCCTCAGAAGATGAAGCTGAAGAAGATGACCAGAACAGTCAGGAGGAACAGGTTCCAGTTCCTGAAAGTCCACAAGCATCTAACAGTGATGCACCTTCGACTTCGGAACCTCAAACTCCATCTACCTCAGATGCAGAACCAAATGTTCATAATCTTGGCTCTGAGGTAGCTGTTCCTACTACTCCAGGATCACGTCTAAATGTCTATCATCCCCTAGACAATGTCATTGGGGATGTCAGATCAGGAGTACAAACCAGAAATCAGCTGTACTCAGCTGATTATGCCTCGGTTATGGAAAAGGGATACATTCATGATGGTGCTTATCGGTGTTTTGTCTCGCAGTTTGAGCCAAAATACGTCAGTGAAGCACTAAACGATGAGGCGTGGGTGAGTGCCATGCAAGAAGAACTTCTTCAGTTCAAGAAGTTAGGTGTATGGACTCTGGTAGATAGACCTAAAGGTGCTAAGGTCATTGGCACCAAATGGGTCTTGAAATGCAAGAAGGATGACCAAGGTGTCATTATCAGGAACAAGGCTCGACTGGTGGTTCAGGGATTTCGCCAAGTCGAGGGGATTGATTACAATGAAGTGTTTGCACCCGTGGCAAGGATGGAAGCCATCCGTATCTTCCTTGCCTATGCATCATATATGAAGATTAAAGTCTATCAATTAGATGTGAAGAGTGCATTCCTTCATGGAGAAATTCGACAGACAGTTTATGTCAGTCAACCCGAGGGATTTGAAGATCCTTATCATCGGGACAGAGTTTACAAACTCGACAAGGCCTTATACGGGCTTCATCAAGCTCCAAGGGCCTGGTATGAGAAACTCTCGACTCATCTTGTGAAACACGGCTTTCGCAGGGGAGTCATTGACTGCACGCTGTTCATCAAAGAAAAAGATGGAGACCTACTGCTAGTACAGATCTATGTCGATGACATAATCTTCGGTTCAAAGAACGAAGAATTATGCAAAGAGTTTGAAGCAGTTATGAAGAAAGAGTTTGAGATGAGTGCTATGGGGGAGATGAAATTCTTTCTCGGGTTACAGGTGGATCAGACACCAAAAGGGATCTTTCTACATCAGACCAAGTATGTGGGAGACATTCTCAGTCGGTTTGACATGGAGAATGCTTCTGCAGCTGGGACTCCACTTGCTACAAATCATGATATAGCACCTGACGAAAATGGAGATCTGGTAGATGCCACAATGTACCGAGGAATGATTGGATCCCTCATGTACCTCACTGCCTCAAGACCTGATATCATGTATGCTACATGTTTATGTTCTAGATATCAGGCTAAGCCTAAGGTTAACCATCTGATCGGGGTCAAGAGGATATTTCGTTATCTGAAGGGTACACCCACACTTGGGTTGTGGTATCCTCATGATGATGACTTTGAGCTCACGGCGTATAGTGACTCGGATTACGGGGGCTGCAAGATGAACTACAAGTCTACATCAGCAGGGTGTCAATTCTTTGGGAGGAGATTAGTTACCTGGCAGTGTAAGAAGCAGACCTCGGTTGCATTGTCAACCTGTGAAGCCGAATACGTTGCTGCTGCAAGTTGCTGTTCACAAATCATCTGGATTCAACAGCAAATGCGGGATTACGGTTTAAAGTTTTCTTCTACTCCTATCTTTGTTGATAACTCTGCTGCAATTGCAGTAACTAAAAATCCAGTACAACATCCAAAGACCAAACACATCGGTATTAAATACCATTTTATAAGAGACTGTTTTGAAAAGAACTTAATCGATGTGGTAAAAATTAATACTGATTTTCAACGCGCTGACCTCTATACAAAAGCTTTTGACAAACCACGTTTTCTATATCTGTTAGAGGTCAACGGCGTTAAAAAGAAAAGTGATGTTATTCCTGATGATGATCATGTGTAGTCCGATGCAGTATAGTTAATTTTTCTTTTTCATTTTCGTTATTTATTTTATTTTTTGTTTACATTAAATTCATGTTATTTAGCTGTCTGTTAAAATCCTAAAATAATTAAATCTGTTATGATTTTAGAATTTTAGGGGGAGAATAAGTCAGCCAGTAACATTAAAAAAAAAGAGGGAGAAGGAGTGGATAGCTGATATAAGGTAAACCGTACCTGTGATACCAATTCAAACCCTTTGGAAAATGATAGTACACAGGAACAAATCAAGAGGGACATTAAAAATTTAATTTAGAAAAGATGCAAAATTCAAAGTATAAGTCTGTGTAGTCTGAGCAATATAAAAGGAAAGATGATAGAAAAACTGGTAACTACTAAGGTAACACAACGAAAGTAGACCTAGAGGTTGCTAGACCACAGATGATATGTCGGTAGATTCAACACAATAGATGATTAGACCTGACTGGTGATCTCAAGATCAAACTAAGTTGTTCAACTGACTGTGGGCTTCCATCTTATCACTGGTTAACACAATCAACAATATTCCAATAAGGGGTAATGAGCATGTAAACGCCACAAATGTGTGCGGATGACCATAAATAGAGCAAAGCACGAAAAAATGAAAAGAAAATGCTATCAAGCTAATAACTTATGTTGTTGGTGCATTATGTGCAAAAGAAAAGTAACTTGCTCTAACAAGAAGATAGGTTGTGTGCCTCTCTGCTGTGCGATGGCACTGACCTGAGGATAAGCATAACCTAGATATTCTAGAATTCATTGTTGTTTGCCGCCTCTCTGCTGTGCGATGGCACTGACCTGAGGATTGGCTTCTCTTTGAAAGCTCTAAGAATAGTCTCTTCTTGTAAAAATACCCGTAGACCGCTCAAAAGCTCCTGAGGAATGTTGATTACCATATAAGTGTGGGATCCACAAATGTTAGTTGAAATAATTAAACCTTAAACTATCACCATTCTGTGTCAAAAGTCTGTGTATGGATTTAAGAGGACAAATATACTGACAATCATTGTGGCTGCAATTCTTGAAAGTTCAAATCAATGTGGGAATCTAATAGTACCAGTATGATTTCCTAAATTTGCTAACGACTCTGGATGAAAACCAAGAAATGAGCATCAAAAGGTTTTGATAACAAGTCCCAAATGATTTGACTTGCCTGTATGATTCCAAAATTGAATTGGTCCAGGTGTGGTCAAACTAAATTGAAGCTGCCTATTCCGGAACCAAATCCAGTAGATTTCTATCTTAGGATTTATCTCTCACAAAAAGTCAAAAACAAGTTTAATTTTTGTATTTTAGTTTAAGTTTCTAGTTTATTTAGTCATTTTAGTTTGTTTGTTTGTCGGACTACATCATGAAAATCAGTATGGGATCAACTCACCAGAAATGGTCATGTCTGAGATGACCACATGTGTTTTCAAAGGATAAATGGGTCACGTCTGAGGTGACAAATTGTTTAAAATGATCACGTCTGAGGTGATCAAAAGTTTTCAAGTTAAAATGATCATGTCTGAGATGGTCAAATGCTCATAATGTTAATTTAACAGTTAAAAAGGGGTTTAAATGTAAAATGGTCAAAATGGCAAAAATTTCATAAGTATAACCCATTCGCACGACTGGACCATGAGTATGGACCAATCATGCGAATGGGTCCCATTCGCACGACTGGACATGAGATTGAACCATTCACCAGAATGGCTTATCAGACTGATCCATTTGACCGACTGAAAGGGTGCGAATGAGTCAGTCGACCGACTGAGCCTCAGTCGGTCAACTGAAGGTGCGAATGAAAGGGTACGAATGAGTCAGTCGACCGACTGAGCCTCAGTCGGCCAACTGAATGCGACTGACTGGGCCAATCGCACGACTGAGCTTCAGTCGCCCGAATGAACTGAGCGAATGAGGCCAGTCGGCCGATTGAACTCAGCTTCAGTATTTAAAGGGCCATAGTCGATCGCATTCCACTCATCACCCTCAATCGCTCCTAAATCGCACCTCGTACCGTTACTCTGCCGAAATTTCTCTAGACCTTGTTTCTACATCTTTATTGATCTTCTGACGTGCGTTGACATTTATACAGGTAGATTGCAGTGAAATCTCACCGAAATCAGAAGAAATTGAACCCTAATTTGTGATATTCGAGTGAAACAAGAACCGGACTCTAAATGACCTAATAACCAACTGAAACTAAGCAACATGTTAAAATTAAGTTTAATAGGTTATTAGTGACAAGATGGCGAGTCTAATGGACCATTAAACCATGTTAAATTACTTGATTTGGTCAAGATTCGAACCACAGGCGACTGAACAGTGGGACAAGCGACTGGTCGTCCGGATGAACTCCAATCGCACGATTGAATCTTGCGATTGGGTCAATCGGCCGACACCATGCGAATGAGCTCAGTCGGCCGACTGAACCAATCGCAGACTCAGCCAACAGATTGAACTCAGTCGCATGTCTCATTCACCCGAATGAGCTCAGTCGCATGAAAGGACAACCGACTGACTTCAGTCGCATGATTCATTCGCACGAATGAATCAGAATGAATTTAAACAAGATACTTAGAACTGAATTGTGATGTATTTTACTAATGCTTCTGTGTCTTGTGTTTCAGGTCAATGGCTGATAGATGGTCCATCAACCCAAAGCACAATATATGTGCTCATTTGGACCATACGACTCGGAATGGGGCCGAGTTTACAGAGATTATTGCTTTTCTTCGACGTTCTCGGATCCATAAGGCCATTTCTACACCGTGTACTCCTTACAGGTCGTTACATCAGGCTTTCTGGGAGAATGCCTCCGTTGATCGTTCACGTGAGCCATACAGCATACGGAGCTCCATTCGTGGTCAGGATATTGAGATTACAGCAGCTGACATCCAGAGAGTACTTGATTTTGGGGACGATACTGATCACCCCACCAGACTACATCCACTTACAGTCAGAGGTTGCTTTCTCAGGATTAAGTACGCTGGGGACATCAACTCAGGTGTGCTCAACAAGAGCAACCTGTGTCCCCAGTATAAGTACTTGGCACATGTGATCCTGAAGTGTATTGCTTCTCGGAGGGGTGGGTTTGATGATCTCTCAGACCAGATTCAGAATGCCTATGTGGCACTGGTGCTGAACCACCCCTTCAGCTTCTCGAGCATGATCTTCTCGTATCTGGTGGAGAATCTGGAGGCCAAAGGGAAGGAGGGTTTTGTATGTACCCCAGATTCTTGCAGCTGATCTTCAACGAGAAGCCACCATCACTTCCCAAGGAGAGCCATGATGTTGTGGCCTTAGAGATTATGGATGACACGACTCTGGGTCGTATGAGAGTGTATCGGGGTAAGCAGGTAAAGCCCCAGGTGAAGAGATTGATCGGCCATCTGGCCAATGAGAGGTATGTGGCGCCGGGTAGACGCAAGTGGCGTCATGATGACAGCGACTCAGATGATGAGAGGCTATTGCTCCCAGAGCATGATTCAGATGATGATGACAGTGGGGATGCTGGAGATGACATGCCCATTCCACCGAGGGGCACAGCTACAGACGTTATACCTCCAGTATCTGCCCCCACAGGAGACATAGCTGAGTCGGCGGGTTTCCACCAGGACTTTATACCTGGTGAGGAGGAAGACGAGTCTGATGAGGAGCCATTGACGAGGACTGTGGGAAGCAAGGTTGTTCCCACAGAGCATGGACTCCGGGCGGTTGGTGAACGCCCCAGGGATTCGGGAGAGACTGCTGCAGATCCCAACTATGCCCCAGAGCCATCTAGCCGTGTTCTAGGGGGAGCATCCTCCTCGACTGGATCGAGGAAGAAAAGGATGGCTCAGCCCCACGGCCAGAAGAAGAAGAAGAGAAGACTCACCTACATCACCACCACAGCCACCACAGCTACCACCACCACTACCACCTCTACAGCCACACCATCCACCACCACAGCCACCACAGCTACCACTACCACCACCACACCTCCCACCACTATACATATGCCAACCACCACCATATCATTCACACCTACATCACCTCCACTATCATCCAGACCAAACCCCATCTTCACCACAGCCACCACCACCACCACTAGCCACCAAGCAGGACCCTCATCACATCCCTCACATATATACGGATCACCTCTACCTCCAATTGGGGTAGAGGAA
This sequence comes from Flaveria ramosissima, assembly GCA_025215565.1. Lineage (NCBI taxonomy): Eukaryota > Viridiplantae > Streptophyta > Magnoliopsida > Asterales > Asteraceae > Flaveria > Flaveria ramosissima. The sequence continues at coordinate 57,170,864 of CM046045.1, forward strand.
CAGCTTTCAGCGCTGAACCGGATGGTGATGCGTTTGTTAGCTGCTGATGAAGAGAAGACGGCGCAGATCCGTCAGCTGGCAGATCTTACTGCTGCGCAGTCACACCAGATCTCGGAGCAGGCTCGGCTGATCGAGGAGCAGGCCCAGCAAATGGCTGCTCAGAGCCACGAGATCGCCCAACTCCAAGAGCACAGAGTCACATCTGCTAAGAAGATTGAGGAGTTGGAGGATGCTAAGAAGACCATCATGCTCAAGCTTAAGGGATCTAAAGATGAGCCACTGAAGATTAAAGAGGGAGATGGTGATGATGATGATGAGGATGATGATGAGGACGATGATGATGAGACTGATGATGATGAAGGGATTGAGGAAGAGAGGACAGAGGAAAGGAATGAGGATGATGATGAAGAAGGAGGAGATGCAGCTGCATCTGCCTCTGCTCAAGGTCAAGAAAGGAGATCAAAGAAGAATCAAGACCAACGAGCTTCCTCCTCTGCCCCACCAAGTGATGACCCAGTGATCCAAGACAAAAGTAATGATTAGATGTCTATGTATTTGATTACTTTTGTATTTGAATCATGTATTTAAACTTATGTATTCGATGTTTATATTAAGATTAATGCATTTCTGTCTTGATTATTAACTAATGATTGATGTGTTGCATGTTTAAATCAAACAGATCCAAACTATCAAAGGGATGAATTTGATGTTGCTCCCCTTCAGCAGGTCAAGACTCAGTTAACTATGATTCTTGATCTGCAAGGGATCGTCAGGAGTCTGTGAGTTATACCCCTGAAGAAGGGGAAATAATTCACGATCTTTCAAATGAGCAACTAGCTGAGATCTTCAAGCTAAATCCCGATGAGATTGTTAAGGATGCTCCAACGTGTGACTCTACAAGTGACGAAGAGCTAAACGATGTTGATGAAATAGAGATAGAAGATGTCACAGCAGAGCACTACCCTCAGTATGCTGACAACGAGGGAAATGTGGTCCCCAATCTGGGTGAATCCCTTGTCAGTGATACATTTGAGGTGCTAGATAAGATGGAGCAGGAGTCTGAGAAGACAGAAGGAACGGCCCAAGCCTCAAACGATGATGTTGATATCCGAAAGGCTGAATGGGCTGCTTGTTTTGAAGAAGTTCGAGCCCAACGCGCTGCACCTAAACAGAACGTCTACACCAAACTCTACAGAGTAAAGAAACATCATAAGGTGTCGGGCAGGATTATAGCGTGGGCATATTTTGAGGATCTAAATGTCTATGCAGTTAAGAGAGAGAAGGGCATAGAGTACTTTAGATTTCCACATGATCTAAAGACTCTACCAGGTTTTGAGCTCAACCAGCTGGCCAAACTGAAGCTGTTGTATGCTGACCCAAGAAAGATGTCAGGCTGGTTTGAGGCTGCCCTGAGGAAAGAGTACCACACCAGGTGGGTTAACTTCAGACCCCAACAACCTACAAGGTACATCAGAAGGTCTGAAGTTGATGCCATTACTGGAAAGCCAAAGATAGTGCTGAAGTGGAGTCCTCCGCGCACGATGTCAAGAATCCCTCTCAGGGAAATGCCACAGGACTTCACTCCACACTTTAAGTGGTGGTACTATGATTGGAGAACAGGAGAAGCGGTCATAGTGCTAAATAAAGAGGGCCAAATGGATACCATCAGGGTATTTGACCCAATGTGGCTCACCAACTTGTCAGCTAATGATGTCTACACTCTATACAAGTGGCCACTGTTCTATGACACGCAGGATATAGTACAAGCCCTCCAGTTCCAGAACGTCATAAGACTCTGCTTTGCGTTTGAGATTCACGCAGGAGTCACAAGAGAGGATAAGTACAAGAAGTATGAGGAGGTAATGCAGAAAACAAGACATTAGAGAGATCTAGGTCCAAGGGGGAGTTTGTTGATACATGTATGTACCTAGATCATGATATGAATGTAATAGATCTTGTTTGTTCTTACACTGATGTAATGTTTGGAATATTAATGAAATGAGATTGGTTGTTTGTGATTTATAATGTTTAATATTTCATTAATGAGTCGATGTTGAATTGGTTAAATAGGTTTGTGATTGTTTGAATTGATACACATAATGTTATATTAATGAATACATTCAAACTTAACATAATGAAGTTCTCATGCGAATGGCCCATACGAATGGACCATACGCATGAATAACTTCATGCGAATGACTCAGTCGCACGACTGAACCAGGAGACTGGATCAGTCGTATGATTGTAACATAAGATTGGCTCAGTCGCACGACTGAACACTCAGTCGTGCGGATGGATCAACCGCATGGTTCAATCGCACGACTGAACCATACTAATGGTTCAGTCGCCCGAATGAACAACACTAACCTATAAATACCACCCAATTCGTGGAAAAACGTAAGCATTCATTCTATTTCGACTCCAGACGTACCCTAGCCGTCCAGAAGCCTCCAAGTTCATACTCCAAGTTCATAGAACGCTGTAGATCGATTCCTAATCGATTCTTAACGTTTGATTCAATACTTTATTGATTCTACGTGCGTTCTCACTGATTGGATCGCCAATCAAATAGGATTCCGCACTATTTGGTTTGGTTTACACGTTAATCAGTTGGTATTTCGTTCAAATACCAGGTCCTAACACTCTCTGCGAAGGGAGTGACCCTCAGGTCACAATATGAAACATTTATCATATTGAGGGTGAATCAATTCCTCAACAACCCATAGATTCATGCCGTTGGTCACTGAGATGAATATTCTGGAGTTGAAGTATACAAGTAAGGAATTAAACAAGAAAATGCTCCACACTTGCCAGAAAGTTGAAGCATATGTATCCATGTTCAAGAACACTATAGATCTGAAATCAACTCGTTTAGATACTCTGGTTGCTAAAGTGGAAGCTCTTGAAATGGACGAAAAATCAAGAAACAAGAGTGGGAGAACTCATGTCTCACCCTATCACTTCAAAGAAACAAATAATGTTGGAAGTGCATTTATTTCAAAAATGAAAGTGATAACTCTTGTGCTAGGAGTGATGATGAGGAGGAAGTTAGATTCTATGCTTCAAAACCCTCAAAGAAATCATCTCAAGACAAGCACCAAAAGAATAAAGGAAGAACTGCTGATAGACAAGATACAACTACAGCAACAGCTAAGTCTTCACTTTCAGCCAATCAGTCAGAACCAATAACTGTGATATTGGACTCTGAAGAACAAAGAGCAGCCTTTGCAGCGTTTAGTTCCAGTTTTCAAGCCTATCTGGGAAGCTCTCTAACTTCAGCAAATATTTGCCAACAAGACTTAGAAGAACTGCCTCCTGATGTAGTGGAAGAAATAGATCTACAATGGCAGATGGCCATGATTGCTTATAGAGCAAAGCAATATCTCAGGAGAAATAAAAACTTGGCTTCAGCAAGCAAAACATCAAAGATTGACGTTGACAAATCAAAAGTAAGATGCTACAAATGCAATCTCTATGGACATTTCTCAAGAGAATGCAATCAACAGTCATATCCAGAGATGAGACAACACCAGCAGTATCAACAACATCAGATTCAAGCTCATCAACAATCAACTTCTCAAAGACCTCTGCACAAACAATCTCAACTGATCAATGCATCCCCACCAGCCACCAAAGAATCAGCTGGACCTAGCAACCCAAAGGAGTCAGGGCTGATCATACTTCAAGATGGAACGTGTGACTAGAGTGTGTATGAAAGGAAGTTTTGGAAGAGAATCAAGCATTGATGGCTCATATGGATCAAGCAGTTCCACCAATGGCAAAAGAGGTAAAAGAAAGATTGTGTTCATTAACTTGTGTTGAGGAAGTTGAACGATATAGAGTCCATGCTCAACAGTTGGCTGACAAAGTAAAAGAAACAATGATTTTGAATGAATCCCATGTTAGAGAACATAAATTGTATCAAATAAAAATTAACTCTTTGCAAAAGGATTTAGAAAAATTTGTTTCTGAAAATTATAGCCTAAAAGCCCAAGTTGAGCATCTGACCACTTCCCTAACAAAATCCACGGCTGATCATGCATCAACTAAAGTGAAACTTCAGAAGTTTCAATTATCATCTCAGCAATATGAGAAATTATTAAATTCTCATTGAATCAAAGAAAAGGTCTAGGTTGGGTTATAATGCGGTTGCACCACCTATAAATGATAATTACACATCTTTACCTACAACAATGACCAACACTCTGTCAAATCATTTTGTGCCTAGCACTAAGTTTGAAAAAGATTCAACTCAAATTAAAATTAATGATGAAGCTGAGGTGAGTGAAAATGAATCTTCTGAATCAGAATCATTAGATCAAAATGATTCAGAATTTGATTATGATAAGTGTGATGACTTGGATGATTCTGATGAACATGATGTTAATCGAATAATCAATGGTAAGAATGTTCATCTTAAAACTCATATTCCAAAAGTGCTTGAAGAAACAAAGTTGCCATATCCTCCTAAACAAAGAAACATGCTGAAGACCATCTACAAGAGAATAGCTCAATTGAATGAAGGCCTTCAAAAACTAAGTCTGCAAGACTCCTCCTAGAAATTGAATGATGAATTTGTCATCACTGAAGAAAAAGAGAAATTCAAAGAAAAAGGAAGAAAAGTTATCAGCAGATCATCAACTGAAAAAGAAAACTTCAGCTGCTGATCTACGGAAGAGGAATTCAGCAACAAACAATCAAAATGTGCACAAAGTGGAAAAAGGAGAAGCACATCCAAAGCTGAAGAAGAAACAACAACAACAAAAGTCAGCAAACAAAAAGAATGATTCTGAGAAAGAATCAAATGAAAAGTATTGCAAATGGTGTGACATGAAAAATCACAATACTGAAGATTGTTACTTCAGCACTAATGCTCTATTTGCAATATGAACAATCACATGATGTTGATTGCTACTTCAACAAAATTGTGCTATCTGCAACAAAAAATATCATTCCACACAGGAATGTTATTTCAACAAAAAGAACAAGACAAAGGCTCAAAGAAGAAAGAATCAGATAAGTCTGAATCAGATTCTCAATCTATTGATTTGCAAAGGGATTCTGCAAGGGTTCAAACTGAAGAGTTGCAACAAAATCAAAGTAAATCAAAGGACAACACATCATCAAGTGTTCATATATTGAAGAAATACCACTTTCCAGCAGTCAAAAACGCCCACAAAAAGAGTAGATTTGTCAGATAAGGAATCAAAGGATGATGACTCTTTCTTTGATAAATTTGAAAAGGGCATTCATATACCTCTTTCAAAAACAAAAGATAGTGAGACATTTAAAGGTTCATTATCAAAACAAAAGACTCAAACAAATGAAGTTGATCTGAGTCAAGCAGAAAATGTGAATCATGAATCTACTTCATCAACATCCCATTCAGCAGAATCATCATCATCTAAATCAAATCAGAATGAATCAATCAAATCTAAAACTGAAACTTCAAAATTGTTCATGAAAGAGTAACTGTTTTAGACCCTGTTGACAAACCCAAGATCACTAAGACTTGGGTTGTCACTTCTAACTGATTTTCTTTTCTGAATGCAGGAACAATATTGGAGAGCTGACAACAAGTGGTATGTTGACAGTGGTTGTTCCAGGCATATGACAGGAAACTGTTCTCTTCTCCATGATTTCAAACATAAAAATGCTTCTTATATGGCATTTGGTGGGGATAAAATGAGAGGTAAAATTGTTGGTGAAGGAATGATAACCAATGGTGTACTCAAATTTGATAAAGTAAATTACTGTAAAAATTTACAGTATAATCTACTTAGTGTGTCTCAAATTTGTGATCAAAATTATACTACATTGTTTGATGACACTAACTGTTACATTCTTAAGCCAGGATTTATTGTTCCAGAAGATTAGATTCTCCTCAAAGTAGCAAGAAAAGGAAACACTTATGTTTTGGATATGAACAACACTTCTCTCACAAAACATGAAACATGCCTTATATCTAAACTCTCAGAAGACTTGTCTCAATTATGGCATAGAAGGCTTGTCCATTCTAACATGAAGAACATGAATAAATTGGTGAAAAATGACCTGGTCATTGGATTGCCAAATAAAGAGTTTCATTGCTTAACTCACTGTTCTTCTTGTTACAAAGGAAAACAACATAGAGTGTCACATAAATCCAAAACCATCAATACTAATACTACACCACTCAAATTGCTTCACATGGATCTTTTTGGTCCCACCAATGTAATGAGCATTGGAAAAAGGCAATATTGTTTGGTGATAGTTGATGATTTCACAAGATTTACATGGGTCTTTTTCTTAAAACAAAAAAGTGAAACATCAGAAACATTAATGGACTTTGTGATCAAGATTGAGAATCAACTTGATACAAAAGTTAAAATTTTTAGGAGTGATAATGGTACTGAATTTGTCAATTTTGAACTGGATTCCTTTTGCAGGAGCAAAGGTATTGCAAGACAATTCAGTGCACCAGGGACTCCACAACAAAATGGAGTTGCTGAAAGAAGAAACAGAACTCTCATTGAAGCAGCAAGAACAATGCTAGCTGATTCACAACTATCTATCACTTTTTGGGCTGAGGCTGTGAATACTGCATGCAATGTTCAAAACAGAACATTAATTGTCAAAGAACATAACAAAACTCCTTATGAGCTCCTATTTAAAAGAAAACCATACATAGGATATCTAAGAGTCTTTGGATGTCAAGTAACTGTTTTGAACATAAAAGAGTCATTAGGAAAATTTTCAGAAAAAACATATGATGGTTTCTTTGTTGGATACTCTTCAACATCAAAATCATATAGAGTGTATATTCCACAACATAACATTGTGGAAGAGACTCCTAATGTATCTTTTGATGAAACTGTATTTACTAAGTCAGTTAAAGGTTCATCATGGTTATTTGACATAGATGCTTTATCCAAATCATTTAACTATGATCATTTGAACAATGCAGGATCTGATGAAGTATGTTATCCATTTGTTCCACCTATTATGACTGAAGTAACCTTATCTGTTGATCCTCCAAGGATACATCCATCTTCAGATGAAAACACTTCAGTAGAAGCAGATACTACATGTGGAATTGAACAGAATGCATCCGGAGAAGTTCCTACGGAAGACCAGAATGCATCCGGAGAAGTTCCTATGGAAGACCAAAATGCATCCAAAGAAGTTCCTACGGAAGACCAGAATGCATCCGGAGAAGTTCCTACGGAAGAGCAAAATGCATCCGGAGAAGTTCCTACGGAAGACCAAAATGCTTCCGAAGAAGTTCCTGCGGAAGAGCAAAACACAACTGGAGATACTTCTGTAGCCCAACCAACAGACTCTCATTTTGACTATTTCTTGAATTCTCAACCTGAGCTGAATCAGTCTGAGGCAATGGAAATGACTAGCCTGGAATCATCTATTCCAGTTGAATCAACTCCTTCAATGAGAATTCATAAGACTCATCCACTTGACAACATCATTAGAAATCCTGAAAAGAGAACTACAAGGAGCCAAAGTAGTACAGCCAACCTTTGTCTCTTCAACTGTTTTCTTTCTCAAGTGGTGCCTCCAAACATCACAGCTGCTTTAAAAGACAATAGCTGGATTGAAGCTATGCAAGAAGAGCTTCAACAGTTCAGAAAGCAAAAAGTGTGGTCTCTTGTTGATTTGCCTGAAGGTCAACATCCTATTGGAACTAGATGGCTATACAAAAACAAACTGGATGATAGAGGGATTATTGTACGAAACAAAGCAAGGTTGAGGATACACTCAAGAAGAAGGAATAGACTATGATGAAGTTTTTGCACCAGTTGCAAGAATTGAGGCCATAAGAGTGTTTTTGGCCTATGCCTCATATAAGAAGTTTACTGTGTATCAGATGGATGTCAAGTGTGCATTCTTATATGGGAAAATTGATGAGGAAGTTTATGTGTCACAACCCCCCAGATTTGAAGATCCTCATTATCCTCACAGGGTATACAAACTAGATAAAGCCTTGTATGGTCTTCATCAAGCACCAAGAAAATGGTATGAAACACTATCATCTTTCTTACTCAAGCAATTCTACAAAAGAGGAACTATTGATCAGACACTTTTTCTCAAACAAGAACATCAAGATCTCTTAGTAGTTTAAGTATATGTTGATGACATTATATTTGGATCAACTAATAAGAGATTGTGTGTGAATTTTGAAGAGCTGATGAAATCTGAATTTCAGATGAGCTCAATGGGTGAAATTAACCTTCTTCCTTGGCCTTCAAGTTCATCAAAAAACAGATGGAATATTCATCAACCAAGAAAAATACATACATCAAATTCTGAAGAAATACAATCTTGCTGAAGTATCCTCATGCAAAACACCAGCATCAACAATTGATAAGATTGCTCCTGATCCCTCTGGAAAATCTATTGATCAAAAATTATATAGATCAATGATAGGTTCACTTATGTATTTAACTGCCAGTAGACCTGATATTATGTTTGTTGTGTGTGTATGTGCTAGGTACCAATCTGATCCCAAGGAATCACATCTCAATGCTGTAAAAAGAATTTTCAGATACCTCAAGGGAAAACCAGGACTTGGTCTTTGGTATCCAAAGGATGGAGACTTTACACTCTACTCATACTCAGATAGTGACTATGGTGGATGTAACAGTAACAGAAAATCAACAACCGGTGGATGTCAATTCATGGACCAAGGCTAGTATCATGGCAGTGCAAGAAACAAACAATGTTTCTGTATCCACAGCTGAGGCTGAGTACATTGCTGCTTCAGCTGGTTGCTCTCAAGTTCTTTGGTTGCAAAACCAATTGCTTGACTATGGTTACAATTTTCTTCAAACTTCTATCTATATAGACAATTCTACTGCTATGTTTATCACTGCTAATCCTGTGCAACATAGTAAAACAAAACATATTGAGATAAGATATCATTTTCTGAGAGATTGCTCAGAAAAAGGGTTGATTAAGTTAGTCAAAGTGGATACATCAAATCAGCTTGCTGATTTATTCACTAAAGCCTTTGATTCAGTCAGATTTAATTTTCTGATTGAGTCTCTAGGCATGATTAACTTAGATTAATCAAATTTAAACAAACAAAATGTTGTGTGTAATGATGATTCAACATGACATATGTGTGGGAAATGATAGTACACTATAGCTTTGCCTATTCCTGAATAAATAAATAACAATAAATCTCAGCAAGCTTCTTGATATGTGAGTAGATTCATCTTGAGTGGAAACTAAACTGAGTGCATGCCAAACATAATACTAAAATGATTGTTTGTGGGAAACTTCATTTTGAGAATACAAAGTGAGTCTTATCCTAATGTGATCAAATCACTCATCTAAACACACTATGTAAAACACTTTATAATATCTATCTTTGCAAATCATACTCCCTCTGTTTTGTGTGAACAAAGACCTGGGTGTATGATCACCATACTGAATATCAGTTGCAAAAGGTGAAAAGATCATGATCCTCATCATCCCTCTGTTTTGTGTGAACAAAGACCTGGGTTAAAGGCATCTCTGTTTTACGTGAGTAAAGACCTGGTGACCTGATGATGATCATATCTAAAGCTCTCAAAAGAATCCTATGTGATCAACTATATATTATCTTGAGCTTTTAAATCAATGCATCAATGAGATGCCAAATACATCTCAAGATAGATATTATAACTTAAAGTACATGGTCTTAAGTGTAAAAAGTGATGATTTGACTTGCAAAGGGAGGACAAAACCTTTGTGAATTGAATGTGAAGCCCATAACAGTTATTTTGAAATCAATATGATAAACAGCATGCCTAGTTGATACATGAGCTCTTGTATGGATTTATGTGGACAATATACTTGCAATCAAACTTGTTCAGGTATCAAATCAACAAAATAACTCATCAGGAAGAGGCTTAGTATTATAGTATGATCCCATCATATGTGTATATGTATCTGATCATTATCATACAGTTAAAAATCATGTTATTCCTCTTAAAGAAATTTATGATAAATGCTTAAGTTCACCATTAATCACAAATTTAGGGGGAGTAGAATACATGAAAAAGTATCTCAATCAGCAGCAGCAATGTCTATATCATTATTAATTTGAAGGAATTGGAATCTGAGCATCATCTTAGCTTCTGGATACATGAAAATTTTAGAAAAAAATCATTTTAAACTTTCTTGTACTAAATTGCCATGTATACAAAGCCAACAAGGTCCTAAAGCAATAAATGGTTCTAACCAATGGAGTTGGGCCATACATACAACAATATTTCTCTGCATTGTGCTACTTTAAGCATCAGCAGAAGCTACAATGTGGAAATCAATCTTAAATGTTTATCCGTAGATTGGTAAACTACGGATGAATAAAGATCAACAAGTAATTTAATGTTACAATTTCACATCATCAGCAGATGTTGTTGATCCGTAGATGTTCTGCGGAAGAATACATTGAGGATCCCACTTAATTAATGAGAAATTAATTCTACGGAAGAATACATTGAGGGTCCCACTTAATAAATGAGATAAAATTAATGTGTCTGAGAGTATAAATAATGTGGTTTGACTTGTCAAATTCATTATTCGCTTTTTCAGCTCACTTTTCAGACCTAGAAATCTCACTCAACAAAATTTTTCCCACTTCCTCAGCATTCAAAATTTACCAAATCAAAACCTTAAGCAAACATATATCTGTGTTCTTAATCTGCTGTTATTGAGGTAAAACATGTCGTAATATTCAAGAATGAACCATTCGATTCTTGTTTTATCTCACAACTGTTCGTATTCTCATATCAATAATGTGATTTTAACGAAGTCTTTTCTTATGAACAGATGGATAATCGATTCGCGAGAGAACACAATGTGTGTGCCTTCTTAAACCCTGACGATCCTGTGTCAGAAGGGTGTCAAGAAATTATCAGATATCTAAGAAGATCGAGGCTGTTCTATGCCCTATCAGCAGAGCCGGTGATTTATCGATCTCATATCACTGATTTCTGAAATTCTGCATACGTAGAAGAAGATGGTGAAGGTATTATTGGTGAAGTTAAGAATCGAAGGCTGAGAATTGATGAACAAACTATAAGAAGGGTTCTTGAACTAGGAGATGTTGAAGCCGGACACCCTGATGTGTTTGAAAATGAATACATAGAAAAGGTTTTCTCATAATGGGGTATGATGGAGACTTTGAAAAGGGAGAAATCAAGAAGGGAAGACTCTGTAAGCCATACAGATTTCTGTGTCACACTTATCTGAAGTGCATTTCAAACAGAAAATCTGGGCTTGATAGATTTTCAAGACATATATCATCTGGTATCATTGGTATTTTTGAGGGAAGAACATACAATTACTCAAACTACATCTTCAATTGTCTGTGTGATCACATTAAAGTACAGAAGGCTGATAAGATGTATATGTTTCCAAGGTTCATTCAACTTATCATTAATGCGGATTTGCCTGGAACTTCTGTGGAGGGTGGTGTGTTTATTCAAGCACACCTTGGCAGATTTGTGCTGAACAAAATTTCTGGAAAATATGAAGGAGGTGACATGGACATGTTTGCACATGTGATTGATGCTACTGCAGACATTCCTCAAGAGCTTGTGTGGGAAAGTGAACAAGAGATCTCTGCAACCAACTCTGCTCAAGACACTCACTCACCAGATACATCACCCATACATCAGCAATCTCCATCCAGCCAAAATACAGAACCAATCTCACCAATCCTCCATCGATCACCAAAACAACAACAAACACCCCAACCACAATCTCCAGCCAGTCAAAACACAGAACCAAACTCACCTATCCTCCATCAATCACCAAATCAACAACAAACACCCCAACCACAATCTCCAGCCAGCCAAAATACAGAACAAATCTCTCCCATTCAACCCCAATCACCAAATCAGCTTCAAATGCAAATTTATCAACAACCTCCAAATCCTGAAAATTCAGCTACTGAGAGTATTTACACTGGGGAGACAGAATTAGTCTCACAAGCAAGTACAGTTAAACTGTCATTATCCAAAACTGAATCCCCTTTGCTTTCAAATGAAACTGAACAAGTATCTCCAGTGACTGATCATCAACAACAACAACTCATCAAGAACTGTAGATCAAGCCACTGAACCAGGTCAAGCTCAGCAAGTGTTGATCGGAAGAAGTTAAAGATGATGAGGTTGATTCTCAGCATCAGGAAGTAGATGCAGAAGCAGACTATGTTGATATTATTGCATACACTAAAGATGATCTAAGTGATAATGATATCCCTGTCAGCAAGAGCTATCTGGTTGCTGAGTACAACAAGCTGGTGCTAAAATCAAACAAAAGAAAGCAAAGAATACAAGAACTGAAGGGAATGATCAAAGAAAAGGATGAAGAGTTGATGAGACAACATGCAAGAATAAAAAGACTGAAAGAAGATGCTCAAAGCGATAAGGAAGTCATTGATGCTTTACTTGACAAGGAAGTTGAGCTTAAAGAGTCAGCAGCAACTGAAAAGAAAGAAAAGGAAAAGATAATGATGAAGTTTGAACAAGCAAATAGCACTATTGCTCAGTCAAATGTGATAAAGAGAAAAGAAGAAGAGATTGAGCAGCTGAAAATGAAGATCAGTACATTAGAATCTAATGCTAGCTTCAACTGCTCAAACAAAACAATCTACTGAGGCATCAAAAGAGCTGATTCTGTACTCAAGAAAAAGAAAGTATCTTGGTACTGCAGAAAAGAAGACAACTGTTGATGAAAGTACTTCCAAGAAACAAAAGCTCACATCTCCTGAACACACACCTTCAGTAGATTTATCTACTGTGAAGTCTATCTCTCAACAGGAGGATGAAAGTGATGAAGAGTGGGAAGAGCTGATCAAAGAAGACTCTCCACCAGAACAAGAAGTCTCAAAGGCTGATGATCTTCTGACTACAAAAGACATATTAGAAGAGAGGCCTGAATCAACCATGTTCATGACACTTATAAACCATGGTTTCCCTTATGACATGGTTGAGAGACTAAACTGACTGAGATGAAGAATCTCTTGAAAGAATTTGAGCTTGCATGCTTTATGATTCCAAATTATGATTATGAAGCCTTCAGCACCTTTCAATCCATTCAGAAGACAAAGAAGGAGTTGGGACATTGTGACACAGCTAAGCTGAGCAAATACAACATGACTTGCTGGTTACAAGGCCATAATTACAAACCACATGAGCTTAAAGGAAGATCAGTAGGGGAACTTAGAAGGATGATGGAGCATGTGATGAAGGTTGAGCTGGATACTGGTGTAAGATTCAGAACCGAAGCTCCACATCCATCTTATGTGGAACAAACCAAATGTCCTGCTGAACCTATAACTGTTGAATCTAAAGATCAGCACAAAGGAAAGGAGAAATTGATCAGAGAGCCAAGAGAAGTAATACCTGGCAAAGTATGGCCACTTGGGACTACAGTGAGAGAGATAACTGAGCAGAAGTCCACTCTGATACAATTGATAGATCACCTCACAACTCCCAGTTCTGTGGAAGAAAAAAGATCATGGCCTGGAAATATGATCCAGACTGGGATTGTGCCATTATTAAAAGAACATCTGGACGAGTTGAATACTTCCATGATGTACTCTCAGTGGTGAGTCTGCCAGAGAATGACATCAAAGATCTTCAAAGTCTAATCATCAGCAATTATCCAATTCACCCTAGAGGAAGAGACTTCTCAACTCTAGTGGGAAAGTTGAAGACTAAATTTAAAGATGATGTCCTGATAGAAGCTAAAAGAGAAGATATAGAGCATCAGAAGAGAATCAAAGGGCTCAAAAGATACAAATCCAATGCCTCAGAACATGTAGATGATGAATTCTTGAAGAGGGTTGGCTACAAAAACAGAAACAAAGCAGCAATCAAATGCATTGAAGTGGACTCAATTCACATACCCAATCACTGAATAGGGTTATGTTGAGAAGACAAAGGAGTTGGTCCTGCTGAGAAATGCTGAGAACAAGAAAGCTGACAGGATCAGAATCTTTGATCCTGTGGAAATCAAACTACTCCACCCCAGCTACACCTCATATCTTAATGACAAATTCTTTCCCAAGCTGACTGATGAAAAAGCACAAAATGATCTGTTCCTGCATGTCCATGTGATTCAAGTAATTGACAAACTACATGCCAAAGCCTACAAAAGAAGAAGATTCAATGCTGGACTGCTGAAGGGAACAACTTTTGATGAAGTAACAGAACTCAGAATCTCAGAGCAAGATGAGCTAGAAGTGGTGAATAACAACAATGTGTTAGACACACTCACTACAGAGGAAGATGTTCTGGGGTCAGTTTTGAGACTCTGAAGAAGTTCAGCAAGATGAAGATCAACTACAACTATGATGATCAGAAGACTGCTGTGTCTTACTTCTATAACAAATCATTGCCAGAGTCAAGGAACTTTCAGTTTTGAAGAACTGATTGCAAGTATCTAAGCCTAAGGGGGAGTATTGTTAGGACTAGAATCAGTAGAATCAGTAGATCTAGTTCATTATGTATAGGCTTAGTACTTGAATTAATATCTGTAATGAATTTTTGTAATTCATCATTGTGTATGCATTAAATATATAGGTTAACCCATTTATATGTGTGTGGTTTATGTATGGTTGCAGGTACAAACATTATAATTGGTCAATTTATAAATTGACCAAGTGTAAGAAACATCTACGGATGAACATTTTGTTCTTCCGTAGATATATTTTTACAAGTAATTTTTACATCCGAAGATCTTCTGCGGATGAACAACCAGAACAAGTTTACTTCGGAAGAATACATCATCTACAGAAGAACAAATTCCTACTGAAGACTCTTCCTGCAAAGTCCAATCACCTGTATTATACAAGTGTTACAAGTCAACAAGTCAACAAGGCAGTTATGCGAATCCCGAGAAATCCGATGATTCCTTAATTGAAACAAATCAAATCCCAAGAGATCCGGTGTTTCCTATAACTGAAACATCATTGTCTATATATATGGATCCTAGGTTTCGATTCAAGGACGATTGAGTTAGACGATTGATTGATCGAGAACAGCAATAGCAATACGACAATCACTTCAAAGTCTTTCAATCAAACCCTAGCAGCCATCACATCATAGCATTCTTTAATATCATTCGTTCAATACATTTGTAATCATTAACATGTTCTAATGAAATACTGATTAATCATTAAGTGTTTTGTTACGTGTGTTCTTGATCTTTATTGATATTTAAAGTTGTTTAAAACAATTAAACCAAATCAATGTTAATTCCGTAAACGTTGACTTGACATCGATTGACACTGATAATTCATGTTGACGATCCTTGGATTCACATGTGTAATATAGAGATGGAGATGGAGATGGAGATGGAGAGTGGGTTGTGACTGCTCTAACAATATCTTACTTTATCAGTTAGAAGTTATGGTTCTTTTTTATTTGCTTATTATAGTCGGTGATGAAACTTGAAAGTGTGAATATTCTTATGTATTAAAGGACTCCACAATCTCCAATAAGTTACGCCATGAGTAACTTACACGATATGTTAATCTAGAGTGGTGAAAGATTGGCGCTGAACAAGAATCGAATCAGTTGAGAGGAATTGGTTTCGGTTCCTACATTAATCACCAATTTCATATCGATTTGTAAACATGCATGCTGATCGTTTGAAACCGGTTAACTTGAATCAAACTGGTCATAAGTACAAAAAAAAAATAGAATTGAACCGAATACTTTCCTTTTGAAAACCGGTTCATAACCCAAATCAGTTCCACCTAGAACCAATCTTGACTTCATTGACCAAAACCGAAAGTAGTTTTAACTAGAACATGTAATTCAACCAGGTTGTGATAAATACTCTACATACCAATCATATATTTTCAAAGAAGAGATCTTGATCATTGTAGCGGTTAAAGAGATGATCAATCACCATTTATATTCTCTCATCTTCTATTAAGTCTCATACTTGATCACTGTGACTTGTATAAGAGAATAATTGATATGGTTGCTTACGAGCCGAATCTAGGTGAGTCAAAGTAAGCTGAAACTCGGCTTGAATCATCGAGCCAGCTCAGCTCGACTTGTTTTTTAAAACCGAGATAGAAATGATCTCAAGCTCGGCTCGATTTAAGCGAGCTGGCTCAGCTCGCCTTGTTTTGCTTAGTTTTAACTTCATAAACACAATTAAAAAATCAAACGCATAAAAAATTTAATATACTACATAACTCATAACCGATATATGTCAAGTTTCATAAAACATAAAATAATTCAAAGAAAAAACTAAATTCAACGTCAACAAAGTATAAATAACTTCATTAGTATCCAAACCGAACAAACCAAACCTGCAAAACTATATAATATCAGTAGTTTTTTTCTAGAAAACTTTTTGAAAGTATGCTTAAATACTTCATTATCATGTACTATAATATATGAGCTAGACATGAAGTAATCTAATACAAATATTATTGTTTAATATAATGACATAATTACAAATAGCTCTAAAAACTATATCTATAAAATATTACATAACTCATAATAGGTCTATTGTTCACAAAAGAGAAGTTGTATCTTCAAAACACACAATATCATGCTACTGTTAACAAATAAGCAAATGTCATGATATATGTATATACATAGAATAATATGTAGTATAAGTAAAATAATTTTAGCAATACCGAGCTGAGTTCAACTTGCTTTAATACGAGCCAGCTCTAATCGACTTGACTTAGTTTCAAATGGGTGCATTATTCAATCAAAAGGTTGTGAGTTTTACTTTATAGATTGAGAGATGTAATGATTTTATCTTAAAAAAACATAAATGGTGTACAAAAGAAAAAAATAGGGACAGTAGAGTCATCTTTCACCTCCCTCTCATCCCTAGCACTCCCTTTCATTAACGTAAGTGTCATATTGGCATTTTCTGTCACATCCCTAATTATATTAAAACTATGAAAATGTCCATCCCCTCCCTTACTAACACTCTATTGTATAACGTACAAGTTTTGTAACATAATATACAAGTTTCTTGGTTGATTTGAGTGATCCCACAAACGACGCCCAAGGCACGTAACCTATTGTTGTTGTCCCTTGTCTATATAGGAAGGTGGGGCGGTGCACTCTGCGGTACTATGATGCCCACTTCTTCGAATGCTTGAGCGCTTCTTTCTCATATCGATCATTTAATATCCTTGACCTTTCAATAAGGGGTGCGGTGCGTTAGCTAGGCCGTTTTCTTGCAGGAGTGCTAGCGCGCGCCCTTACGTGTCCTCCTCCTTCCCATGTCGTCACTTGTCCCTTCCCTCCTCTCTTATACGTAAGACACTTGTCAAATTATTATTGGTACGATTACTATTTATATTTTATTTTCAGTTGTATTATTATAAAGAAAAATTAGCTTTTTTAAATTCAAACTATTAACTATTAGCTAATATTAATCACATCTAACAATTTGATCAGTATTAAACTCAAATTTTAATTTTATTACTAATAACAGTCTCAATCTAACTGTTCATTAACTCCATTAGTTTTTTACAATGTATCACGTAACGTGACGTATAACATGGTTACAATTAAAACTATAACTATATTATTAAATTCTTTTTTATAAAAGATTATTTTTTAAAATTATTTTACGTAACCCTTTTGTCACTGATTTAGTAGCTCGGACACAAAGAGACAAAAAAATTGAATGATATATTTATATTTTTTATTTTAATTACGTAATACACCATGTCACATCCATGGCCACGTCACGAGTAACATCACGTGCCACATTACCAAAAACTAAACAGAGTTGATGTGACACCCGGTCAAATCAGGTCAACTCTCGAAACCATCCGCAATAATTAAATTATGATTATTTAACGTTCAAGTCTAATTAAACAAAACCCTGCGTTAACGTTCATCAAACCTAGCAATTGTTTAACAAATTCTTGAATAATTATAATAATAATTATAATAATAATAATAATAATAATAATAATAATATTATTATTATAATATAATATGAATCATCTCTTGGATATCCAAGAATGATTTTTTTGTTTGCATTGAAGACAACACACCATTTGTGTGTGTGTTTAAAAACCATACACACACACACTCACCCAACTCTTCATCTCCTCTCTTCCACTTCACTCTCACACACACACACACCACCACTCCCATCGGCCGCCCCTCCCCCTTCCCCTCTCGCCGGACACCGCACCACCACTTGCCACCGTCACCATCGCCACCGACCGTCGCGACCACCACCCCCACACCCGATACCATCTACCACCGGCACCACCCCCACACCCGACATCACTCCTCCGTCGCGACCACCATCACCACCGCGATTACCACCACTGTCACCTGAAACCGCCACCACCACTGTCACCTGAAACCGCCACCACCACTGTCATCCGACACCTTCATCACCACCGTCGCCTTCATCCGACACCTCCACCACTACCGTCGCCCTCACCCGACATCACCACCACCACCATCACCTACACCCGACACCACCCTCATCACCACCGTCGCCACCAACACCCGACATCACCACCGTCGCCACCAACACCCGACATCACCACCGTCGCCACCAACACCCGACATCACCACCACCGCCACCAACACCCGACACCATCACCGCCGCCATCAACACCCGACGCCACCACCACCGCCACCTTCACCCGACGCCAACGTGAAACCCCCTTCCTTTTACTTTCGGTGACCGCTAACACTACTAATAATCACCTTCACTTGCATTTACACTAAGGAACTCTAGTTTGGAACTTGGTATAGAACCCTAGGTTTCATCAAAGAATCAAGGATCATGCTTGCATTGTGTTAAGAGTTCCACCTAGTGTCATCAAAGGTATATTAGACTAAATAATGTATATATGTTCATGCATGGATGATCAAGATAAGGATCTTGATAAACCCTAGTTCACCCATTTAGGTATTGTATGAAATGGTTGTTTTAATGATTTTTGTATGCAAAATGTCTTATGTATGGGTTTGATGAATCTGAAAATAGGTTGTTTATGGATGTTAGTGGATAAGAACATGTTACATTAAGGATCTAGATGGTAAAAATATGTATGTATGTATGTATATATTATGTATGTAAGTAGGTAAGGTCATGTGGATGGAAAGAATGATGAAGTATGGTCTTGATAAGAACATTAGGAAAGTCCATTGGATAACAAGACTATTACTAACATGATAATAATAAGTAGGTTAAAGACTTTGGGTGACTATTATAAGAAAAATAGTTACAAATGACTAGTTTAAAGTAAATGGAATTTTAAACACAATTAAAGGACTCTCTTAGGTAAAAATCGACAAAAGGACTTTGAGACTAAGATTTATGGTTAAGATCAAACAAATGACCAAGGAGACACCACGGCTAACAAACCCGATTAAGACGACGGTTGAAACATCGAAATTATACCAGACTAAGAATGAAACGTGCCTCGGACAAACTACGACAAATAAAAGAAAATATACGTATATACTTTAAACGACTAATTAGTAAGCTATGTAAGAAGAAGATAATAGATGTATTAATAATCAAATAATATTAAAAAGAATTATTTTATAAAAAGATATAATGAGGAAACTACTTCTTGAATTCTACATGAACTCAGGTAAAAGAAAGCCCGATCAGATAATCATTTTTAGGAAGAATAACCCGAAGTAGAGATGATTGACTCTCTGTTTAAGAAGGTTTTAGACACCCAAGATGATGGTATAATAGGACTTTTGACTCAAAGTTTATTAGTGACAAGTTATTAAAGATTAATATATATAAGATAAGAATAAGAAAATTTGTGGTTTATAGTTCAAGACTCATAATAAGGACATAAGACTTGTAACTTTAATAAGAAAAGAATTATTTCCATTTACAAAAATATACATTTTTCTTTTAAATAAAACATGCCATTTTAAACAATCAAATAGAATGGGTGAAGTGCATTCTTAAGCATGAATTATCGCATATTAATCATAATATTTATGATTAGGGTTTACTATTGAAAAGCATTGCACATTTGTTCATTCCGAAGATCACACTCAAGGTGAGTCCTTCGGCCCCATTTTTTTTAAATGTATTTTAAATTGTTTTGGGGGAAAAGCATGAAATGATTCTTTAAAGTATATGATGAGTTAAACGGGATAATATATAATATGAGGGTATAAGTTTGAATCAGTAGTATGGATCTATATACTACTGAGATCTAAATCCCTCTATAATCATTAACCTCAGGGGTGAGGCCACAGAATATATTGGTAGATCTATCGGGTTAGAATGGCCCGCTCTCGCGACCAGTCGCACTGGTCAGGTTGTGGCGAGAGAATTTATATGTCTGGATAGTTGTGGGGCAACGACGTGTTTCTTGGTTTGATTATGGGCTTATGACCTAAATAACATAGTACCTAGCTAGTCTAGGTGGATTATTATGCCTTGTTTCATCATATGATTTTTAAAAGAGATGCATGGTTGCAAGATTACAAAACACCGAAAGCTCACCAACTTTATGTTGACTTTATTACCCTTCGTGCTTTTCAGTGTTATAGGTAAGCTCAATATGGATTCCCGGAACTTTGTCTTTGGGAGGGTCAAACGTTAACTCTTTAAATGTTTCTTTTAAATAAAACCAAGTTTGTATAATAAAAGTAGTATTCGTTACTACTGAAAATGTTTTAATGTAGATTAACCAAGTACTCGTATGATGTTGACTTATGGTTTCAATAACTAATAGCATTTTAGTATACGTTTGACCATGAGAGTTGGGTCAACTCCAACTTCCGTTACCACCACGTCACTGTAAGATTCTGTGTGTGCCCAAGACACTTAGAATATTGATGTGGTTAGTACGTTATGATCCAAGTCGGGTTATACCCAACAACAAGCTTAACAAACACCTATTAATATTCAATTACATGATATAATTGAATATTAACACCAATTTAGAAAATGGGTTTTCTAAACAAGTTGCAAATGAGATGGACAATTTATTAGGATATTTTGTTCAATAATATTATTTGTAATGCTATTTAAATTAGTTGAATAACATTACAAATTAATAATGGTAGTATATATATATTATACAATTAAATAGGTTAGTTGTATAGATAATATATCTAGTTAAGTGGCTAGTTAACATTTTTATTGTGTTATAAAATTGAGAGGGAACTCTCATTTTGAATAAAGGTGGCCGCCCCCCTCTTGCATTGTCATTGGACCTTTGTGTCCTTGAAAATACAAAGGGCTTAACTAGACACACACACAACCATTATTCCATTCATTGCATTCAGCTCTCTCTCTCTTTCTCTCTCAAAATTTTCGGAAATTAGGCTGAAAAGGGAAGACTTTGTGAGCTGATTTGTGGTGTTCTCCCTAACAAGAAGGGTGTTTTGAACATAAGCTTGGGGTATACAAGCTTGAGGAGGCCTTCTTTGGACTCTTGGCCGGATTCACAAGCATTCCAACCCCTTTTCTTTGGTCGATTTTTCTGCAGAAAGGTAGATGTATTCACAGCTCTATGTGGCTGTGATTTTATGTACGTTTCTTTATGTTCTTAGCTTGATTATTCACATAAATGATCCTTGGTTAATGGGTGGTGTTTCTTCTTACACTTATATGGACATCTAAGAACATGGTTTTTTCAGCTTTAAAGTGTTTAAGTTATATATATATCCGCTGCGTTTTATGAAAAGTTTAAATGGTTAAACTTCGTTTCATGTTCTTGCAAACCCTACAATGGCATCATGAGCCGGTTATGTGGATGTCTTGCTAGTTTTGTTCTTTAAAATTGGTTTTAAAGGATGGATATAAACCGGTTTGGGGCTGTCTTTTTTTGTTTTGTTGAATCCCATCTTTCAAGGTCATATTATACATGCTTATAGTTAAATCTTGAAAGATATATACAAATGTTGTTTTGTTGTGTTGTTTGGACAACATCTAAACCCAAAATTTTCAGTTTATGTGGCTGAAAATTCATGGGTTTTGTGGGGATTCATCACTTTATTTTTAATGATATGTTGGATGTTGATTATGTGCATAACCTAGCCATGACCCTTTGTTGATTTGGTTTGGAATGGATGTTTTTTTTTGGTTGTTTTATTTGGGTTGTAATATTATTCTTTTGTGTTTTTTCTTGAGATGTAATTTATTTATTCATTCATTTGAAATGTAATAGATAGATTAAGTGCAATTCCTTTATTAGAAAATTTGTATTAGGATATAAATTTTGTATATGGAGATGCACTAGAAGGAAGCACAAGAGGAAGACACAAAGAGAAAGACTTGGAGCATATGGATGCAAGTTCAAGTGGGGTCTATAAAGACTTTAAATTTTGTGTTTCATTCAACCCTTAAGAAAGACCAAATGACCACATTGTGATGGCAAACAAGTGTGGTCACAATAGTAGCTATGGTTATGCATATATGGTTGTTTATGTTTTATGCTTGGTTGATTGTTTATTGTTTGATTGTTTGGTTGATGTTTTGACATGCATAACAAACTAATAATAACATAACAATCTGAAAATTGATGGTTCTTAAAGGCAAATAAAAGTTATTAAAATGGTTTAATGATTTTAATGATTAAAATTGGTTTTAATCAAAGGACCATAAGGTACCTTGTATTTGAAAGCATGCAAATACAAGTACATAGAGTTTTATAAACTTGTATTTTGAAACCTCTAAAACTTTTTTCCCAAACAAGATCAACACCGTCCTTTACACAACACTTGAGTCACTTGGGAACTCTTAATGGATAAAGGTCACCTAACCATTTGAGGGAACTTGTGACTTGAGGTGAGAATGCCTTATTGTGGGATAAAGGTCACCTAACCACTTGTTTTGGCAAACTCACACGTGGGTGTAAGTAGGGTGTCTTGATTTGCAAATCATGTCAAATGGATCACCTACGATGTGGTTTCCAAAGTGTGTTGATGGGATAACATGCCGACTTTACATATGATGTTTTTAAGTCGATCCCATATTTCTAGAAGTTGCAAATGGTTGCAATCGTAAACGTTGACCACCTTATGAATTTAAAACGTGGGATAAAGGTCACCTAACCACGATTTAAATGTAATGTTTGGTTCTAGATTTTAATATGAAAAGACCTTAAAAGCATTAAATATTAAAATTAGCAATATCGAAAATACTAAAATTGATCTTTGTTAAATTTTGTAGATGGCCACCAATAATGAAAATCACGATAACTCGTCCGCGTCAAACCAATCACTACGAGCGATCCTCCAAAAGGAACGTCTAAATCATAACAACTTTATTGATTGGTATCGAAACTTGAGAATTGTTCTCAAGCAATAGAGAAGATCATATGTTTTAGACGACCCTATCCCCGATCAACCTAACGAGGATGATGAGGAGGCCTTTAACGATTGGCTGAAATACACTGAGGACCCGTCCAAGTGTTGTCTCATGCTAGCGAGCCATGACTCCCGGATCTCCAAAAGG